>JAQQTP010000083.1:7547500-8100000 GCA_029884605.1 Ormosia emarginata | reverse complement strand
TCAAATTTGGAGTCTCAGTCGGCGTGAGCCAATGAGATCAACAATATATGAAATTGATAAGTTTTTACAATTGTTGTAGAATTTCTTTCAATTATTATGCAAATTAATTTATTTAGTAAACTAAGAATACTCTACCATAAAATTAGAAACCAAACTATATGAATAAATAAATATAAATTATGACATGATATGTGATAATAATTAAAATATCAAGTTAATTGTTATTATTATAATCTCTTAAAAAATATTAGAAACAAATATGCACAAAAGAAAAATCACAAAAGGAATTTTTTGATATTAATATACATGTTTTACACCTTCCGAATCAATCATATAATATAAATTCAAATAAAAAATTAATAACATATCTTGTCAATCCTAATAATTTGCTTAATTATCATTATTTACATAATGGGGGTAAGCTCTTTATAAAGAAAATAATGAAACTAATAAAGATATATTTTATATATTATTTATAATTTAATAATATCTTTATGAAAAAATTATTAGAGAATTGACAGTTATTCATTCAAGGTAATTTTTAAATAAATATTTTAATTATTTTAAGAGAAAATAAACTAATGACAAATAAGATTATTAGCATACTTAAAATAATATCTTGCCATTATCAAACTTTTTTATACGATTAAAAACACTTATTCCATCCCTCAAAAAGAGAAATATTTTGTTATTTTTTTAATACAATACTGACATATCTGTATATATCAAAATAACACATATTAAAAATTTAATAAATTAAAATGTTGATGTAAATTGCTTAAAAAAGAATAATAATATTGATACGAGTTCTTACAATCAATTTCTTTAAATCCCTATTTTTGAGCTTAAAGTGTGGTCAATCTTTATACCTATTGAACTTCAACTTGTGTATCTGCTCTTTGAGTGAGATAAATTCATTTCAATTTATTTGTAAACTCTTGAGAGGGTGGAGGATCCCTTGAGAAACTAAGGGACTTCTACACAAGAGGAAGATGATCCTTGAAGTGTAAGAAAAACTCATATATTATAAAGGATTTGTCAAGTACTTTGTGAAGCTTGATTATAGTGGAAACTCTTGGGTGGATAATCCTAGGGACTTGACGTAGATCACAAGGGTGATTGAACCAATATAAATCTCTATTTGTAATCTTCTCAACTCTTATCTCTTTATATTCAAGCTTATTTATTGATTTTGCATACTTGTTGATTGTTCTTCCACTCATTCATTCTATTTAAGTTTGTATATTGTCATAAATCCATTCAACACAAAGAAAATAGCTTCAAAGAAAATTAAAAGGGCTTTGTTTTCAAAATTTTTTAAAATACTCAATTCACCCCTTATTGAGTCTTGAAGTCACTCGGTAATATATATACATAATACAATCAATATAGATAATTTAGTAATTTCTCGGAGACAAGAACCTCGCAAGGCAGGAAATACGATTCTCATCCCTGTCTCCACACTTGTATTAGGAGGATTTTTTTCCCGTTCCCAGGGAAATTTTCTCAAATTCTGGTCCCCAAATGAAATAGTTTTTACAAAGATTCCCAAATGTAAGGAGATTTTGTCATCCTAAAACTCCTTATCACTTGACTTACATAAATTGAATTAATTTATATATAATTTGCAGTCAAGTTAATTTATTAAAATATTTTTTATAAAATTATTGGATTAAATTATTCATTTAAAAGACAATTTTTTTATATTATAAATATTTTTTCAGGCTTATAAGTTGTTTTTGTAACACCCTCCCTAAGCGTCATCACATGTCGACTCCCGACTTATAATCTGAAAAGAAGTTCGCACAAAGTTTGAGTTATAAAAGATGGGTTTTAAAATATCTTTCTTACTGAAACATAAACTTACTGAAATTTATAAGTAATATTGAAAAATAGATTTAACTGATTCAAAATCATATAACAAACACCACTTAATATTTAACAATTTAAAGAGAAATATAAAACTAACAGACTCTTTTTTTTAACAGTAGCAAATCCTATGACGGGTCCTACTTAATAGCACGGTATAACACTAACGATAAAACTTAACATACTCATTCCTTCTCTTGTATCCACTTGATGCATCAGAACTCTGCTCCTTATCTACCCGGCACATCATCGAACTTGGGACATCCACTCTTCAATGTTATCAGCGATCTCAGAGTATTTGTCGCCCGTATGTCTAAGACAACTCATTCCTTCTACTGTATAGTTTTAACAATACAGACACAACAAGACAACATAACAAGAGGTGAGATCACCTACACCAATAACAACATGGTGGCACAAAGATAACACAAACAGTATATCATACAGATATATCATACCAAAATTCCAATAATGTACTCAACATTAATCAACTATCATCATCATGCCATTAACATTATTATCATCACACAATAATCACAATAATGCCATCAACATGATTATCATTATCATCATCCAAGTATTTCTCAACAGAATAATTGTCATAGCCAATATTCCTTAATTAATATATCACATAGATATTTATATTTAGTTTCATGCATGCGCACAAGACTCGATTTCCTACTCCATGGAGCTAAACTCAGGTCAGAGAAATGATCGAAATGATCTGTCGGTACCACATGCCTCAAACCACGTGCTATAATCCTCATTTTGATTTTTACACATCTAGTATATACACGACAGTCTTTATCAGATCTTGAATAAGAATAGTGTCTCGGTCAGGATCATCGGTGTGTCGCGTCGGTCTAACCCATGGTTACAGTAGAGCGACTCACTGCCCACTATAGACAACCCGCACTCCGATACCCCCAAGGTCAACGAGTGACCTACACTACGCATATTGTACCCACTCAAGAGGTGTACGTTTCTCCTAGGCAAATAGCCTTATACAGTCCATCAGACCTTTTCAATGCATGTTCAATGTACCAATGTCAATCATAGGCAAAATTCATCATTTTCAGTTCATCGGACCTTTCCAATGCATGTATAATGCACCAAATACCAAATCATAGATAGAATACCAATCACAGGTTTAACTCATAATTTTTCAAAATATATTTTATACAATGCACTAATATCTTAGTGCAAGTCCAACCACAAGGGCCATACTTTTCAATTTCATTTGTTCAATTTAAATCATATGCTTCAACGCATATTTTTCCAATACGTAGAGTGCCCTAAATACCAAATACAGGCATCTCTTTCGAATGCATATAAAATGCATCAAAAGCCAATCGTAGGCAAAACTCGTCATTTTCTCACACAGTGTTCATACACTGTTTTTGGCAGTAATCATCATGTTATCATGTTTTTATAGTCATAAAATACTTTTACCGTATTTTCACAATCGTATAACATTTCTGTTACATTTTCACAATTCAAAAACGTTTCTGTTATATTTTCACAATACCATAACACTTCTTTTATATTTTCACAATACCGTAACACTTTTGTTACGTTTTTAAAATTCCAAAACGTTTTTATTACGTTTTCACAATACCGTAACACTATCAGTTACGTTTACAAAATTTCGTAACATTTCAAGTTACGTTTTCAAAATCTTTAACTCTTCATTGCACAGACTTTTAAATCAATGTATTTAATTTTTCAACGTTTTTCTCAATCGATCGCATAAAAATATACGTTTCTCAAATAGCGTAACGATTTTCCACCGTTTTCAAAATCGCGTAACTTAAAAATCATTCTTTTAAGTCGCGTAAATCATTTTCCATCATTCTCAAAATATTTAAAACACTTTCTAAATCTCATAGTAGTTTTCCGCCATTTTTGAAATCACGTAGTGATTTTTCAACAATATTTCAGTCGCGTAAAATATTTTAAACACTTTCCAAATCGCGTAGAAATATTTAAACATTTTTCAAATCGCGTAGAAATATTTTAATTGTATTTCAAATCGTTTTAAGATACGTAAAATATTTTTCAACATTTTACAATCACGTAAAATATTCCTCAATATTCCAAACATTATTTTGGACTTAAATAAATCAATATCATTTTCAACACGTTTTTCAAATTGCGTAGCTTAACAATCATGTTTTTAAGATACGTAAAACATTTTTCATCACCATTTCATTACAGAAAATATTTCTTAACCTTCAAAAATTCCTTTTCAACCTTTCTCAAAACAATATGACTTTGTATTTCATTTTTCACATTTTCTTACTCAAGAAAATCTTTTTCCACATTTCTTTACTCAAGAAATCCTTTTCCAAAATATAATCCACAAAAATCACTTTTCCATTGATATAAATCAACGTTTCAAAACTTAACATTTTCTAACGTATTTCAAAACTCGAAAATAAGTTATACGTTAGTAAATTTTCAAAACACCATTATATTCTCCATTTTTCTCAAATCAATTCTAAGATCAATTTTCTTCAAAATAAATTGAAGTTCAAAAATATTTTCGTTTACAAAAACTTGATTTCTCAAGTGATAAAATGCTCTAATTTCCCTTCCGAAATTTTTATACCAAATCAATTATATTTTCACTTTGTTTTCAAAAAAATAATCAAGGAAATACAAGTCCTAAAAAACGTGGACATGACTATTGAAATCATCAAAACATTTTTCCTTCTAAATCAATATGGTTTTACACAAACAAAACCATTAAAAATCCTTTACAAAAACCATGAACGTGTTCATTGAAAACTGTTAAATCTTTCGAGTGACAAAACACTTCGTTTTATAAAATATAATTTTGTTCCATAAAAATTTAGGCATAACCAGTTTTTCAAAACCGTAGGGTATTTGGCCATTGAAGCCATCAAATATCTTTCCTTCTATATTGATATGGTTTTACACAAAATCTTTGTTTTCAAAATCGAAATACCGATGGTCAAAAAAATCAAACCCATTTGTTCAAATTCATTTTAACTTTCTTTGCAAATCCTTTTTCACTTTCTTTGCAAATCCTTTTTCACTTTCTTTGCAAATCCTTAAAATCAACATTGCCCGTCTCGTCTAAAACTCATGTTTAGAAAAATACTTAGGATCTTTGTACACAAAATAAATTAATAAAAGTCCTTCAAAACCGTGTTCTTGTTCTCTTGAAAATCAAACCCTTTGTTTATTTTCCATACTCTTTAAATCAATCCAATTTTATTCTTCCATGAAAATATTAAGTTATAAACACCTATGTTGAGGTGTCTTGACCGAAAATTCCATAGCCTTTAGAACTAAGAAAATTTATTTTTCTCCACTTCATAATTTTCACAAATCAATTTCCTTGTTTTTGAAAAATGTCAACATGAAACTTTAATTATGGGCATCAAAACCGTAGCCCTTCCTTGGCTATTGGAGCCAAAAATTGATTTCTTTTCCATCAACACATCATGACATACACATACATATTTCATCATAAATATTATAAACATGCCATATACTCATCATGCATAATATAAGTATACCATCAAAGCCATAAAATCATGTATAGCATATCAAGCATAGGCAAATAATTAAAACACATAAATACCCACAAATAAATTACAAGACCATGGATATGAATCCTCACATGGATTCACCATCCATCAAATATAAGACCATCTCTCACCACCATACTTGGTTGGTGAGATGGATCTCCCTCTTACCTCTTGAAGATCCTCAAAAGCTTATTGATTTGCTTCTCTTTCCAAGTCCTTCACCACCAAGGGTTTCTTAAACACAAAACAACACATATATTTATTAGTATCTTAAGCTTGAATAAGAAAACCATGGATGTGCATCATGGTTAGAACCTTGAAAATCAAAAGAAAAGTGAAGAGTAACAAACTTCACCATTAAAGCTTCAATCTTTAGCTTGAAGAACAAAGTTGAAGATAGATGATTTAGAGAAAATCTCCAACATGAAAATTGCTTAGAATATCATGTAGATTCAAGATCTATGATTGGATGAAATTAAAAAGGATCGGGTGGTGATTTTGGATGGTATGGCCGAAATTCCTCTTGAAGAACAAAGATAGAATTTTTGATTTTTGTAAGAGAAAAGCTTCTTAGGCTTAGTTAAGACAAAAGATGAAGTGAAAACACTTAGTTTTTCCTTCCACAAATTTCATGAAGCTCCTTGGGAAAATCCCTAAAAATCATAAACAAATGTTACAATCAATAACAAGTGTAGAAATAGGTAAATCATGGTTCAATCATAGCTTAGAAAATCAAAACTAGAAGATTAGAAGAAGAAATATGAAATTTACCATTTTTGGTAGAATCTTGAAGCTTGGATTTGAAGATCAAGATGAATAATTTAGAGAAAACTCATAACTAGAGATGTTCTTAGAATAAGGTAAGGATTCAAGAAACTAGATTGGATGAAATTTTTGAGTGATGGAAGGTGTTCTTGGAGTGCTTGGCCGAAACCTCTATGAAAAGAAAGTGGAGAGAAAAGCTTGATGAGTTATTGGTTTTAGAGAAGACAAAGGAAAGCAAGGATATCAATAATATGGTCTTCAAACTTTCCTATGTCCTAAAGCTCCTCAAAACCGTAGCCCCCCTCCAATGCATTCTCCTTGAGTGCAAATTGATCAATAATGATCAATAATGATCGCAATTGACCAAGACCACTTAATAATGTCATCAAACATCCTTTAGCTCCAAGACACTTCACAAAAACCGTCCCCCCTTCTCTTGCTTCTTCAAAGTGTGACAAATTTCACTTGTCACTATCTTAAGCATTTCTAACCATTGATTAGATCAATGGTTAGGATTAATGTAGGCTTTAGATCTAGCTTTAGGTAGAAGACTTAATATAGGTCATTGGATCTTTCTCCTTTAAATTCTAACCATTAGATGTGTCTCCAAAATGAAGGGTCAAGATTACTCCTTCTTACTTTGCATCCAATGGTCATAAATGGTCTTTGTCACTTTTTAAGACCAAATCTTCACCATTGATTAAATCTTCATCCAATGGTCATAAATGGTCCTTGTTACTTTACAAGACCAAATTTCTATTCTTGATCAATTTTAAATCCAATGATTGTAAATGGTCATAGCCATTATATAAAACTAAATATCTACCCTTGATTTAATCTCCATCTAACGGCTATAAATAATCTTATTCACTTTTAAGATCAAATCTCTACCGTTGATTAAATCAAGATCAAGTCTCCATCATTAATTAAATTAATGGTGGATATCCAAACCACTAATGTTGACTTAAGCAGTATAATTTCTATTTTTATCTGCTAAAACCCCACGAATAATATTTTTACTGTATTTTTATCACCTGATAAATAAATACAATCAAAACACAAGATCAAGAAATTTTCTAAAAGCTGCTTTCCTGATTCGGGTTTAGTAAGATCCCCTATCTCCGTCTAAACATACAAATTTTTCTATGCGTAGAAAAATTTTTACTTTGCGGGACCCACCTGGGCCCACATACACCCCCAGACCCACAAACAGTAAAAAATTTCATAATCATCCACAAAAATCATAAATATTAGAAAATGCACAAACATCAAATCAGATTACGTAAAATAATTAAGACCTAATCAAAAAATTACTCAAAACGATCAAATACGCTGTTAATAATCAAAATAATTTTACAAAGACATAGAAATCACTAAACAAATGAAATTCTATTAACTATCAAAATTACTTTTTAAGAGATGAGAAATTTTGGGGTGTTACGCTTTTATAACAATTTATATTTAAATTTTTTAGTATTTATATTGAAATGAAATTTTTTTATGAAAATATAATAAAAATTATATTTTATATATTTTTAAATTAAATTTATAAATTTTATTTTTTTGATGAATTATTATATATATTTTATTTAATAAAATTATTTTTATATAATTATATTTATTTTAATCATTTAATTTTTAATTTATCCCACATATCGCATGTGTGCAATGTGCAAAAATCTAATATAAATAAAGATAATGTATTGTTAAAAGCTCAAACTTATAAGGTAATAAATAAATTCTTTATAAGTATGAATTCTTTTAAGGAAAAAAAAATAAAAACTATCATTATTAGCTTCTTTTTTTAACATATAAAAGGTACACTTTAAAATAAAATTGTACCATCATCTATTTATTTTATAGTATATTTTAGGTTTCATTCCCTCTATAAATAATTTGTCTTGATAAACGATTGCAAATACTTTTAGAAGTAATCACTAAAGTCTATGATATAACTTTGGAATAGAGCAGTAATTTCTCATCTTAAACTTTTCTAAAAGAAAAGAATTGTGTTATTTCTTTTTTGTTTTCATATTTAAAAGAAAAGGCCCAAAAGTTAAGAAGATAAGATCATTCCCATCAAATTAACTAATAGAAGATGGTAAACAGTGTGAAAAATCAACTAAAAAAAAAATTGTGACTAGAGTTTGTCACACACTTATTTTCTTTGTTAATATGTTAAATGTTAAATTCAAGAGATTCAGATTTTTCTATTCCATGGAAGTTCTAATTTACTTGGAATCTATTATATTAACTCAATTAAAATATAAAACTTGACATATAAATTAAAAATGTCACGTTATATTAATTTTATAAGGGGTTTGCTAACTTAACGGGTGTCTTAATAGGATTGGTTAAAAAGCATCTAATACACTTTATTAAATATTTCTCAATTTTAATTACTTAAAAAGAAAAGTAACAAGGACGATCATATTAATTAAGTTGATTAATATTCAAATCCTATCAAGATTGTCCTTAGTAAGTTATCTATGTGTAAGCAAGCACTCATAGACCTTGGGAGCCTATCTTGATCCTGAATAGAACAGCTAATATTAACTTTAAATTCTTTAAAAAAAAAAAGAAATTAATGTTTTTTTAAGTTATCAATGTGCCAAATTTTGTGTTTTTTCATTTAATATTTATTATTTTTTATTCCTTAATCAGTGTTTACCAGTTAGCAAAATCTATTTTATAATAAGTTTTGTTATATTTTTTTAAAATATCATTCTAATAATATTCTTAATATTTAATTAAAAAATATTAAATAAAAAATAAATAAATTCAATATTTTTAGAACATAAAAATTATTTAATATTTTTTGTGTTTAATAAGTAGAAAAATTATTAAGAAAGTTGTTTAAAAGGATTTAAAATTATTCTTATATATTACATTAAAATAACATTTAAAACTTTGAGTGCATTTTTCTTAAATATTGTCCTAACTTTCTAATAATAGACTTCTTAGTTTTCAGAAATAGAAATAGAAAAAAAAATCTTCGCAATTTGAAACCAAAAACAGAAATTTTCTGCAAATCTTTCGTATACACTATATCCGTACGGTCCAAGTTAAGAAATAACTATATAACGGGCGGTAATAACAAACGACGATGGTGTTTATATTTTTTTCAAAATTAAGGGCCTGAACAGAAATAAGGAAAAATACAGGGGATATACAGAAATAACTACAAAACCGAATTTGCATTAACGCCTGGGTCTCTGACTGATGAGGTGACGACACTGGAAAGTGACAACCAATGACCAAGGAGGCAGTTGGTGAACCAAGCATCAACTGTTTTCTAACCTTTAAAGGGACTTTTGAGTCTCTCAACCTCTGAGACAACGAAGCTTTGCATCAAAACCAGGTACTATTCCTACTAAGTTTGCATCACTTTGGTGCTTCTGATTGCCCCCCTCCCATCCCTTCTTTTTCTCTTCAACTTGTTCCTTGCATGTGTTATGGATCACCCTTTTGATTTCATGATCTGTCTTTTTGTTTAACTTGTTCACTTTGTCTGATTGCCCAATCTGTTGTTTCTGAATTAGTCATCTTTACTGCTCTGGGAACTTATCATCATCCAGTTTATTTCTGTCATTAAAATCATCATAGGATATTCGCTTACTCTTATGATTTGATACCAGATAATAGATCACACAAATATATTGCAAAGTAGTTCTTGTACTGCTAGAGGATGGGAACAAGTGAATGGCACATTGAACGAAGATCCAGCTTTGGCACTGAATCCCCCTTATCAAGAGAGGCAGGAAATCCACCTGAAATTGGTTCACTCTCCATTGTTGTGCTTGGTGCTTCTGGTGATCTTGCTAAGAAGAAGACATTTCCTGCACTTTTCCACCTATATCGGCAGGTTTGATGACCTCCAATTTATGTAACAATAAAGCGAAATCTTTGTGAATCATGTTGATTAGTGTGTTATATAGAACTATTGTGAACAAAAAGGAAAAATTGATGTAGATGATCATGGAACTAAAGATGGACCAACGGAAAACCCTTAACAGAATGCTGTGGTTCTGATCAAGCACTAGTTCAATAATTTTTTTTTTTTTAAATTTCTATTCATAAATTCTACATGCTAATTTGACATTAAATGCCTATTCCTAATTCGTCTTTTTGGGGAAGATTACCTGGAATATTTTTTAATAGTTGTTTGTATCTCTTAAAGGAACCATTTCTAGTGTTTGGTGTCTTTATTTGTAGGGATTCCTACCACCAGATCAAGTTCATATTTTTGGCTATGCAAGGACAAAAATATCTGATGAAGAATTGAGAAACCGATTGCGTGGGTGAGACTTTTTTCAATACTTATATATAAAATTTTTCCCAGGATTTCTAAATAAAAAAATCCTATGGTTTTGTTTGAAATGAATAAAAATGAGAAATGATTTGGTTTAATTTGATTTGATTTGTTTTAGAAATCAAATTTTGTGCTTGGAACTTTTTAAAAAAAATAGGATTTGAATTGATTTAGAAATCAAATTTTTTATTTGGAGTTCATTAAAATGAAAATTGATTTTATTTTATTTTATTATTTTACATTTTAACCCTTATAAAATGTAGTTAGAGGTAGTTACCAAGGGTAAAATAGTCTATTTATTTCAAATCAAATCAAATCCTAACAAATCCTATTAAATTTGATAGAATTTCTAAAACAAAAGGAATGAAATCTATGAGATTTAAGAAATCAAATCATTTCTTATTTTTTGACATTCTAAATACAAGATTTAATTAGATTTGATTTACAAATCAAATTATTTCTCATTTTTTTACATTCCAAACATACTCTATGAAAATCAGTTACAACCTGCTACTCCAAAATTGTTGATGTTAGTTATATGTAAATAGAATGTGTTTATGATTGAAATTGACTCCTTTGAATTATATAAATAGTTAGTGCAACATATTTCCTGGATCCTTATTTTCTTTAGCAAAAAATTTTTTACTGTGAAGTTTGTTCTATGAATAGTATGTCATGAATTCTTGCTTGCTGCTTCTTTCGCAAAGTTGTTCTATAGTATGCATGCTTCATGCTATCCTATTTGTTCATGCATTTCATTGATGTGTGTTTGAACTGTTCGTATGCATAACAAATGTGATTTGATATGCAGCTATCTTGTTCCAGACAAAGGTGCTTCCCCCAAACAGTTGGAGGATGTATCGGAGTTTTTGCATCTGGTTAGCATTGGCTGTCTCACCCCATTTTACAGATATTAAGTAATGGTCTCACTACAAAATATTCTTCTGATTGGTCTAATGTTCATTTCTTTCTCCCTTTCTCTTCCTTTTAGATCAAATATGTAAGTGGCTCTTATGATTCTGAGGATGGCTTTCGCTTGTTGGATAAAGAGATTTCAGAGCATGAATCTTTGAAAAACAGTGTAGAGGGTTCATCTCGGAGGCTCTTCTATCTTGCACTTCCTCCTTCAGTATATCCATCTGTTTGCAAGATGATCAAGACTTGTTGCATGAATAAATGTAAGATGTTATAATCTATGGTTTTGATATGTACTTTTTTGGTTGCAAATGTTTTAAAGGAAGGGGGAGGGGGGATAGTAACTGTGTGCTGTAGCTTAACAGTTGTATTGTAGGGAGTAATGCTCAGTCAGACATTAGTCTAGGCTGCACTTTAGAATCCACTTTAAGCTCTTTTCTTCTCCTTTTAATTAAATGTAGGTTACTTGTTTACTTTCTGCGAGATCTTTTTCCTGATAATACTGGAGCTAAATTGAGGTTACTGCTTAGACATGTAGCTGCTTTCAGTTGTTGAAATGTGATGCTTAGATTTCGGCTTCACAGGATAATTACACATGGCTGTGTTATATTTATGGTGTTCAAAATAAAAAGAAATAATTATGAAATAAACTTGAATTTCTGTTAGATAGCTAGCATTAGCAAAACAGATCTTATGGCTTCAAGCTTCTCCACTGTCTCATTTCTTCTAACAACACATACTATAACCTGTTGTGACTTGAACATACCAGCCTTTACTAATTTCTTTTAAATTTCATGGTTGCTGTTTATTGTCCAGAAAATCTAATATTGTCTCTATTGATGGCTGCATCTGCTTCCTTTTCTTAGCTGATCTCGGTGGATGGACACGTGTTGTTGTTGAGAAACCTTTTGGTAAGGATCTAGGATCTGCAGAAGAACTCAGTACTCAGATCGGAGAGTTGTTTGAGGAACCACAGATTTTCCGTATTGATCACTACTTGGGAAAGGAACTAGTGCAGAATATGGTAGTAAATGATTATATAATGACTTACTTCTTGTTGGCTTCATGAACTCTGCCTAATCCCTCTTCATTTGACTTATATTGGCAGTTAGTACTTCGTTTTGCAAATCGATTTTTCTTGCCCCTTTGGAACCGCGACAACATTGACAATGTGCAGGTGAGAATTTTTGTTTTGTGAAAGTTACAACTTTGGGTTAAGGGTTAAACAACTTAAACTTCTGTTTTACTATTGAAGTTAGGGCAGGTACTATTAGTTGAGCTTTTGACTATTCATACTTTGTCCCATCATATCTGTGAGCTTTTTTTTTTTCTTTTTTTATGACCATGTCAAATTTTACCATAACTGTCTTTTGTTGCCTAATTCAGCTACTGCATTACCAAATTGATATGCCACAATTTTAAACTTGAGTTTGGCTGTTGATTCTGTGGCAGATAGTTTTCAGAGAGGATTTTGGAACTGAAGGTCGTGGTGGATATTTCGACCAATATGGGTATGTGTAGAAATTTGTTTTAGTTAGTTGGTTTAACAAAGTTTTCAAATGACTAGTGATGCCAATAGTAGGTTCTAAAATGAAGTGATATTGAAAAAATTAGTTTTTGATGTATAGCAGTTTTACTTTTGCTAATGATATTGAAAGTAAAACTTATGATTTTCATTGCTAAGTATCCACCACAATTAGGAAACCATAAATCATTAATGTACTACTTTTTATTTGGCAGAATTATTCGAGATATTATTCAAAACCATCTGCTGCAGGTGAGGCCTTCATTCTATAATCAAATAGGTTTCATATATTTTGACTTTGTTATAATTATCTTATATTGTCAAGTAGATATTTCTGTTAAATAATGAGAACAAACATAATTACTTGAATTCATGTCTCTCTAAAGTTTAAATCTTATTAAGGGTGTGTTAGATAAAATGGAAAATTTTAGCACGTAAACTTTAGTGCTAAATTTTTAGTGCTGAAAATAAGCATTGTATTAGCAATGTTTGAAAATAAAATCATTAACTGTTGAAGGGGTATTAAAGGAAACTATTAACTCTCAGAATTAGAAGAATATGAAAACTGTATATTTCTGCTTAATTTGAATGTTTACAAGGAGATAATATATATAGGGAGCTGTACATTAAACTAAGCCCTAGAAAACAAGCTAATCAAGCCTAGAAAATAAGTAACAATAAAGCGCTAAAATCAATGTCTACAAAAAATGTGAAAATGTGGGAACAAGAGGCCACCGTCCACCGTCCATCAAGGAGGCCACCGTCCACCTTTCAACAAAAAATAAACTAAATCTTGGGATAATTCTATTACAAAAACTTTCCTAAACTAACAAGGTTTTCCACACTCCTCCTCAAGCTGGTGAATATGCATTCTCTATTCCCAGCTTAGATACAATCGTCTAAAATACTAGATTACTCAACCCTTTGGTAAGTACATCAGCAAGCTGACCTTGTGTAGACACATAAGGTGTACAGATTAAACCACTTTCAAGTTTTTCTTTGATAAAATGTCTGTCAACCTCAATATGTTTTGTTCTATCATGTTGTATCGGATTCTGAGCTATGCTGATTGTAGACTTATTATCAGAGTAAAGTTTCATCGGTCCATCCCACTTGATCTTCAAATCTTCAAGAATAATCTTTAACTATAATAGTTCACACACACCTTGTGCCATAACTCTGAATTCTGCCTCCGCATTAGTTCGTGCTACCACATTCTATTTTTTACTCCCCAAGTCACCAGATTTCCTACAAGAAAAGTGCAATTCCTGTGGTTGATCTTCTGTCCACTGGTGATCTAGCATAGTCAGCATCAGTGTATGCCTCAAGTGCCACACCTCCATTTTTCTTAAATAAAATTACTTTTCCTAGTATTCCCTTAAGATAATGTAATACTCGATATGCTGCTCGCAAATGAGATTCTTTCAGAATGCGCATGAATTGACTAATCACACTTACTGCATATGCTATGTCCGTCGTGTGTGGGGTAGATAAATAAGTTTTCCCACCAGACGCTGATACATTTCTCTGTCAACTGCAGCGTCTTCCTTTGCTTGCCCAAGTTTCATATTAGGATCCATAGGGGTACTTGCTGGTTTGCATGTTGTTTGACCTGTTTCTTTTAGGAGATCTATAACATACTTTTGTTGGGAGGTAAATACACCTTACCTAGAATGAGCAACTTCAATTCCAAGAAAGTATTTCAACCTTCTTAATGCTTTAAATTCCAGCTCCTTAGCTAAGCATTGACTCAGAATCTGTTTCTCCTTAGCATCATCTCCTGTCACTATTATGTCATCAACATACACCAAGAGAGCTGTAACTCCCCCTGAAAGAGAGTGTTTAATAAACAGTGTGTGATTCCCTTGGCTTTGTTTGTACCCCATAGCCAACATAATTCTAGCAAACCTTCCAAACCACGCTCGTGGTGATTGCTTGAGGCCATACAAGGCCTTTTTCAACTTACACACAATATTAGTATGCAAATTCTTTCCATATCTCGGTGGAACCTCCATGTAGATTTCTTTTTCTAGGTCTCCATGCAAGAAAGCATTCTTGACATCAAACTATTGTAAATCCCAACCATAATTAGCTGTCAATGCCAATAATACCCGAACTATGTTCATCTTTGCAACTGGTGCAAAAGTCTCCTGGTAATCAATTCCATAAGTTTGGGTATACCCTTTGGCTACCAATCGTGCCTTATACCTCTCTATAGACCCATCTACTCTATATTTCACAATATACACCTATTTACAACCCACAACTTTCTTCCCTGCCGGTAACTGCACTAGCTCCCAGGTTTTATTCTTTTCCAATGCCTCCATCTCCTCATTCGTGGCTTGTTTCCATTTTTCATTGGACAGAGCCTCGGGTAGGGTGGTAGGGATGGTAATGATATTTAGGCTCACAAGGAAGGCATTATGGGATGGTGAGAATTTCTCAAAGGACAAGAAGTGTGCAAGCGGGTATAGTGGCCGTTTTATGCACTCTCTAGTTCCTTTTCTAATGGCTATAGGCAGATTTTGGTCATCACTGTCCACATTAAATTCAATTTCATCTTGCAATGCAGGGTTAGAAACTATTACCTCATTCAAAGGCTCCGAGTTGGACTCTTGGGCCTGCATAGGTTCAGGAACAACCATCTTCCTTCTTGTAAACACCTTGCCTTTGCCATACCTCACATTCTCAAGAGCAAACTTTGCTACTGGGTCAGGAATGGTTTTGGACACATGTTGTACAGGATCAGGAAGGGTTTTGGGCACAAGTTCAGCAGTGATTTCAAGAGGAGGATTAGGTCAGGAGAAGGCCCCGTTAGACACAGGAAGTAAGGACAAGTCAAGCAGAAAATCTTCCTTATCTTCCCTTATTGACTTCTCCCCCTGAAGATAAGGATGGGTAAAATAAGGCTCTTCTTCACTAAATGTAACGTCCATGGAGACATAGAATTTTCTAGATGGAAGGTGATAACACTTATACCCTTCTAGGTCGAAGAATATCCCACAAAGACACATTTTAGAGCCCGCGGATCAAGTTTCCCCCTATTTTGACTATGAACATGGACAAAGGACACACATCAAAAAATCTTAGGAACAAGATTATTGGTAGTGTATAGATCAGGATAGAAAGTGGAGAGGACATCTATCGAACTCTTGAATCCCAGGACTCTAGTGGGCAAGCGATTTATAAGATGAGTAGCTGTTAGAACAGCTTTCCCTCAAAAGGACTTAGGGACATTTCTCTAGAACAGTAAGGTTCGGGTTTTTTCAAGAAGGTGACCATTTTTCCGCTCTGCTAGCCCATTTTGTTGTGGGGTATAAACACAGGATGACTCATGTATTGTTCCTTCTTTTTGGAAAAAATGCATAAGAGTTTGATTGAAATAGTCCCTAGCATTTTCGGACCTGAATCGCTTAATACTCACCCCAAACTGATTTTTAATCATGGAACATAAATTTGGGAAAACAGTACTAACATTAGACTTATGTTTGAGTAGAAAAATCCAAGTAACACGAGTACAATTATCAATGAAAGACACAAACCATCTTGCCCCAGAGACATTAGGAATAGAAGAGGGACCCCAACATCACTATGAATGAGAGAAAAAGGAATAGAACTTCTGGTATTACTAATTGGAAAGGTTACACGCTTATGTTTGGCAAGTTCACATATATCACAATGAAAATGTTCAACATTAAGACCTTTTAAACAAAGAGGGAAAATGAATCTTAACAATAATAAAGGATGGACGTCCAAGTCTGCGGTGAGCAAGCCAAATTTTGTCTTTATTGTTTGAAAGAAGTTATGAGATAAAGGAATATGGATGACCAAGTCTGCCCTTGTTCCTGTTTAACTGACCTGGTGCTTCAAGGAGGTAGAGGTCATCCTGTTCCCTAGCACGTCCAATCATCTTCCCCGAATCCTTATCCTGAAAAACACAATAATCATTATAAAAAACCACATTGCAAGATAAATCTTTAGTTAATTTCTAAATAGAAACTAGATTTGTGGACAGTTTAGGGACATAAAGAACTTTTTTTAAGGTCACTAGGGGGCTTAGTTGGACATCTCCTACATCGGCTATAGTGGTCAAGGAACCATTAGTTGTGGATATTTTCTTACTGCTTGTGCATGGGGAATAGGTGGAAAATATTTTGAGGGTGTTGGTCATATAGTCTGTGGCTTCTAAATTCATAATCCAGGAGTTGGTAAAAGTTCCCGAGACATTTAATCCAACAAAAAAAGGCAACTTACTTGAATAAGTCAAGGAACAAGTACCTGAGGGCTTCTTAAGGCTGTTTAGAAGTGATCTCACCCACTTAATTTCCTCTAGATTGAAGCTGCTTGGTTTTGGTTGGGATGATTGACTCTGTGACACAGCAACAACATTGGCTTTCCCACTATTGCATGATTGTTCCCCTTTTTGCTCCCATTCTCAACTTGGAGGCTTTCCATGAAGCTTCCAACACCGTTCACGGGTATGACATGCCTTATTACAGTAAGTGCACCATAAGTCATCCCGATTTTGATCTTTTGACTGACTGGGTTTCCCTCCTTCCAAAGATGATATCTTCTCCAACTTTGCCTCTGGCTTGCTGGAACCACGAGCCACCATGGCTGAATTTTCACTGATTTTTGGTTCAAGCATCAGCTTTCTCCTACTTTCCTCACTTCGGATTATGGACACAACCTCATTAAAGGAAGGAACTGTGGGTTTGCCAGGAATTTGAATCCTCACCTGATCAAATTCCGGATTTAGCCCAACAAGGAAGTCTTAGACACGGTCTTACTCAATAAAATCCTTTAGCATTGTTGCATCCTCAAAACATTTAGTTTTTATCACTCTATAGTAATCTAACTCTAGCCACAAGGATTTCAGTTGATTGGCATACTCAGGAACAAACTTGTTTCCCTGTTTTGCAGCCATTGTCTTCACCTTAACCTCATATACTTGAGCAGCATCTCTGGCCTTGGAATAGTTTTTCTCAACCACATCCCAAATATCCTTCACAATGTCCAGAAACATGCATGTGTCACTAATTTCCGGAGTCATTGAATTCCATAACCACGCCATAATCATCGAGTTTTCTTCATCTCATGCTTCAAACTTGGGATCGCCTGGCTTAGGTCCAATACCCAAGAGTTGACTCAACTTCCCTTTTCTTTTCAGTATGGTGCGAACCAGTTAAGACCACTTAAGGTAATTTTTCCCATTCAGCCTATATGTAGATTGGATGTTTTGCAGTTCACCAGGGGTTTGTGATCGAGCATCCTCCACTGATTGAGCTACACTGGAAACCTCTCCCTCGGCTCCCATCGTGAGAGATAAAGCACGACTAACAGACACAGAAAGACAACAATGAAGGCTTGGAATAGGGACAACATAACAGAGACGGTGGGGAACAACAACAAAAGTCGGTGGCTCTAGTCGAATAAAGGTGCTGATGAAGGTTCAGGGTTCGGCAATGAAGGCTGATTGTGGTGAGTTCGGGTTCGGCGATGAAAGTCGATGGTGATGAAGGGTTCAAGGGTTCGTTGGCAATGAAGGCCAATCCGAAAAAGTGCTAAGCGGAAAATAGAGACAATCTTAGATCGGAACTGTTTTGATACCATCTTAGAATTAGAAGAATATGAAAACAGTATATTTCTGCTTAATCTAAATTTTTACAAGGAGGTAATATATATAGGGACCTGTACATTAAACTAGGCTCTAGAAAATAAGCTAATCAAGCCTAGAAAATAAACAACAATAAAACACTAAAAACAAAGTTTACAAGAAACATGAAAATGTGGGAACACAAGGCCACCGTCCACCGTCCACCTTTCAACAAAAAACAAACTAAATCTTGGGATAATTCTATTACAAAAACTTTCCTAAACTTACAACACAGTTTTCCACATTAACATTTGATAAAATAAATAAGGATACACTAAAGGCAACTACTCAAACTACTAATTCAAATATTTAAATAGGAAGAGCCTTGTTGCTGAATGCATTTGGTGACCTCCCATGTGCTGAATATTTTAGAACTTTATCTCTAAAAATTCATTTTTAGTATGTATTAAACAAACGCCAAAGGCATAATAATACCTATTAAATAACCCATTATGACTTTATAGTTTTACATCAGATATTTATCAGCCTAATTTGTCAATCTTGTTCATCGTTTTTCTACAAACTCAGGTTTTTTGCTTGGTTGCTATGGAAAAACCTGTTTCTCTCAAGCCTGAGCACATTCGGGATGAGAAAGTGAAGGTGTGTCTCTTATTCAATTTATGTTGAAATTATTGCCCTGTGCTGTCATTTAATTCTGCCTCTATAATCCTGATACCGTGATACGAAGCGATCAATATCAGTACCTACTCCTTGATCTTCTTTTAAATTTGATTATGCATACTTGCAACTGCATTGAAGAGGGATACTTTTATAACTGATTACTTGAAAGTTGAAACTTTCCATGTTGCACAATATTTACCTTGATTTTGAGATGGGTCACAGCATGCCTCATTGCCTCTATACCACTTTCTGGTTGCTATGAAAAATACAGGTTCTTGAATCAGTACTCCCTATCAGAGATGATGAGGTTGTTCTTGGACAATACGAGGGCTATAGAGATGACCCAACTGTACCTGATCAGTCAAACACTCCAACTTTTGCAACTGTTATTCTGAGAATACACAATGAAAGATGGGAGGGTATGATAAAATTTCCAGCATTTCCTTCCTAAAAGCAAATATAATTCCTGGACCTTCCTTTGATTTCTTTTATGCTAAACAATTTGGAAAATAACGTAGTTCATATTCTTTCTCTCTCCTTTTTTTTTTTCAATTCTCTGCTATATATTGTTGTGCATTTGATCAATTTCTTTTTTGCATCAGGTGTTCCTTTCATACTAAAAGCAGGGAAGGCCCTAAATTCTAGAAAGGCAGAGATACGGGTTCAATTCAAGGATGTTCCTGGTGATATTTTCAAGTGTATGGCACCATACCTTTTGATATATGGGTGTTCTCTCTTCATACATGCTTTTGTCATGCATCTTTTGTTATCTGATCTCTACATCAGTCTTCATAGTGAAAGTGGTGTCAGATCTCATATAGTAAACATGTCATCACTTTGAAAGATTAGACATTTTTGTGATATGACAATCTGGTAGGATATGTTTTACATTTTGGTATCTTGTCTATTGTCATGATTGCATAAGTTATTTCTTGTTTCTTCTATTTGAAGCATGAATAGAAACATTGACTGTCAATGGTTATTGCAAGAGTCACTCTTAAACATATTTCATACTCTAAAATTATCATATTACAGTGGAAAGTAAAAAAAAAAAAGTTGAGATGGGGCTCATATCTATCGCCCTTAGTCCTAAAGGTGACAAGCAAAGGAACCTGTTCTTTATTGGCACAGTATGAATGCGCTGACAATTAACTTAAATTTTAGTTCGCCTATATTCTTCCTTGTCTTGATAACAGATACCTCGTTGTCATCAAAATATATATTTATGCATAAACCTTACTGTAAACTTACACATGTATAGGTAAAAAGCAGGGGAGAAATGAGTTTGTTATCCGCCTACAGCCTCCAGAAGCTATTTACATGAAACTTACGGTATGTCAATCATTCTGATGACCCATAATGAGTGTTGAATATCTTTTAATATTGTATCATATCATATGCTTGTAATAGTGTATCTTGTTATATCAGCTGTAATTAGAATATAGGAAGTAGAATATTTAGTTACTGTAAATAGAGATATCAATCCAAATCTTAGGGATTTGGTTTAGGAATAATTGTATATCTTGTAATTATAAATATACAATGCTGAGAGGTTTTTCTCTCAAGCAATTCAGTTACAATAGTTTCTCATCTAATTTCAAATTGGTATCAGAGCGGGTTTCGATTCGGCTCTATTTGTTCTTTGTCTTTTCAGCTGAAAAACAATTGTGCGACGATCTCAGTCGCCATCTCGAGTTCAACCCACGTCAAACTAACCTCAGATCTGTGTTCAGAGAGGGCTAATCGTCCAAACCCTGAAGCGCCATCTCTGTCCACCGTCCAATGCGCCGCCACACACAGCAGCCACTGTCAACCCATGTGAGCCACACGCCACCTTCCCAGAGTCCGTTCGACATGCCACCGCCACCGTTCTATTCACTGGCGTCTTCTAGTCCTGTTTCAGGGGTCAAACAGCCATTTCAGCACTGTTTAGATAGTGGGTACTTGTCACCCATCGTCCGTGTTGTTTCATATTCAGTTTCTGTTCAGATTTCACGTCCTCTCTCATCTAAATCATGTCTTTCTGCACGGATTCTTCCTCTACTAACACGGGTTCCCACAATGACAATTCTAAACCTGTGAAGAAGAGTCTTATCTCCTTTACTTTTTGGGACACTCGCACAATTATGTCTGAGAAACTAAATGGTAAGAATTATTTGGATTGGTATGCTGCTGTTGATGTGTGGTTTTTAGGTCAGGGACTCTCAGAGCATTTAACCAAGAAGGCTGAAGAAATCAATGCCAGTATAAGGGAGGAATGGTAGAGAGTTGATTATCAGTTGGTGTCCTTATTGTGGCTGTCCATTGACCCCAAGTTGTTGGTGCACTATCACTCCTATAAATCCTGCTATGATGTATGGAAGAAAGCTCGAAGTCTCTATGCTAATGATATACAACGCTCGTATGACTCGGTTCATAACTTGGCAACGCTCCAAATGACAGATCATGAACTACCTTCATATCTCAACAAAGCACAGACCACCATTGCACAAATCAAGTTTATCCTTACTAGCGATAACCTTGAGAAGGTGTTGGATAAGCTTGATAACATGTACATGGTCTTTGTTCTCCATGGTCTTCATAAGGATTTTGAATCTGTTCGGAACCAAGTCCTGACAAATCCAAATATCCCTTCGGCGGAGGATCTCATTAATCATCTGCTACGGGTTCCCCCATCAGAGGCCTCAACTGGGATTGGTTCTCAAACAGGTTTAGAATCCTAAGCTTTCGTCTCTAATATAGCTGACCGTGGAGGACGAGGCCGTGGTCGTGGTGGTAGAGGAGGTCGTGGTTCGGGTAATTGCCCTTACTGTTCTTATTGCAAACACTCTAGACACACTCTACATGGTTTTCTAGAGAAGGATGCAAATGTAGCACAATCTCAGGGGCCGGATATTGAGAAAAAGAATGAGTCTGGAGGTGACAATAAGAATATTCTGTCAGATAATGAATATAAGGAATACTTTCAACTCAAGGCAGCTCAACAAGCCTCATCGTCAGCCACTGTAGTCCATACCAGTAATTCTACGATTTGTCTCTCTCATTCTTCGTTTGTTGGATCTTGGATTTTGGATTCTAGTGCTTCCGATCACATAGCTGGTAATCCTTCCCTTTTCTCAAAACTATCCTATCCTAAGACTCCACATCACATTACGCTTGTCGATGGCTCTAAAGCTAAGACCACTAACATTGGTCAAGCCACACCTCTCCCATGTTTATCCTTAAATTCTGTTCTTTTTGTACCTAGCTACCCTTTTAATTTAATTTCTATTAACCAACTTACTCGCACTCTTAACTGTTCCATAACATTTACTGCTTAATCCTTTCTTATACAGGACCGGAGTACTGGGCAGACGATTGGAGCAGGATCTTAATTGCGCGGATTCTATTATCTCCAACCCTCTTCCTTTACCAAATATGCTGTCACAGAATCTTCTAGTCTCCTTCATCGTCGTCTGGGTCATCCGAATCTTAATAAGCTGAA
Source organism: Ormosia emarginata (assembly GCA_029884605.1). Taxonomy (NCBI): domain Eukaryota; kingdom Viridiplantae; phylum Streptophyta; class Magnoliopsida; order Fabales; family Fabaceae; genus Ormosia; species Ormosia emarginata. Next base: position 8,077,293 of record JAQQTP010000083.1, on the reverse strand, counting down.
GAAGATAGTCCCTCGTCTCTCTCATTTGAAGTCTTTAGAGTATGAGTCGTGTCAGCTTGGAAAACATGTTCGAGCATCATTTCCAAGCAAGGTCAATCATCGTGCAACGTTTTCTTTTGATATTGTTCATTCTGATGTCTGGGGTCCTAATCGTATCAGTATTGTCCTAGGATATAGGTACTTTATTACTCTCATTGATGATTTTTGAAAATGTACTTGGATATTTTTAATGAAAGATCATTCAGAGTTGTTTAGTGTTTTTCAAAACTTTTGCAAAGAAATTCAAACTCAGTTTGGGCACCCTATTCGCATTTTACATAGTGATAATGCAAAAGAATACTTTTTTACGCCTTTTAATTCTTTTATGGCATCACATGGCATGATTCATCAATCAACCTATCCACATACCCCACAACAAAATGGGATAGCAAAAAGAAAACATCGTCATATTATTAAGATAGCTCGTACACTTTTATTACATGCTAATGCACCTTTAAAGTTTTGGGGAGATGTTGTTCTCACTACAGGTTATTTGATGAATCGAATGCCATCCTCTGTCCTAAATAACTAAGTGTCTCATTCTCTTTTGTTCCCTAATGATTCTCTTTATATTGTTCCCCCTCGAGTTTTTGGTTCTACTTGTTTTGTGCAAGATCTCTAGGTCTAGATAAACTATCTACTCGTGCTATTAAGTGCATTTCCCTTTGCTACTCTCGGTTTCAAAAAGGTTATCGGTGTTATTCTCCTTCCACACATCGCACTTTCATCTCTGCTGATGTCACCTTGTTTGAAGAAACTCCTTACTTCTCCTCACCAACTAAACCAACCTCTATCTCTCAGGTCTTAACAATTCCTCACCTTGATCCGCCTGCCTTTATTCTTCCTGTCTCACAGGTGATGGTACCTTCCTCCTAACTAGTGCGTCCCTTTCCACGTCCGCCTGTCACTTTTCAACATTGACCACGACCTGCTCTTCCTGAAGTTACTGTTCCTCCAAATTCTGGTGATTCGTCTCCTGCTCCATCGTCTCCACCTACTTCGAGCCTACTTGAACCTTTTGCTGACCTACCTATTGCTCTTCGTAAAGATACACGTTCTACCCGTAATCCTCATCCCATTTACAATTTCTTGAATTATCATCATTTGTCTTCATCCCATTATGCCTTTGTATCTGCTTTATCGTCCATTTCTATTTCTAAAACTGTCTAGGAGGCACTTTCCCATCCAGGATGACGACAGGCTATGATTGATGAGATAGCAGCCTTGGTTTCCAATCATACATGGACTCTTGTTCAATCCCGTCCTGGGAAATTTACAGTTGGTTGTCGATGGTTCTTTATAGTCAAGGTTGGCCCTGATGGACATATGGACTGGTTGAAAGCTCGTCTTGTGGCTAAAGGCTATACCTAGATCTTTTTTTTGATAGAAAAAGAAATATTATTAAGAGAGAAGAAAAGTACAAAGAAGGATAAGTAATCCTCTCAAAAAAACACAGCTAAAACCTATGAGCTTATATCATGCAACAAAGCAAGTCAATCTCTCTGCATGTCTACCAAAGAAATACTAACAAAGAAACCATGAGCTAAACACCAAAGAGAAGCCAAAAGGAGAACCATATCCCTAATAAAGTCTAAACTTGAGGAAAGCGCCTTAAAAATTCTAGCACTCTTTTCCAACCATAAACACCACAAAATAGCGAAGATAGAGCACTGCCAAAGGATCTTTGCTTCTTTGTGGGAGCCAAAACCTCTAAACTTAGATAGAATAAAATGGTGCAAATCCTTAGGGTAGACCCAAGCCTCTCCAAAAAAACCAAACAACTTATTCTAGAGATAATTTGTTGCAGAACAATGCAAAAAGAGGTGATCCCCTAATTCCGAAGCAGAGCAACACATTAAGCACATATCAGGAGACAAAGCAGTGATAGGTTTGCGCTTCTAAAGCATGTCGTTAGTATTAATTCTATTAAGAATAGCAGTCCAAACAAAAGCTTTAACCTTTAAGGGAACTTTAGACTTCCAAATGGGCTTTTCCAAAAGGAATCTTTCTCTATTAAGCGAATGAGTCAAGAATTGAAAATAAGATTTACAAGAAAAAGATCCAAAAGATTCAAGAGTCCAAGTTCTAGTATCAGGAAGAGAAGAAAATTGGACAAATTCAAGCAAAGACGAGAGTTTGAAGCTCAATAACCTCTCTATCAAGCAAGTTTATGAAAAAATGAAAATTCCAAGAGAGATTAATTTGATAATAAAATTGACAAATAGGAGCATTGTGTAAGGAGGAAAGGCGACAAAGCCTCGGAAAAGCCTCAGAAAGAGGGACACTACCAACCCAAACATCTTCTCAAAACTTTATAAGAGATCCTTCACCCAGATGTAGGGATAAAAGAGAAGAAAAAGAAGGCAATCCCTGAGAAATAAATTTCCAAGGACTAGCATGAGTCGCTCTACCTGCAGAGTTGGTGTCCCACCCATTTGAATGCAAACCATATTTGCTTTTAATCACATGATGCCATAAAGAAAACAGTTGAAGAGGAAAGCGCCAAAGCCACTTAGCTGCCAAAGCAATATTCTTAGGCACCAAGTTACCAAGACACAACCCCCCTCCTTCTTAGATGTACAACAAACCTCCCAACTAACGAGGTGATCTCTATTATTTTCCCCTGCCCCCGACCAAAGGAAATCTTGCATAATTTTCTCTATTTTTTGTGCCACAACCACGGGAATGCGAAAAAGGGAAAGAAAATATAAGGGGATGTTGGACAAACATGACTGAATAAGAGTGATCCTACCCCCTAGAGAAAAAAAGGCACCTTTCCAACTATCTAACTGCTTGGAAATCTTACAAATCACGGGATCCCAAAAAGATAGAACACGGGGGTTACCTCCTAGAGGAATGCCGAGATAAGTGAGGCCATCGAAGAGATTGGCAACTTGCTAGAGTAGCAAAAACAGTCACAATTTGACTATCCACATTCACACCCGTTAAACCACTCTTGGCCCAATTAATCTTAAGACCATAGATGACCTCAAAAAAATTCAAAATAGACAGAATGTTAACAAAAGTCTCAGCATGTGGCTCCAAGAAAAAAACAATGTCATCAGCAAATTGAAGATGAGAAACAAGCACTCCCTCCGAACCAACTGACAATCATTTAACCAACCCATTATTAACAGCTCTAGAAACTAAACGACTAAGCACATCAAGCACAATAGTAAAGAGAAAAGGAGATAAAGGATCCCCTTGCCTCACACCCCTTTGGCCCTTAAACAAAGACTTTGGTTCACCATTAATAATGACAACAAAAGTAGAAGAAGATAAACAACCCGAAATCCACTTTCTCCATCTAACCCCAAAACCTTTCCTGTCCATAACTTTATCCAAAAAACCTCAACTCATACGATTATAAGCTTTCTCAAAATCTAGCTTAAACACCAGACCTTGTTTCCTCCGAGTTTTAATATCATCCACCGCCTCATTAGCAATTAAAGCAGCATCAAGAATCTGTCTACTTGGAATAAAGGCACTTTGATTTTTCGAGATGGTATCGAAAAGGACCTCACTCGACCTAGAAGCAAGAACTTTCGTAATGATTTTATAAACAGTAGAAACCAGGCTAATAGGGCGGAAGTCCTTAACCTTCACCGACCTGTCCTTTTTAGGAACGAGAGAGATGAAAGTGGAGTTCATACTAACTCCAATTTTACCATTATTGAAAAATTCAGTAAACACCCTAAGGAGGTCAGGTTTAACAATATCCTAACACTTTTGAAAAAAACCAAAAGAAAAGTCATCTGGACTAGGAGCTTTGTCTTTTCCCAAACTAAAGACAGCCCTACGAATTTCATCCTCCTCAAAAGGTCTTTCCAACCAACAAGCCTTATCTGGATTGATGGGGCACCAATCTAAGTCTTCAATGAAGGGTCTAACAGGTATATCCTCAGCAAATAAATCCAAGTAGAACCTAGTAATTTCAGAGGCAATGACCCTCATGTCCCTAACAACTGTACCGTCCTCCAATTCCAATTCTTTAATAAGGCTTTTCCTACACCTCCCAGAAGCCACCCTATGAAACAACTTTGAGTTAGCATCCCCATCCTTTACCCATTGGAATTTCATCTTTTGTCTTCTACTCATTTCTTCCTTAAGCAAAATTTCATCTAAATCAAGCCACAATTTCTGCCTTCTAACACAGAGATCCTCAGTAAGATTACCCTCTAACTCCAACCTATCCAACAAATCAAGTTCTTTCAAAATAGCATCTTTGCTAAACCGAATGTCACCAAAAATAGACAAATTCCACTCTTTCAAGCTTTCCTTGAGAAGCTTCAACTTCCTCACAATTTTATATCCTTCCCAACCTTGAACTGAAGTTGTTTCCCACACTTCCTTAACAAAAGGAATAAAAGAGTGATGAGTAAGCCACATGTTTTCAAACCTAAAAGGGGAAGGACCCCATTTCACCTTACTAGACTCCAGAACAACAGGAAAATGGTTAGAAATTGGACGAGATAAACTCTCTTGCACAAGATCAAGAAAAGCATCGTCCCAGGTACTGGTGAACAAGAATCTATCTAAACGAGAAGCCACAGTGTAGTTTCTTTTAGCAGACCAAGTGAAACGGGCATTAGAGAAGGGAATGTCTCTAAGACTACACTCCCTGATAAAACTATCAAAACCCCTCATAGAGGAAGTGAGATGATCACTCCCCAACTTTTCAGCTAGAGACCTCACAACATTAAAATCCCTACCTAGACATCAATTCAGACCACAAAAACCTGATAAGAAACCTAATTTCTCCCAGAAAAACGAACAATGCCTAGGATTGTTAGGACCATAAACAGATGTCAGCCACCAATGACCTCTCCCCTTGATATCCAACAAAATCGACACTGAAAAAACACCATGACTTTTTTTTGATAAAAAAAGAAATATAATTAGTACAAAGAAAGAGGATAAGGAATCCTCACAAAAAGAAAACTAAAAGAAACAACTAAAACCTATGTGGGAAAATCATGTACCAAGGCATGCCAATCCCTTTGCATGTCTACCAAAGAAACACCATTAAAAAGACCATGAGCAAAACACCAAAGGGAAGCCAAAAGGGTAACCCTATCCCAAATGAAGTCTAGAGTCATAAAAGAGTCCTTGAAGATTCTTGCATTCCTTTCCAACCAAATACACCAAAGAACAGCATAAACAGAGCATTGCCACAAAATCTTTGCTTCTTTACGAGTACCAAAACCTTTGAACTTGGTAAAAAGAAAAAAATGCAAATCTATCGGGCAAACCCAAGACTCTCCAAAGATCCCAAAAAGTCTATTCCAAAGATAATTAGCCGCAAAACAATGCAAAAAGAGATGAGCTCCTGATTCCAAATCTGAACCACACATAATACACATATTTGGAGACAAAGCAGTGAGAGCCTGCGTTTCTGAAGCATGTCATGAGTGTTAATCCTGTTAAGAACAGCAATCCAGACAAAAAGTTTTGACCTTTGCGGGAACTTTGGATTTCCATATAGGTTTATCCAAAAGAAATCTATCCCTATTTTGAGATTGAGTCAAGAACTGATAATAAGATTTACAAGAGAAAACTCTTGAAGATTCAAGGGTCCAAGTTCTTGAATCAGGCACAAAAGAAAGACGAATAGAATCAATTAAAATTAGGAGAGACTCTAACTCACTAACTTCTCTATCATGCAAATTCCTAAAAAAGTGGAAGTTCCAAGAGAAGTTATCATGAGAAAAAAATTGGCAAATAGGGGCATTATGTAAAGAAGAAAGGCGAAATAGCCTTGGAAAAGCCTCAGAAAGAGGGATAGTATCAACCCAAATATCTTCCCAAAAATTAATACGAGAACCATCACCTAGATGCAAGTACAAGAGAGAAGTAAAGGAAGGAAGACCCTGAGAGATAAATTTCCAAGGACTAGCATGAGAAACTCTACTTGCAGAATTGGTATCCCACCCATTCGGATGCAAACCATATTTACTTCGAATAACATGATGCCATAAAGAAGAAGTTTGAAGAGAAAAACGCCAAAGCCACTTAGTTGCCAAAACCTTGTTCTTGGACACCAAATTACCGATACCCAACCTTCCCTCCTTCTTAGGTCTACAACAAACCTCCCAACTAACAAGGTGGTCTCTACTAGAATCTCCCGCCCCCGACCAGAGGAAATCCCTCATAACTCTCTCTAATTTCTAAGCCACACCCACAGGAATACGAAAAAGGGAGAGAAAATAGAGAGGGATACTAGACAAACAAGACTGAATAAGAGTGATACGACCACCCAAAGAAAAAAAGGCACCTTTCCAACAATCTAATTGCTTAGAGATCTTACAAACCAGCGGGTCCCAAAAGGAAACTGCACAAGGATTACCTCCCAAAGGAATCCCAAGGTAAGTGAGAGGCCACTGAAGAATTTGACAACCTGCTAAAGTAGCAAAAGCGGATAAAATCTGATTGTCCACATTCACACCCGCCAAGCCACTTTTTGCCAAATTAATCTTAAGACCCGAAATGACCTCAAAGAACCTCAAAATAGTCAAAATATTAACAAAAGAATCAACATCAGGTTCCAAGAAGAAAACAGTGTCATCGGCAAATTGAAGATGAGAGATTAAAACGTCCTCTGAACCAACAGTTAACCCCTTAACTAACCCATTATTTACAGCCCTAGACACTAAACGGATAAGCACATCGACCACAATGGTAAAAAGAAACGGAGATAAAGGATCTCCTTGTCTCACTCCCCTTTGACCCTTAAACCAAGATTTAGGTTCCCTGTTTACTATGACTGCAAAGGTGGAAGAGGATAAGCACCCCGAAATCCAATTTCTCCATCTTACCCCAAAACCTTTCCTATCCAAGACTTTGTCCAAAAACCCCAACTAACACGATCATAAGCTTTCTCAAAGTCTACCTTAAAAATAAGACCATGTTGTCTCTTGGATCTAACATCATCTACCACCTCATTAGCAATGAGAGCAGCATCAAGAATTTGCCTACCCAGAATAAAAGCACTTTGGTTCTCAGAGATGGTATCAGAAAGGACCTCACTCAGTCTGGAAGCAAGAACTTTTGTTATGATCTTATAAACACTAGATACTAAACTGATGGGTCGAAAGTCATTTACTTTAATCGACCTATCCTTCTTGGGTACAAGAGATATGAAAGTTGAGTTCATGCAAACTCCAATTTTACCATTAAGGAAGAATTTAGCAAACACCCTAAGGAGGTCAGGCTTGACAATATCCCAACACTTTTGAAAGAAATCAAAAGTAAAACCATCAAGACCAGGCGCTTTACCTTTCCCCAAACTAAAAACAGCCCTACGGATTTCGTCCTCCTCAAAAGGCCTTTCCAACCAACGAGCCTTATCCAAAGCAATGGGACACCAATCCAAATCCTCAATGAAAGGCCTAATAGGCATATCTTCAACAAACAATTTAGAGTAGAACCTAGAGATTTCAACAGCAATGACCTCAATATCTCTAACAACACTACCATCCTCAAGTTCCAGCTCCTTAATTAAGCTCTTTCTACGCCTTCCAGAAGCCACCCTATGAAATAACTTGGAATTAGCATCTCCATCCTTAGCCCATTGAAATTTCATCTTTTGTCTCCGACTAGATTCTTCCCTAACTAGAATATCATCTAAATCTAGTCTTAGCTTCTGCCTCCTAGCACACAGATCCTCTGAGAGATTACCCTCTAGCTCCAACCTATCCAATGAGTCAATCTCTTTCAAAATATTTTCTTTTCTAATCTAAATGTCCCCAAAGACCAACCTGTTCCACTCTTTCAGCTTTTCCTTGAGAAGTTTTAATTTCCTCATAAATTTAAAACCTTCTCAGCCCTCAACAGAAGTAGTACTCCAAACTTCCTTAACAAAAGGGAGAAAAGAGTGATGACTAAGCCACATGTTCTCAAACCTAAAAGGAGTAAGGGCCCATTTCACCTTACTTGAATCCAACATGATAGGGAAATAATCAGAAAAAGAACGAGATAAGCTCTCTTGCACCAGATCAAGAAAAGCATCCTCCCAGGTAGAGGTAAAAAGGAATCTATCCAACCGAGAAGCAACAGTGGATCGTCTTCTAGCCGACCAGGTAAATCTAGTATTGGAGAGGGGAATATCCCAAAGGCTACATTCCTTAATAAAACTATCAAAACCCCTCATAGAAGAAGTGAGACGATCGCCACCCCGCTTTTCGACTGGGGATCTAACTGCATTGAAATCCCCACCTAGACACCAATGCGACCCACAAAAGGAAGACAAAAAACCTAGCTCTTCTCAGAAGAAAGAATGCTGTCTAGGATTATTAGGGCCATAAACCGAGGTAATCCACCACTGACCTCTCCCTTTTACATCTAATAAGACAAACATAGAAAAGATACCAAAGATAGAATCAACCTTAGATGCAAGTCTAGTATCCCAAATGATCAACATACCACTCGACGCTCCAAGAGAAGGGAAGCACTCCCAATCCTTAAATCTAGAGTCCCACAAGTCCCTAACGAGTAAATCATCTGAATCCTCAAGCTTGGTTTCTTGAAGCAAGACGATGTCAGGAGTTGCTTTGTAGATTATCTCTCTAACTCTCTTACGTTTCAGACAACTACCTAACCCTCTTACATTCCAACTAAGAATCTTCATTAACTAACTTACCTTCCCGCTTACCAACCTTCCCTCCATAGTTAATGGTAGAAACCAAACGATCCAATTCTCTAGTTAACCTCTTTTTTTTACGAACATAAGTTGACGAAGAATCAACTGAGAAACTAGATCACCCCTTAAAATTGACCACCTTGACCCCCAACTCTTGAATTAAAGGATGAGAACTCAGATTATCCCTGACACTACTGGCATGGCAACTAATATCTATGACACTTTCCTCAACTTTGTCCCCTAAGGCATTGTTGATTAAGCTAGGAGATGAGGTTGGCATCGGAATAGGAAGAAGCCCATCTCCTTGAAGAGAGTTCTCAATTTTTTCACCTGAAAAACCACCATGAATAGAGTCTAACTTAGAAGCAAACCTAGTGTCCCAAACCACAACCATACCACCCGAAGCCACAATAGAAGGAAGACACTCCCAATCCTTAAACCTAGAACCCCATATATCCCTTATTACCAAAGCATCCAAAACTTTTGCTTTAGTTTCTTGAAGCATAACAATATCAGGCATTGCCTTGTTGATCACCTCCCTAACTCTTCCGCTTCAAGCAATTACCAAACCCCCTCACATTCCAACTAAGGATCTTCATTAGGTAACTTACCCTCCTACCTGCCAGCCTTTCCTCCATAATTAATTGTTAAAACCAAACGATCAAGTTCCCTCAACAATTTATTTTTCTTACGAACATAAGTATTAGGTGACTCAACTAAGGAACTAGACATCCTTTTTTTGTTGAGCACCTTATCCCCCAACTCCTAAACTAGAGGATGGGAATCCAGGTTATCCTTAGCATTGTCAAGGCAGCTAGAGACTTTGGTGATTTCCTCCACCTTGTCTTCTTTGACACCATTTTGGAAAGTGGAAGGTTTTTGCAAAGGAATGGGTAGAAGACCATCTCCTTAAGGTAAATCCCCAATTAAGTCACTTGAAAAAAAAGTAGAGGACTGAGGACACAAAGGTTTAAGAGGAATAACAGGATGAGTGGATAAAGAGGGGAAGGACAAGTGAGGAGATAGATTTAGACAAACACTCACTGGCTTGGTCAAATCTCCAGGCTAAACATTAATGTTCTTTATAGAATTAACACCAACTCCCAAGCAAGAAGGAGATCCTTCATCTGCCATGCCTTCTTTTTGTTCAAAAAGCTCTGGAATTCCTATCAAAATAGCCTCAGGTTGAATAATATGATTGGTTTCGTTAGAGAAATCCTGGAACTTCTGCTGCATAGATTCAACAAGCAACCCACCATCATCAAACGCTTCCAAACCAAAAAGTGAGTCTATATCTTCATCTTCATTATGAAGAAAGGAATCTGAATCTGAGTCATATTCTGATTTTTGATCAGTCACCTCATCAGAATCTTGTTTACCCACTTTAGAACTCAGATTGTCTCTAGCATCACAGAATGTACAACCCGAGGTGAAGCCACGGGCATGTCAGGTAAAGACCGAACCAATTGATTAGAGACATTTTGACAAGGGAGAGAAGATACACTCCCTCCAGATCTCTCCGTTGCAGAAAACTCCCTCAAAACCATAGCCTCTTCCCTTCCAGGTAAAGTCGATCCCTTCACTGCAAACTACTCAACAGAAACAGGGTGATGGGTCGAAGATTTAGCTTGCTGAATTGGAGCACAGATTGGAGTTAAGGGAGATGGTTGAACCTTAGGCACCCATAATTTTCTTACTTTTGGGCTGATTAGAGCCTAAATTTGGCCCTAATCTGGTGAAGACACTTAGCTTAGGCCCTATTCTTGAAAACACACTTTTTTTGGACCTGCTAACACTTTTAGACCCACTTTTAACCCATTTAACCAGTCTTTTCCCCTCAGGTTTCACCTCAATTTTCAGGGAATACTTTAAAACATTCACCATAGCATCATTCTTCTTCCCAGTCGAAATTTGCGAACTACCACCCAAAAAATCTGCCTTTTTTTAAATCTGAGGCGTTAACACTGGGTTTCAAAATTTGAACACTTTGACAATCATCTTCAGCGCTGCAACTCTTTACCACATCAGAATAGGATATTCCTCCGATGAAAGACTGCTTTCTGATCGGGGAATTCTGTTTCACCTGAAAAGTAACTCCCTTAGAGTGATCCACCACCAGCAACTCGGACAAAGCTCTCCCAAAATGATTCCAACCTGCATGTAAGCGACCTTTGGGGACAAAAATAGAGCTCCTCCTTCCATTGCCATAGAATTCTGTGACCATAACATATCTTCCTCTATTATGACCTCGGAAAATAGAGAAAATTTTTCCTTCACCTTCAAAGTGTCTGACAAAAGAGGGTGTAGCATATAGAGATTTGTCCTTGAAGGTAGATAATAACCAAAAAGAAGCATCTCTGCCCAGTTGTAGAGACTTGATAAATCCTCGGCCTCTTTCTATCACTTGTACACGAAAAAACTTCCCACTATCATCAAGCACCAAATCAAAACATTTGGATTCAATGGCGATGAGTTTAACACCACCCATTAATGAAGTAGGTCGAACTGATTAAATTGTTGACATATTCAGGACTCTCCCATACTCACAAAACACAAGCCAAAACCATAGAAACATAGACTTGAAGTCAAGAAGGGAGGGAAAAACCACCAAAAAACGAAGTAAAATGTCCCAAACAGCGTAAGAACGGGCCAAACAGGGACTGAAACGTCTTGTCAAAGTGCTACGCCGGAAACCAACACGCCAGCGACCCTCCTTACCGGCGTCGCACCTCTCTAGGTCGGAGAAGTCAGCCAATAGCCACCCACAGCCAAAGCTTCGTTGGAAACCATGCGGGTCACCTAGAAACCGCATTTGAAACAAAAAAAAACAGCCCACGTCACCGCCGGCCGTCAGTACGTCCCGTCGGCCCTCCCTCGGCGCCAGACCGGTCTGTCACTGGCAAGTGTCTTGCCGAAAGGTTGGAGGTCAAGAGGCAGCCACAGTGACGACTGCCCTAAAAAATGATAAAAAAAGACGTCGAATTCCCTAATGTGCCCCTTCACCAGAATAGGAGAGTTTGGACTTTGAATTCCTTAGATGAGTTTTCTTCAAAATCTTTCATTCAGTTCCCTACTCTCCTAACTAGTAGTAACCACCAAGGTTCCTTCTTCTTTTTTGGCTATTTACTACGTCTCCTTTCTCGATTCAACATGGTGCAGAGCAAAAAGTTGTGCATTTAGGGTTTGCTTGTACAAGGAGGTGGTAAATGAGAAAGTGGAAAATTAAGAGGGGAGTGAAAGCAGAGTGGAATGTAAAGGTTTTGATTTTTACTCCTTATTGCTTGGTACAGATGCCTGAAATATTATGAATAAATGACAAATCTTAACAACCTATTGGGTTCGGAATTATTTAAATCCAACAATGAACCATCTTAATGCCTGAAAAAGAACCGCTATACCCAAATCTTTGGCCTTGATAATGGTGACAACTCCTCTCCTGTTGCTAAAATGACATCTGTTCTCTTTTTCTTATCCATTGCAGCCATGCATCGCTAGCCATTGTATCAATTAGACATTAAAAATGCCTTTTTACATGGTGACTTAGAGGAGGAGGTTTACATGAAGCAACCACTTGGGTTTGTTGCTCAGAGGGAGTCCGGTTTAGTTTTCCGATTGCACAAGTCTTTATATGGTCTTAAACAATCTCCTCGGGCATGGTTTGGAAGATTTAGCAAGGTCATACAGCAATTTGGTATGATCCGTAGTGAGGAAGATCCTTCGGTGTTCTAGAAACATTCTTCTTCTAATTAGTGCATCTATCTCGTTGTCTATGTAGATGATATTGTTATTACAGGCCTAAAACAACATCTATTTCTACACTTCCAAACTAAGGACTTGGGCCAGTTTCCTTGGGATTGAAGTAGCTCCATCAAAAACAGGCGTCGCCATCTCCCAAAGGAAGTATGCCCTTGACAATTTGGAAGAGACCGGGATGTTAGATTATAAACCAGTTGATACTCCTATGGATCCGAATGTTAAACTTCTACCAGATCAAGGGGAGCTCTATTCAGACCCAGGTATATATCGGAGGTTAGTTAGGAAGTTAAATTATCTCACTATAACCAAACCAAACATATCCTTTGTTGTAAGTGTTGTGAGTCAGTTTCTTAATTCTCCTTGCGATAGTCATTGGATTGTTGTGATTCAAATCTTGAGATATGTTAAGGGTTCTCCCAGAAAGGGGTTGATATATGAAAATAGGGGTCATACAGACATTGTTGCTTATACAGATGCTGATTAGGTAGGATCTCTCAATGATCGGAGATCAATTTTAGGTTATTGTGTTCTCATTGGTGGTAATCTTATCTCATGAAAGAGTAAAATGTAGAATGTAGTAACAAGATCAAGTGTAGAAGCAAAATATTGAGCTATAGCTCTTAATGTGTGTGAACTTACATGGTTGAAACAACTACTCCAAGAGTTGAAATTTTGCAAAATAGGGTCCATGGAGCTCATTTGTGATAATCAAACAGCCTTGCACATTGCCTCCAATCCGGTCTTTCATAAGCAAACCAAATATATAGAGATCGACTGTCATTTCATTTGAAAAAAGGTTTTCTCTTCGGAGAAGTCACCACCTCATTTGTGAACTCTAATGATCGACTAGCAGATATCTTCGCTAAGTCTCTCCGGGGTCCAAGGGTAACATACATATGTAACAAGTTTGGTGCATATATATATGCACTAGCTTGAGGGGGAGTGTTGAATATCTTTTAATATTGTATCATATCATATGCTTTTAATAGTATATCTTGTCATATCAGCTATAATTAGAATATACGAAGTAGAATATTTAGTTACCATAAATAGAGATATCAATCTAAATATTAAGGATTTAGTTTAGGATTAATTGTATATCTTGTAATTATAAATATACAATGTTGAGAGGGTTTTCTCTCAAGCAATTTAGTCACAATAGTTTCTCCTCTAATTTCAAGTATGAGAATAAGTACACCACTTGTACCTGATTACTTCTTACAGTTTTCTATATATGTTTTCTAAATTTATTGAGGATCTGAAGTTGCAATGAAGAAAGGAATTTACTGTATGGGATGTTTGATGTTCATGCACTAAATATATATTTCCCAATACACTGTTTGGAATTCTTGAAATGTAATGGAAATTTGCTAGTTAATACGTGGTTAACATCTGAAAACATTTTATTTTTATCTTGTACCTGTTTCTTTGTGATAATTAAACTAAATCTATTTTCCAAATTAGTGAAGAAGTTTACACTATTGGAGGGAATACCACATCCCCTTCTTCACAAATACGCATAAATACTAGTAATTTAGAAAAACATCACAAACAAATCACGCAAGATTTAACATTGTTCGTCCCAACATGCCTACATCTATGGATGAGAAGAATTAAATCTACTATCAAAACAAGTCTAGCCTTTTGGCTCCCTTATAAGACAATCTCTCTCACATTCACATTCTTATTCTCATAACCTTCTTCAATTCCCCAATACAAGTATTTATACCCCACTAGAATTTGTTTGACAAGTAACTACTCTTGCACAACTTTCTTAGTTTTTATTATAAACAAATCTCACATGTCTTTCAAATCTCACGTATCTTTCATATCTTTTGCATATCATCACATATCATATCTACCAATATAATAGGAAACTATCGATAACAATCTTTAATGGAATTTAAGGCAAAACCAACACACCCATCTGTTGATTTTCTGTTAAATAATATGTGAAAGAAATACTTGATCTTGATCTAATAGTAGAAATACTTTTGTGTCAAGTGTTTGTTATATTATTTAATAATTTATTTTTAAGTGGGTTTGAGAACAATTATATATCAGATTATATAAATAGTACTTGGGACTTAAGTTTCTGTAAACTGTATGAGCTATGGGTTTGTGTAATGGAACCAAGGCTGCGTGGAGTTAAATTCTTTACGCTATGGACATAAAATGCTTAAACTAATTCCATGATATTTCTAATTGTGGACTTACTAGTTCAATATCTCATGCAGGTCAAGCAACCTGGACTGGAGATGTCAACAGTTCAAAGTGAACTAGACTTGTCATACAGGCAAAGGTATCAAGGGGTAACCATTCCAGAGGCTTATGAGCGTCTCATTCTTGACACGTATGTTTCTTTTCCTAGACTCTAGTTCATGTTTAGCTTGTTAATTGTTTCTTGGGGTAATACAGATGCATTAGAGTTTTGTTACTTAGGACTTCAGTTCATGATAGACCTTATACGTGATGACATGTCTATAGACTGAATTTTGTAATATGTACAGATTTATAATTTTGAAATATTAAAATAAATAGACATGTCATGCATAAAGATCATAGACCAAAGTCCATAGTAACACGAGTTGATGTACAAAAGTCCATCAAGCTGAAGAGTATAGAAGAATTAGGATTGCATGCATTACTTAGCAATCAGTTCAGTTGTTTGAAAGAAATAGATCTGAATTAAATAATAAACTGGAATATGTTTTACAGAATTAGAGGTGATCAGCAACATTTTGTTCGCAGAGATGAGTTGAAGGTAAGATCGTTACATGTTTGATAGACTATTGCAACAGGGTCTTGGTTAACAAATATTAATGGTTATATATATTTGTCTCTTACCAGGCATCCTGGCAGATCTTCACCCCACTTTTGCACAGAATTGATAAAGGGGAGTTCAAGCCAATCCCTTACCAACCAGGAAGCAGAGGTCCTGCAGAAGCAGATGAATTGCTGGAAAAAGCTGGCTATGTTCAAACACACGGTTATATATGGATCCCTCCTACCTTGTAGAGTGACCAAATGTAATAACATGAGGATCTTTAGTTGCTTATAATACCAATAAGCTTGAGCAGCTTCCCTTAGAACAGGACTCTCTCCTACGGGTGTGTGTATCAAGCATTTAAACATATATACGAGTGTTTGACACGGTTTGTGTAATAAGATTTGTCTCTGAATGGAAAATAAATAGAAAATGAAGCTCATCTACAAGTATTTGTATTTCATCATTCAATAATTCGACTCGCTAACGAGTCCAAGACAAATTTGACCAATATCATCCCTAATGTAATCTAAATTCATTGAGGCACATTGTATATCAAAACTTGTTTTTAAAAAATTTTCATGAGTCCGAAACAGCATCGTCGTTTCCCTTATGTTTTTAAGTTATCATTAATAAAAAAATATGATCAAAACTTGTGAAAATTTTAATTTTTCGACTTTCTAATTTTTAAAAAACCCGCATGTACCCTCTATTAAGATTTCAGACATAAATTTATACTAATGGCATAATATATTCAATTATAATGGTTAGTATATTTAAAAAATATTTCATAATATCTTTTTCTTTTATACTATTTTGGACTGATATCTTAGAATTTGGATATGACAGCTAGGGCTGTCAAAACGGCCCGATCAGACCCATTCGGGCCGGACTATTTTCGAGCTGGGATAGATCAGGTTATGTTAGTTTTGGGTTAGTATTTGTTGGCCCAGTCCAACCCGTCCTAGCTTAATATATTGTTATTAATGCGGGTCGGGTTAACCCATTCAGGTTTGGCTCATTCGGACTATTTCTAATTTTTTGTTCACTTTTACTAGCCTAGTTCGTCTATTTTGTCGGGCTATTCAGGTCGGCCCATCGAGCTTGACTCATTTTGATGGCTCTAACCGCAACAACAGCCCACGTAGCCAGGGCTAATTCACATTTTGGCCCCTCATGGCCCAACATGACTTACCAACTCATTTTCTACAAGATAACTATATTCTAACATAATCCCCAAGGAAAATTAGGAATTAAATCCATTCATAACTACTTGAATACCTAATAACAGGAAACTTTTTATCTCCTAAGATATTACTTCCCTAACAAGTAATTCCACGCTATAAGGATTGTCACTCATATATGCATTTAATATGATATACTTCCCTCTCCTAGTATAAACTCTAACTTGAGAGTCGGAGTGTCTTGCAGGTACATTACCTCCTCTTTACCTCTGTCACTGCAACACAAGGAGAAGCCACCCTTCCATCAGCCTCCGCCAGCGTGTGAGGGCGATTTCGTCGATATCTCCATCCGCAGTCGACGTTGTTGGACTCGTATTGATCTCCTATATCCAGATATGGCCTTAGCTCCTCCGATTATGGCTTGAGTCCAGTACACCTGCTTGCACACATTCAAGTATATTGTGGTTTTAGTTTTTAGCATTTGTACATTAACCCATAGCTTCTTCTAATCCCAAAGACAGTCCCAAAGTTGAAACACCTGTGTTTCACCCTATTTCTAGGCGCCTCCATTATCATTTACCTCACCGCACCATATCTCGCCAGGCCCAACCCCCATCACCTCTGTTCTCCATCTTCATGTGGTTGGTTGGCTCCCTTGGGTTACGGTTGGCTTCCCTTAGGCTGTGTTTTGTCGTGCTTGACGCTTAGATCTAGTGTGTTCTTCTTAATTTCATCAGGTTTGAATTGTTCTTTTTTTTAGTTGGCTTCGTCTGTTTCTAGGCATTCTTTGTGGTGATTATCTTTGTAACGCCCCTCTTCACAAAGGGTGTCACAACTTTCAAAAAAATAAAACTCAAAAGAAACTCAAACTAAAACCCAGTTTATAAAAACATTACCTGTTATCAAATAAGTATATGAAATTGCCAATTTTTTTTTCTTTCCTTCTTTTTAATAGGCGGAGAATAATATAAAGAATGTTCCATACATTCCATATACCATACCAAAATATACATATCATATGTACTTATATACATCAAAGGACCTTCGTAAAATATAAATAAAAGCTTTACATGCCCAAAGATCGTACATATTAACCACCAAAAATAACAAAAAGATATCAGGCCCCAAAAGCTACAAATCATATCAAACTTCACTAACTACAGAGAAGGACCCACATATGAATCCTGATAGGAGCCACAGGCTCGCTAGCAAGAGCCTGAGCAGAAGATACAAACGAGTCCTCATGTAGAGTATAAAAGCAGTCACCCCACAGCTCTCTGATGGACATGTTGAACTCCAAGTGCACTGTAACATCAAGAGAAAAGAAAGGGTTCCCATCGCGAACCCTGCGAACCGATAAGGTCACGTCCCTTATATACCTAACTCTCTCGGCAGCCCAGTCAATACGCCATGCGTCGGTACCATCAAGGAATTGTACTTTGACATAACCCAAAAAATCTCTCCTAGCAGCCATCACCAACAAAACAAAACAACAGAAAGATACAATCTACCTCGCCTTCTGCTCAGTCTTCATCGAGCATATATATATACGCACACACATATATATATATATATATATATATATATATACATATATATATATATATATATATATATATATATACATAACAGGATAACATAATAAAGAGGTGAGATATCCAGCAACAATACCCACATGGCAGCACAGAAACAACAAATGACAGTAATGCCATTCCAAGCTCAAAAGTACATATATAAATCATTATTTCATACAACAGGTAATTCAATAAATATTCAACAAATATTTCAATAAATATTTCAACAGATAAATCAACAGATAATCCAATAGATAAATTAATAGATATGTAAATGCGACAATGAGATGTCGACTGACTATGCATATGCACAATGTAACCAATTTCCTACTCCATAGAGCTAAACACAGATTCAGAGAGAATGATCAAAGAGACATGTCTGTATCTCATTAGCCTCAAATCAAGTGCTTTATTATCAACAATTGCGTAACATGGCTTATACAAGACATTCTTCACAAGATTGCAAGATAGAACAATGTCTCGGTCCGGATCGTTGGTGTGTTTGCATCAGTCTATTCCACAACACAGAGGAGCTACCAACTGTCCATGATGAGACACCTGTGCCCCGACGCCCCCAATGTCAACAAGTGACTTACACTTAGTCTATTCGCTCCCGCACAAAGGTGTAATTCATCTCCTAGGCATGGCCTTGACAAAACAACATCCAACGGACTTTCACAATGTATAATGAATGACTCAATGTATGCACATATAACAATGTTATGATTTCTTCGTAACCATACGCCACAACTTGGCCATAACCATCATCAATAAATCAGGGTCCCCCTCGTGGACACGATAGCAAAATTGTCATTTATTTTCAGTTACGCAACATCATCATCACAATTTAAAACTCCATCTTGAAACTTTTAAAACTCAATACAGAATTCAACCTCAATTTCCAATGTCCATCATAATAAACTTTTCAAGAAAAGATTTTCCTAACATTACTCACCAACGTCCATATTACTTTAATTTACAACACCTTTTTTCTATTACCTTTTCTCTTGATTTAAATACTCTAATTTTATAAATCACTAAATCACTTAATTCATCATCATTCAAATCCATTTTTAACCACTTTGCCCAAAAGTCACTCTTGAAGTAAGGTTAAAATTTTATGTTCCTCTTATCCATTTTATGAGTCCCTAATTATATTTCTAATTACCAAATTACCTAAGTTCCAACTTGATATAAAATTTCCTTAGCCTTAAATTCTCTACATAGCCGTGAACCTTAAGGGTCTAAGAATCCAAAATTTCCTTCTTTTTTATGAATTGCTAATCACTTAATTAATTAAATCCCCAATTGATACAAAAATTTTGCCTTGGACATCTTTTTTTTTTTTCTACTTGGCCGTGAGCCTCAAAATCCATGAGGCCAAAATTCTCTTTTTTCTTTCCAAGGGATTCATATTATACAACATACAACAATCATCACATTTCTATTCTAACAAGTCATGCATAATATTTAAAGCAATAGAAATCAAATAAATTCAAATAACCACAAAACATTTAAATTATATAAACAAGTGAGTGAATCCACACATGGATTACTCACACATGCACATAAAATTCGTTCCTCACCACCATGGATGGTTGAAGAGGATAAATCTCCCTCTTACCGAAAGAGATGACAAGAAAGCTCATTGTCTCTTAAAATTTTGTCCAAGACCTCCAACAACACCCTTAAAGAGTCAAACTTTCAAGATCAACACCTAAAGCTTGAAAAGAGAAGACCATGGTCAAAGTGATGGCCTTGAACACCAAAAAGATAAGAGAAAAGATGAAGATCATAAATCTTATCTCAAGAACTTCAAGTTAGGGCTTGAAAGAAAATGATGAAGATGAGAGATTTAGATGAAGATCACAAGATAGAAAATCATCATATGGTTGTGTAGATTCAAGAAATGAAATTGATTGAAGCAAACAAAATATGGAGGGTGGAAAATGGTGTTTTGTCGTGGAGCTTGGACAGAAAAGGAGAAGAGAAAAAGGTGAAGACTTTTTAGAAAAAGAAAAAGGATGAATGAAGAGTTTTACCTTAAAAGCTCCATTTAAACTGAATAAGAACTTGAAAATGGAAGAACAAGAAGATGATTCAACATAGTCAAATGAGGTATTTTAGGTATGGTTGGTCCAAAAAATGGAGAGTGAGCATCACAAAGAGAGAGAGATGAGAGAGAATTAACTTCTCCAACAAGCTTGAATAGAAGGCAAGAGATATTTTGTCATCTTTTCCTTCTCAAAACCGTGACCATCACAAAGGGAGGAGAGAGGAATTGGCTTCTCTAACAAGATTGTACAAAGCTTCTCGAACAAGCTTGTACAAAACTTCTCCAACAAGCTTGTACAAAGCTTCTCCAACAAGCTTGTTACAAGCTTCTCTACTAAGTTTCATGCAAAGCTTTCCTTAGGAAGCCAAATTTCAGTTTTCTAGAAAGTCAAAGGTGATGTCACAAGGTGATGTCACAAGGTGATATCACATGGATGATGTCACATAAAGTGAACACTTTACTACAAGCTATTATCCACTGGACAAAGGTTATAGTTAACAAAATCAGTATTTATTGTCCGTTAGATAATAGGACATACACAAATTTATTTGTTAGATAAAATCTTGAAAAACGAAAACTTCATAAACTGTGTCTGGCTTCGAGTTTAGTAAAATCCCTCGGCCCTGTTTCACAGTCCAAAATTTTTTGGCCTCAGAAAAATATCATTTTTCCGGCCCTGCTTAACGTGCACGTAAATCAAGAAATATAATAAAATAATCAATGTCACCTAAATAATTTACAAAAATTCACAAAAATTACAAATATTATAAAAAGCATATATAACATAAAATAAGAAATTTCCAGGGTGTTACAACTCTCCCCTTCTAAACAGAAATTTCGTCCTCAAAATTTGTCATACCTTAAAATAGATGTGGATATTATTCCTTCATCTTGTCCTCTAGCTCTCACGTTGCCTCTCCAGTCACGTCATTCCAAATCACCTTTACTAATAGAATTTATTTTCCTCTGAGTTGCTTCACTTTCCTATCCTCGATCCTTACAGAAAGTGTCTCATAAGTTAAATTCTCTTTCAATTGTACTGTATCCGGTGTAATGACATGGGTTGGATCAGGAATATACTTTCGCAATTGCGACACATGGAAGACATTATGAGGTTAGAAAGAAAAGGTGGTAAGGCTATTTGGTAGGCTACTGGACCTATCTGACGAAGAATTTGATAAGGTCCAATGAATTTGGGAGTAAGTTTTCTGGACTTAAGAACTCGACTGACCTTAATCGTAGGTGTGACTTTCAAAAACACATGCTCGCCTTCCTTAAACTCAAGAGGTGGTCTTCTTTTGTTCGCATAGCTTTTCTGTCGACTCTGAGAAGTCGCATCTTTTCTTGAATCATCTTAACTTTTTTTGTTGTTTGTTGCACAAGATAGGGTCCTAACATGAGATGCTCTCCATCTTGGTACCAGCACAAAGGTGTTCTACATCGTCACCCATATAAAGCCTCATAAGGTGTCATTCCTATGCTTGAGTGAAAACTATTATTGTAGGTGAACTCTATCAGAGGTAGAAATTCATCCCTACTTCCAAACTGTTCTAGAATACAAGCTCTCAGCAGATCTTCTAGCGATTGGATTGTCCTCTTTGATTGACCATCTGTCTGTGGATGATAAGCAGAACTTAAACGAAGTTTCGTTCCCATCGTTCCTTGTAGACTTTGCCAAAACCTTGATGTAAACCTCGGATCTCTATCAGAAACAATACTAGAAGGCACACCGTGAAGTCTAACAATTTCACCAATATACAGTTGAGTCAACCTTTCCATCGAATACCTTATGTTAATCGGTAGGAAGTGTGTAGACTTCGTAAGCCGGTCAACAATCACCTATATCAAATCATACCCCTTTCAAGTCCTCGGCAGTCCAACCACAAAATCCATTGCAATACTATCTCATTTCTATTCAGGAATAGTTAGAGGTTGCAACATTCCAGAAGGTCGTTGATGTTCAACCTTTGCTTTCTGACAAATCAGACAAGATGATACATACTTGGCAACGTCTCTCTTCATTCTGTGCCACCAATACAATTACTTTAGATCTTGGTACATTTTGGTCATTCCCAAATACATACTCAACTTGCTCCTATGTGCTTCATCGAGAATCAGTCTCCTGAGCTCCGGATCACTGGGTATACAAATTCGATCTCCGAACTTTAAGATCCCATCAAGTCCTTCTTTAAATGTCGACTCAACACCTTGCTTTATCAGCTCCCTTTCATTCTGCAGATACTGATCACGTCTCTGTTTCTCTCGGATTTCCTCCATCAGATCATTTGAGATAGTAACCATGTTCAAACAAATCTTTTCCGGTGTCAACTCCACAGGCAACCTCATATCCCTGAATTGTTCTATCAATTCACTCTCCTTGATCATCATCGCAGAAACATTGAGTATCTTCCTACTTAAAGCGTCTGCTACGACATTCGCCTTTCCGGGATGATACTGTAGTTAAAAATCGTAATCCTTCAAAAATTCTAACCATCGCCTTTGCCTCATATTTAACTCATTTTGGTCAAACAGGTACTTCAGGCTCTTATGATCGTTGTAGATGTTGAACGTTGCCCCATAAAGAAAATGTCTTCATATCCTCAAAGCAAACACAATAGCTACCAATTCCAAATCATGAGTAGGGTAATTCCTCTCATGGACCTTTAGTTCCGTAGAAGCATATGCCACAACCTTTTGGTGTTACATAAGCACACATCCTAAACCCTGATACGAAGCATCGCAATATACTCAAAAGGTTCATTAGGATCAGGTAGAATCAGCACTGGCAAAGTAGTCAATCTTCTTTTCAACTTTTGAAAACTTTCCTCACATGCGACAGTCCATATGAAAGGTTAATTCTTTCGTGTAAGCTAGGTGAGAGGTCCTGTTATCTTAGAAAACCCCTCAATAAACCTTCGATAGTAATCGGCTAACCCGATAAAACTGCAGGATCTCCGATACAGTCTTCGATCGCTTTTTCCCAATGAAGAACCGTCTCAACTTTTGACGCATCTACTTCAATTCCTTCATCTGAAATTACATGACCCAAAAACTGAACTTCGCTCAACCAGAACTCACATTTGGATAGCTTAGCATATAAATTATTCTCCTTCAAAGTCTAGAGAACCACTCTGAGATGTTCCATATGTTCCTCCTGATTTCGAGAATAGATTAAAATGTAATCGATAAAGACAATGACAAATCTGTCTAGGTAATGACGAAAAATCCTATTCATGTAATCCATGAATGTTGCAGGAGCATTCGTCTTAACAAACGGCATCACAAGATACTCATAATACCCGTAACGCATTCGAAAGGCAGTTTTGGGAATATCCTCCATCTTCACTCGAATATGATGATAACCCAAACGTAAATCAATTTTGGAGAAAACAATGGCTCCCCTTAGTTGATCTATCAAATCATCTATCCTCGGAAGAGGATACTTGTTTTTTATTGTGATCTTGTTCAACTGGTAATAATCCACACACAATCAAGAAGTTTCATCCTTGTTCTTAACCAATAATACAGGTGTTTCCCACGGTGAAACACTGGATCTCACGAATTGCTTTTCTAATAATTCCTCCAATTGTTCCTTGAGCTTCACTAATTCTAATGGAGACATCCAGTACGACGCCATTGATATAGGTCTAGCTCCTGGTACAAGATCAATAGTAAACTCTATCTCCCGCTCCAGCGGTAAACCAGACACATCATCAGGAAAGACTTCGGGAAACTTATTGACTACCAGAATATCCTTCACATTCTCTTCACTCTTGATCTCCAAAGAAGACAATAACATATATCCCTGAGCTCCCTCTCTCAAGAAAGCTTTAGCTTGGTTGGCCGTCAAAAATCCAAAAAATTCAGTCTTAGGGAAAACTATGGTTTTACTGGAACAATCCAACAGGATATGGTTAGAAGATAACTAATTCATTCATAAGATTATGTTTATTTGAGAAAAAGGTAAACAGATCAAATCAACAAAAAAGATTCGACCTTCAACAGTTATAGGACAGCTCAAACAAACTTGGGTAGTAACAACAGGTTCAGTAGTAGGGGTAGAAACAATTAAGTCAAAAGGCAAAGAAGACACAGGTAATCCTAATCGATGCACACAGTCATAAGAAATAAAAGAATGGGTCACCCCTGAGTCATACAATACAGTGAAAAGATTACATCCTATGGCATAATCTCCCATAATCAGATTTTCGGACTGGGAGGCTTCTGCTCCGCTCATAGTATACACCTTTCCTCCTACTTGAGGTCGTGCGGCATGTACGTTGCTAACGGAAGACTCTGCCTTAGGTTGATTGTAATCTCTAGAGACATGGTCAAGCTTGCATCTAAAGCAAATGATTCCTTTGATTGTACACTCCCTGGTCAAGTGATCATTTCCGCATTTCAAACATTTTAGCGAAAATGCCACGTTCTGACCAAATATGTTGCCACCAAAATTGCCACTGAGACCTCCACCATATGATTGTTGTTGAGATTGATTCCCAGGTGGTTAAGAATATGGCTTCCTTTTAAAATGATTAACATTGATGTTATTCCCTCTTTGGAACCTAGAAGGTCCAAAGTTACGACTCCTCGTGTCCCGTGACTGATCCAATTCCTCAATTCTACAGCACTTGTCCAACAAGGCTGGAAATTGCCCAATTCCTAACGGTAGCACTGCTCTCTTCAAATCATGTCTCATACCTTTTTCAAACTTTCAGCACTTCCATTCTTCATCAGGTTGTAGCTGGAAGTACCTCGAGAACTTCGATAAGCTTTCGAACTTTGTTGCATACTCACTAACTGACGTGGTCCCTTGTTTCAAACCAAGGAACTCCATTTCCTTAGCATGCCTAGCACCAGTTGGAAAATACTTCTCCAGAAACTTGTTCTTGAAGATTTCCCATGTGATCACTCTTCTCTCAGCTTCCATCAATCGCTGCGCTCCAGTCCACCAATCATCCGCATCTCTAACAAGCATGAAGGTAGCATAAGTTACCTTCTGAGCATCAGTACTTCCCATTCCTCTAAAAATCTTCTCCAGCTCTTTGATCCAAAGGTTTGCTTTCTCCGGATCGAACTCTCCTTTAAATTGAGGTGGGTTGTTGCGGTGAAATTTTGACAGGTTCTGAGCTTCAGTTGTTGCCTCTTGTTGTTGGGCAACCCTCTTGTTTTGTCACACTATGACATTTACCATCATCTGCATCGCCTCAGCTGCTACAACTATACCATCAGTCTCACGTTAACACGTCTACCTCCACCATGTACCATCACTCTCCTTCAGATTTAGACTGAACAAACACAAAGAAAGTCAGATGTAACCTTTCAGAAACTAAACACAGAGAATCACACAGCATAACAAGATAGACCTAACCACAAACTCAAAAGAAAACTCAAACCGAGGCTCTGATACCAAACCTGTTGTAACGCCCCTCTTCGCAAAGGGTGTCACAACTTTCAAAAAAACGAAACTTAAAAGAAAACTCAAACTAAAACCTGGTTTATAAAAATATTACATGTTATCAAATAAGTATATGAAATTTCCAATTTCTTTTTTTTTTCCTTCTTTTTAATATGCGGAGAATAATATAAAAAACGTTCCATACATTCCATATACCACACAAAAATATATATATCATATGTACTTATATACATCAAAGGACCTTCGTAAAATATAAACAAAAGCTTTATGCACCCAAGGATCGTACATATTAACCACCAAAAATAACAAAAAGGCATCAGGCCCCAAAAGCTACAAATCATATCAAACTTCACTAACTACATAGAAGGACCCACATATGAATCCTGCTTAGGAACCTTCTCAGAAGATGTAATCCTGATGGGAGCCACAGGCTCGCGGGCAAGGGCCTGAGCAGAAGATACAAACTAGTCCTCATGTGGAGTATAAAAGCAGTCACCCCACAGCTCTCTAATGGGCATGTTGAACTCCAAGTGCACTGTAACATCAAGAGAAAAGAAAGGATTCCTATCACGAACCCCGCGAACCGAAAAGGTCACGTCCCCTATATACCTAACTCTCTCTGCAGCCCAGTCAATACGCTATGTGTTGGTACCATCAAGGAATTGTACTCTGACATAACCCAAGAAATCTCTCCTAGCAGCCATCGCCAACAAAACAAAACAATAGAATGATACGATCTACGTCGCCTTCTTCTCAATCTTCATCAAGCATATATTATACATAACAGGATAACATAATAAAGAGGTGATATATCTAGCAACAATACCAACATGGCAGCACAGAAACAACAAATGACAGTAATGTCATTCCAAGCTCAAAAGTACACACATAAATCATTATTTCATACAGCAGGTAATTCAATAAATATTCAACAGATAGTTCAATAAATATTTCAACAGATAATCCAACAGATAAATTAACAGATATATAAAGCGACAATGAGATGTCGATTGACTATACATATGCACAATGTGATCCATTTCCTACTCCATGGAGCTAAACACAGATTCGGAGAGAATGATCAAGGAGACATGTCTATATCTCATTAGCCTCAAATTAAGTGCTTCATTATCAACAATTGCGCAACATGACTTATACAAGACATTCTTCACAAGATCGCGAGATAGGACAGTGTCTCAGTCTGGATCGTCATTGTGTTTGCATCGGTCTATCCCACGGCACAGAGGAGCTACCAATTGTCCATGATGAGACACCCGTGCCCCGACGCCCCCAATGTCAACAAATGACCTATACTTAGTCTATTCGCACCTGTATAAATGTGTAATTGATCTCCTAGGCATACAGCCTTAATAAAACAACGTCCAATAGACTTTCATAATGTATGATGAATGACTCAATGTATGCATATATAACAACATTATGATTTCTCCGTAACCATACGCCACAACTTGGCCATAACCATCATCAATAAATTTGGGTCCCCCTCGTGGACACGACAACAAAATCGCCATTTATTTTCAGTTAGGCAACATCGTCATCACAATTTAAAACTCTGTCTTGAAACTTTTAAAACTCAATACAGAATTCAACCTTAATTTCCAATGTCCATCATAATAAACTTTTCAAGAAAATATTTTCCT
This sequence comes from Ormosia emarginata, assembly GCA_029884605.1. Classification (NCBI taxonomy): domain Eukaryota; kingdom Viridiplantae; phylum Streptophyta; class Magnoliopsida; order Fabales; family Fabaceae; genus Ormosia; species Ormosia emarginata. The sequence goes on along the minus strand of JAQQTP010000083.1, from coordinate 8,050,199 downwards.
AACATTACTCACCAACATCCATATTACTTTAATTTACAAAACGTTTTTTCTATTACCTTTAGAAAACTCTCTTGATTTATACTCTAATTTTATAAATCACTAAATCACTTAATTCATTATCATTCAAATTCATTTTTAACCACTTTGGCTGAAAGTTACTCTTGAAGTAAGGTTAAAGTTTTATTTTCCTCTTATCCATTTTATGAGTCCCTAATTATATTTCTAATTACCTAATTACCTAAGTTCTAACTTGATATAAAATTTCCTTAGCCTTAAATTCTCTATGTAGCTGTGAATCTTAAGAGTCTAAGAACTCAAAATTTCCTTCTTCTTATGAATTACTAATCACTTAATTAATTAAATCCCCAATTGATACAAAAATTTTGTCTTGAACATTTTTTTTCTACTTGGTCGTGAGCCTCAAAATCCATGGGGCCAAAATTCTCTTTTTCCTTTCCAAGGGATTCACATTATACAACATACAACAATCATCACATTTCTATTCTAACAAGTCATGCACAATATTCAAAGCAATAGAAATCAAATAAAGTCAAATAATCACAAAACATTTAAATTATACAAACAAGTGAGTGAATCCACACATGGATTACTCACACATACACATAAAATTCGTTTCTCACCACCATGAATGGTTGAAGAGGATAAATCTCCTTTTTATCTAAAGTGATGACAAGAAAGAAAGCTCCTTGTCTCTTGAAATTTTGTCCAACACTTCCAATAGTACCCTTGAAGATTCAAGATCAACACTTAAAGCTTGAAAAGAGAAGACCATGGTCAAAGTGATGGCCTTGAATACGAAAAAGAGAAGAAAAAAGATGAAGATCATAAATCTTATCTCAAGAACTTCAAGTTAGGGCTTGAAAGAAAATGATGAAGATGAGAGATTTAGATGAAGATCACAAGATAGAAAATCATCTTATGGTTGTGTAGATTGAAGAAGTGAAATTGATTGAAGCAAACAAAATATGGAGGGTGGAAAATGGTGTTTTGCAGTGGAGCTTGGAGAGAAACGGAGAAGAGAAAAAGTGAGAGAAAAAGGTGAAGGCTTTTGAAATGAAAAAGTGAATATAGGATTAAGTGAAAAGATGACACTTTGTCATTTTTTTTCTCGAAAATCGTGAGCATCACAAAGGGAGAGGGGAAAATTGGCTTCTCCAACAAGCTTGGTACAAAACTTCTCCAACAAGCTTATTACAAGCTTCTCCACTAAGTTTCATGCAAAGCTTCCTTAGGAAGTCAAATTTCACTTTTCTAAAAAGTCAAAGGTGATGTCACATGGATGATGTCACATAAAGTGAATACTTTACTACAAGCTATTATCCACTGGACAAAGGTTATAGTTAACAAAATTAGTATTTATTGTTCGTTAGATAATAGGACGTACTCAGATTTTATTTGTCAGATAAAATCTCAAAAAACGAAAACTTCTTAAATTGTGTCTGGTTTACAATCTTTGGTTTATTAGTATCTTAGCTACTGTTTGGCTCAACATTGTGGGGGAGAATGGGAACGATGATCCATATCAGATTATACGAGTTTGTCATGCTGCTCTTTCCACTAATGGATCATAATAGTGGTGACTTCTTCTCCCATCGACGATCATTCCAATAGTGACTTCTTTCCTATGGATGAATCATACTAGTGATGACTTTTCTTTCTGTCGACAATCATTTCAATAGTGATCTATGTTGGCTATGACTCACTCAAGTCCATATTCTTCCTGCGCTGTTTGGCCTTGTTGTCACACTATATTTTTTTAGTTTATTTATTTTTAGTGTGTTTAAGTGTAATATGCTTAAAACTTGATAAGCTTAACTTGAGAGGAATGTTAGAATATATAGAAAATATCTCATAATATATTTATTGTATCTTAGAATATTTTAGAATTTTATAGATGATGGAGTTATTTCTATTCATTATATTTTTTTATTTTTTATTTTAATTAAAATTAGGAGTCTAATATTAATATAAATAGAATTATTGGGTTAGTATTTAGTATCACGTTATTATCATACGCTAATATAGAAGAGAATATTATTCAAAGTCTCTATTCTTTTTTTTTCCTTCTTCCCTATCTAAACTATATAATTTCAACAATAATATTAAAATTCAATTATCGTATTATACAATTGAAATTTAGTTTTTTATTTAAAATTTAACTAAGTAAATCATAACTAAAAACATATGTGACAAAATTAACTTAGACACCTACAAGGGTTAGTACAAATGGTAAATAAGCTTGAGCTCAACAATTGAGAAGCTTTTGCATTGTCAAGAGTTCAACATATTGGAAACCACTTATTGAGAGAAGCAACCTCAATACCTCAAACAAATATTAGACTCACACTCAAAAGATATGGACATATCTCGTAAAATAATTTTAAAAAAGGTTTAAATAATGTTTTGGACCAGGATCTAAGCCCATTTCCCTTTGGGGCATCCTAGCGAACGAGAACACCTCGGTGCCGCTTACACCACAGACCCTGATTTAAGTCAACGCCACCTACAATATGACAGTTATGAGAATTAAGGAATAATTGCACCCAACAAATCCCACAAAGATAGAACCATTATATGTATCCCTCAATCAGTCATAACTACCATCAATGAGAATTCAAATTGGAATTCCCTCTAATCATGCTTAACCCTTAAGCAGCATTCCTATATAAATACTAAGTTTGATCACTTAGGTAACTTTCTAAACCCTAATACTACCTCCTAGTACATTACTTGACTTAAGTGTTGGAGTGCATTTTGTAGGTACATCCTTCCTCTGCTCCACCACTTTGGCAGCCACACTACGGAGGAAAACACCACCATCATTTCACTAAAAAGCCCTTTAGGTAAACCTTTATGACTCATTTAGAACATTGGCGCTATCTATGGGAAGAGATAAACTTCAAATCCTATCACTTCCACCGTGGTAACCACCAGAGAAAATCGTACCTCTGCCGCGCAAAACCAACAAACCACCAGTTACCGTTGTGGCTCTATCGTTGCTTAAGATCCAATTGTTGCCCAACTAGAACCCATGCTTGATAGAGAAGAGGCTTCTCTTTCCAGCGAGAACCCTTCCCCTCCGCTGGGACGCGTTCTGTCCATGTAACGACTCAGATCACGCAGAGCCCTTTCAGAAGAAGCCAGACCCTGTATTTCGGCTCTACGACGCTAAAGCATGAAAGGAAACAATAATGATGACCAATCTCAGCAAAAGTAGTCAATCCCTATTGGATTGTCACACTGTGAGCTGATATCCTTGGTTCGCCTTCAGGATGAGCACATTCACGAACTGGAGAGATTCGTTCATGGAGCAAGAGAAGGCGAGAACCGAGTTTCACAAAGAAATCATAACGCTAGAAGGGAACCAACATGCGCCAAGGACCACAATCCTGAAAACTCTAGGATAACAGAACCCGGTTGCAAGAATGGAAACCAAGAAAGGCAAGATCTCAAGGAAAAGGATCCCGAACAACGGAGAACTGTGGTCCAGCAGAACTAGCCTTTCTCGGACGATCTGATGGCCTACGAGATCCTTAGGTGCTTCTAGTATCCTACAAATATTGAAGCCTATGATAGGACTTCGGACCCTCAAGAGCATTTGGATGCTTATGTTTCAGGTATGATGTTTGTTGGAGGAGATGATTCACTCGTATTTCGTGCTTTCCCCATCTCTTTAAAGAAAATCGCCTTGAGATGGTTTACGACGTTGACTCTAAAGTCTGTAATCAATTGGGAAGGCTTGTCCTCGTGATTCCTACTGCACTTTACCACTAGTAAGGTGCAACCAAAATTCATTTCATGCATCTCTTACATTAAGTAGGGAAAAGAAGAATCACTTCAGACTACATAACCTGGTTTAACAAGGAATGTCTAAATATTCGTGATTAGGATGAGAGGCTGGTTCTTTACTACATAAGGGATGACCTCTGTTTTGGTCCATTCTTCACATCTCTTGCTAAGAAGGAACCCCGAACGATGGACAAATTCAGGGTAAGGGCGGATAAGTACATTAATGCGGAAGACGTTATCTGTGCAAGGAAATATATAGATAAAAGTAAGGAGACAAGGCTAAAGCTGGCCCAATCCCCTCGCAACCTCAAAACTCCAAGCCACCACCAAAGGGGAGGTATCGAGACTACACCCCCCGTTAACACACCCCAGACTCAAATTTACTAGGAGATGATGAAGATGGAATTTCGAGACAGTCCTAAACCTCCCCCACTAAGGAAGCATGCCCAAAAAGACAAGTCCAAACACTGCGTCTTTCATGAGGGTTATGGGCATACAACCGAAGACTGTGTCTACCTTCAAGTCGCAATTGAATACTTGATCCAAGATGGATGTTTGGGGTATTATGTACGCCAATACCTAAATGCAAATGGAAGGGGAAATATGAACTACAAGAGACAAAGCTATAATCCTCGAAGAAGCCCTTCATTATACCAAAAAAGATGGTCCTCATCCAGAAATGACCATCAAAGAGAAGCCTCACCCAGAGGAAATGCCCACAACCAAGATAGAGGGAAACCCCAGGATCCGCCCACTCAAAATGATGACCGTCATCATATGGAGGTGACCTACACTATCAACACAATTTCTGGTGCTTTGCGGGTGATGGTGAATCTAGCAACACAAGGAAGAAAGCTCTCTAAGCAGTTCTAAGCGTGGCTTCCCATCCATTCTCAAAATCGGAGATCGGATCGTGGAAGATTCCACATATTTCTTTTTCAAAAGATGATTATGGAAATATGATCCTAGACCACGATCATCTAATTATTATATCCAAGATTATTACCAATGTTGAAATCTAGCGTATATTTGTTGATCAAGGGAGTTCAGCGGATATTATGTTTTTGGACTTATTCCAAAAATTGGAGCTCTCAGATAAAGACCTGATCCTGTACACTGGTGAGCTGATTGGTTTCACTAGAGACAAAATCACTCTGGTAGGATAAATGAAAACTCACTTGACCTTGGGTAAAGACCACTTGTTTAAAACACTCAAGGTTAAGTGTTTAGCGGTGGATTGTCTGTCTACCTATAATGTCATCGTACGTCTTCCTTCTCTCAATGCCTTTAGAGTCGTGATATCCACCCCATATTTAGTTATGAAATTCTTTGACAAGCATGACAAGATAGTCATGGTCAAATGAGACCAGGCAACAACTCGAAGATGCTATAATGAGAGCTTCAAGATTGCAAAAAGACTCAAGAAAATGGAATAGTGTGGCAAATCCAGCCCAGTCACTATGAACTCCATCAATATCCTTTTGACTGAGTTTGATGTGCGCGAAGAGATTCGAAATACTCGTCCTCAACCAGAGGGTGAACTAGAACCCCTCTAACTTAGTGTAAAGCCGAATCAAGTTACCAAAATCGGAAGGCAACTTAGTAAGGAAGAAAAGTCCCAGCTAATCACATTCCTTGAGAAAAACAAGGACCTTTTCATTTGGACGACATCTGACATGCTGAGGTTAGACCCCAAATTTATCTCCCACCGACTTTCTTTCAGAAAGGGTTCCAAACTCGTCGCATAATGGAAAAGTAAAGTTGGACCAGAGAGGCAGGATATTGTACAAAAATAGGTCAAGGAACTCTTAGATGTTGGGTTCATCAGAGAAGTCTTCTATACTACTTAGTTGTCTAACGTGGTCCTAGTAAAAAAGGCTAATGGAAAGTGACATACGTATGTTAACTATACAGATTTGAATAAAGCCTATCCAAAGGACCCTTATCCACTTATTAACATAGATAAGCTAGTGGAACACTCATTTGGATTTCGATTATTATCCTTCATGGACACATACTCAGGATATAACCAGATTTCCATGCACCCAGATGATGAAAAGAATACAACGTTCATAACCAATAAGGCAAGCTACTGTTACCGAGTCATGCATTTATGATTAAAGAATGTTGGAGTAACCTATCAGTGGATGATGAATAAAGTTTTTAATGAGCAAATTGGTAGGATGCTCGAAGTCTATATTGACAACATGATTGTTAAGACCCCGGAGAGCGGCAGCCACATACAGGACCTTGAGGAGGTGTTTGCCTAACTTCAGAAACACAATATGATATTGAACCCAAAGAAATGCATTTTTGGGGTACAAGTTGACAAGTTCTTGGGATTTTTGCTAACAAACCGTAGCATTGAGGCCAACCCAAATATATGTGAAGTTTGCAGTCTGTGAAAGAAGTACAACAACTTACAGGACGAATAACGACCCTCACTCGTTTTCTAGCCAAAGTCTTTCATCAATCCCGCCCTTTGTTCAAACTCCTTAAAAGGGGAAAAGATTTTGAGTGGACCCTATAGTACGAAGGCACTTTCTTGGAATTGAAAAAGGCATTGGCATTCCTTTATCTTAACAAGGCCAAAAAATGGAAAAACTATATATGTTTACCTCTCTGTCAACGATTAATCTATTAGCTATATCTTGATAAGAGAGACTCCCGATAGCTAGAAATCGGTATACTTTGGCATTTCTGACTATGGCGCGACGCCTTGGACAATACTTTTAATGTCATTATGTTGTGGTAAGAACAGACCAGCTAATCCGGTAGGTATTACACAAGCCGGACCTCGCAGGGAGAATGATCGTCTAGTCTGTGGAACTTTTAGAGCTTCGGATAACCTACGAGCCAAGGTAGGCAATAAAGGCTCAGATGTTGTCTGATTTCTTAGTAGAACTTACACTGGATACTAGTCATCCCAAAAGGAAATTCGTGGACCGTTTATGTAGATGGCTCCTCGAATCATAAAGGGAACAGTGCCAGAGTCATATTGGAAAACAGAGTCAGATTTACTAGGGAGCATTCCTTGAGGTTTAAGTTCCCAACCTCAAACAACCTGGCAGAATACAAAGCTTGCATTATCGGGATCACTATGGCTAAGGAAATGGGGGGCAACGACATATTGCTCTACAGCGATTCATAGCTGGCAACTTCCTAAATCTAGGGAGAATACCAGCCAAAGAGTCCCTTCTTCAGAAATACTTGGTCAAGGTGAAAAAACTTATTGAGAATTTTACAGCCTCTAAAGTTGAACACATTCCTATAGAACAAAACTTGTGTGCCGACATCTTTTCAAAATTGGCAAACACGAAAAGCCCTAGCAATAACAATTTTGTAATCCATAAGACCTTGTTAGCACCATGCATTGCGGACTCCGAAGTCCTCTTGCTCAAAGAACAAGAAACTTGGATCACACTAATTGTTACCTACCTTTAGGATCGAACCTTGCCTGAAGACCGGAATGAGGCCCAAAAGCTAGTATGGATTGTGGCGTAGTACATGCTTTATGATAATTAGTTGTACCACCGTGGCTTTTCATCTCTCATCCTCAAGTGCCTCAGACCAAAAGAAGTTGAATACGTTTTGGCCGAGATATATGAAGGAAGTTACGAGCAACACCTTGGGGGAAAGACACTAACTCGAAAGGCGTTGCGAGTAGGATATTATTGGCCTGACATAGAGGCCGATTCAATGGAACATGTTTAGAAATGTGACAAGTGTAAGCGGTTCTCGGATGTCTACTCAGGTCCACTAGAAGAACTATCAATGATGTATGTACCTTGGCCGTTCTATTAGTGGGCGATGGACACCTTAGGTCATTTTCCCTAGGTACGGGGACAAGTGAAATACTTAGTGGTAGCTGAGGACAACTTCATCAAGCGGATTGAAGCAGAACCATTGTCTACCATCACCTTAGCTTATATCTAAAAATTCACCTACAAAAACATCATCAGCAGATTTAGGGTCCCAAAGTCTATAGTCACAGACAACAACACTTAATTCACTAACCAAAAATTCAAAGACCTTCTCTTTGGACTCTAGATAAAGTAGCACTTCACCTCAATGAAACACACAAAGACAAATGGCCAAGCTAAAGCCACCAACCGAGTGATACTACATGGCCTCAAAAATAAGTTAGGCGAGGCCAAAGGGAACTGGGCAGAACAACTCGATATGTCCTTTGGGCATACTAAACCACGTCACATTCAATAATTGGAGAAACCCCCCTTCAAGTTAACCTATGGCTAGAAGGCGATGATTCTAGTTTAAATTGGAGAGCCTAGTTAGCGAATACAACACATTTTCGAGGACACCAACCTGGATCTCATATGCCAGAACCTTGACTTGTTAGAAAAATAACGCCAGATCACGCAGATCCGCAAAGTCGTTATTATATAGAGAACGATAGCTCGACACAACACTAAAGTGATTCCATAGAGGTTTGTGCTCGACTACCTTATGTTGCGAAGAGCAGATGTCGGAGGTAAGAATGCGTTCCAGGGGAAGTTAGCACCAAATTAGGAAGGATCATACCGGATCGCGTCTAAGACCAACACTGGCGCATACACTTTTGAAACCCTTACCAACAAGAGCATTAAAAATTACTGGAACACAAAAAAACTTAAAAAATATTACAGCTAGTCATTTCCCACTTTGTTTTATTTTAACAATCATGTAAGTGACGGATTTTGACATGAATAAAATGATTCTGGATTACACAAGTTTCTACTTGTTCTTTTTCACTTATCCTTAATACAACCCACAAGGTCAAAGTACCTTGGCGAGATCCAAAGAATACATTCCCCCAAAGGTCAGCTATTTCGATTGCACATAAGGTCAAAACGGGCAGCCTACTTGACTACACTCCATGGTCTAGTAGTGAGTATATGAGTTTTCACCCAAGTGCCAATGAGCCTAACCTTAACCAACAAGTCCAAAAAGAATTTTACGAGGTTAATCATACTTAATGGAAGCCCGAAATTCGACAACAATGGTTGCGGGATCCATTAAAAGGATGCCCATTCTGAGATCCTTCCATTATTTTCCCACATAAGGAGAAAATCAACACACATAGAAAATTGTCTAAGTATCCAAAGACTTTACATATTTACACTATACTCATATATCCATTCTCAGAGGTTCGCAATCATTCCCTCTCAATGATTCGTTCTTCGATATTCATGATTATTTTTAAATTGAGTAATACATGTAAAAATATTCCTAAATGCCTTTCGAGGTTCACTTGCAATTTAGGGTATTGGACCCAAAGCGAACAATAGCAAAGGAAAAACAACATCGAAGCAGTACAAGAAGATACAAAAATTATTAAGTTAAGAAATTAAAAAAGTGCCTAAAAACCGAGACTTGTCCAAAAAATGCCCATGTATGGGACTTGTCCTTACAAAAAAAAAGCCTCACGCAGGAGGCATTTAAAAACAAGAAAGAAAGAAAATAAGATCACTGTAGAGGAGGGTTTTCGGCTATTTGCTCTTATTCTTTGAGCTCAGCGAAAATCTGGCCATGAGTCACAACAGCAGCGACTTCTAGTGTAGGAGGCCTTGAGACGATGTCAATAATAAATCCATCCCGGACTCGGCAGTGAGATTCGGCGCTTTCAGTGATGAGCCCGACGGGGTTCAAGGTCTGAAGTTGTTCCACTGCATTCGCAAAGGATTCATCCATGGACGTTTCCCATTTGACTTCAATATCCTCAATCTCATCGTCCAAGGCCTCATTCTTTTCTTCTAGTTCAACCGCCTTAGCTTGAAAACCAGACACCACTGACTCAGAGTCAGCCAACTTTTTCTCCCAGCCAATAATCTACGTCATAAGAGTTTAAATTTCTTCAAGGGCAGTTCCCAGCTTTCTCTCAGACTCCTCTTTCTAAGAACGCTTCTCCTGAGGTCCTTCTCTAGGCTTTCCTTCTCCCCATGAAGCTTTTCCAATTCGACCTCTAGGTCCATCGCCTTGTCAGCCTTGGAAAAGCTTTTTCTTAGGAAATGGAATAAAGTCGCATTCCTTAGACTCCAGATCTCGCCAAGCCGGATTTGGTGGTAAACATTGGCCTCCACCAAACTTCTCCATATTGTCCTCCATCAATAGAGACCTTTCTATGAGTTCAAACACATGAAAACCCTTGCCCTAGATTAAGGCACTCGCGAACTGGATTAGAGCGTTGGTGGACAAGTTTTCACCCTGAGGAGCCATCAGGACTAAGATTGGGCCTTTAGTGCACGACCTCTAGGATTGGCCACCCTAGCCCAACGCCTTGCGCTTGCGTGTTTGGAGTTAGGCATTAGGATCTATTGGTTCAGTCGAATCCCGGACTTCCACCACTAGTTCATTTTGGAGGGGTAGAGGCCACCCCTTTCCCCTTGGCCACTTTCAGGACAACCCTTTCAACGAGCTGCTAGTGAATATCCTCAAGGTTGTCAATAGGGGCCATTTTTTCTGCATAGAAAGAAGAGAAAAATATAAGTCCAAAAATAATTACAAGGAAAACATAAGCAGAATACAACAAATTTTATGGCTACACCTAGATGAGCTTAGAATTCATTCTTTGGCATCTCAATCAAATCCCTCGAATGAATAATGTTAGTGTAGGTGACCCAGCAAATTAAAAAGGGCACTACATCGACCTCATCCTCTATTAGGTCCTCATCTCAGACCTCGTACTCCTCTAGGTGGAAATCGAAATGTCATGATGTCCAGTAGAGGTACATCGCCGATTCCTTTTCCATGGTAAAAAAAAATGGCCGCGTTCCGAGGGCCGCCTCATGACATAAATACTCCTACTTGAAGTTCTTATTAGACTCAACGAAAGTCTCCAAGATTTTCCTATTACTCCAAGCTCAGAGTGTGACCCAAGCCTTTGTTGGTCCCCAGTCGTCATGTGTAACATCCTAATACAGATATCTAGATATATCTTAAGATAACCAGTACTAGAAACGTCACTTCTATACTACATACTCACATATATCCATAATCATAACTGAGTAATTATAGAAAGCTTTGAGAGATTGCAGAAAAACTTAAACCTCAAACATATATATATACAAACTTAGCCACAAGAGGGCTTATTGTAATACATATAACATAAAACTTACAGAACAAATATAAATTGATTACATAAGTTCTGTCTACTTAAAGCAATAAAAAACTACTTTAGTCTTCATGCTTTCTCTTCTCACCCTTAGCAGGGTCTGTACCTTTGTACTTGCATTTGTGCCTGCATCTGGATTTACATGGAATAGCAACTGGGGTGAGAATAAACATTCTCAGTAAAAGCAATTCCAATACCATCTAACTATAACATTGTATATAACAAATATATAACAAATGCTATAATTTCTAACTTAGGAGCTTCCTCCTCTTTTCTCATATCTGTACACTTTCTTATAGTGTAATATCAACCTATAGCCTACACACTGTTAATATATACAACGCCCATACAGCTGTAAATACCAACAGTGACGGACAATGCCCATATAATTATCCGTGAATGCAATGAAAATGATATGTAATATGAATATGCCTAAGGAATCCTAAGAGTATGCAGGTGAAATGCAAATGCAGGGTTTTGTTTTTAAATATATGCAGAAGTTTATTTTGAAAATAAGGAAATTTGCTAGGAACTATTCAGTATATCATCCAGTGGTAATTAGAGGGAAAGCTCATCCTTGCATTACACATATCCTGGCACGCTGAGAAATTCGGACATCATCCTTGCTCAAAGAGCGTCTTTGGATTTCTCACTTATCTCCTTTGGCCTTGGCACTATCGAGACATCAGGGTTATGTCCTTCTCAAAAGTCCTTCGGACACCCATCTATCTCCTTTTGCCTCCATGAATGAACATCAAAGGATATTCACCAAGATCGATACTACTTGACTAATTCGTAGACTTACATACATACTTATATACTTAGTTCCTTTATGACCTAAGCATATGCTACTAGGAACTTTGGCTTCTTATGTTTACCCTTTGTAATGAGAAGAATCTGTAACCTCATACTAGATATAACCTTAGCATTTGGTTAGAAATACTTGTCCCCTTAGGAACTTATCTGATTTCTTACCTTCTTAGCTAAATAACCTCGCGTCATATAACGTTACATTCTCAGGTAAACATTACCAGATCATTTCTCATACTTGTACCTAAACTCCACTTCATCACTCATATCTCTTAAGTGATTTCTAATGCAACACTATGTTGCTGAGGTGTTAGATACTTACCTATGGCAAACCACTAATCGTGGTTGCACTAAGGTTCTTTCTCTTCACATACATACTAGATTAACTAACTAGAGTGTGAAAAGCTTAGTGTTATATTTATCTCTTACATAACCACCATCTTAACTTTCCTATAGACTCAACTCATCATAGTGAAAAAGTTTATCTTAATTAATGTCTCATCTACCCTTGCTTAAGGAAATAAATGAGCATTTCTCTAAAACTTTGCATTATTAACTCAACTTTAACTAAAGCGAGTAAGTCATGCATCTAGATAAGTATAACATACTTATTCTGGTTGTATCTAGCTTTCCCTTCCATCACACTTCTAATAGTAGCTTATACTACACTTGTGTGCTTAAGGTTCCAGATACCTCTTTAATTATTCCAAACTCATGGAATGCTTAAGAACTTAACTTCCATACTTTCATTAGTATCTAAGGAAGTAAATTCCCTTTATCTTGCACTTCTAACTCATCTTTGCTAATACATGAGTTATTGCACATTTCTACCATACCTTATGATTATGATATCTTCTTAATCACAATTCATCTTATTGTGTATTTAGCAATGTACAAAGTCCCACTTAACTAGAGACTTAGTACCTAAACATTCCCTCCTTGGAACTAATACACAATCTTGTCTCCACTTAAGTGAATCTAACTCAAGAGTGGTTCTTACTTACAACTCTTCATTGTTTAAGGTTCTAGGTACCTTCCCAAGATAATCCGCTATTCTTGAATCTTCTACGGTTCATACCTTTCTCATTTTCTACTAGAGTGAATACTATTATTCATCCTAGTATACTTATCTCCATTTGATGCAAACCAAGAATGATGTCCAATTTAAGAGCAAATTAATTTTTGATGAAAATTTTATTTTTATTAGTGAGGAATCTGTTAACTTATTTTGGCTTTATTTTGCGCTACAGAACTCCGATTAGTGTATTCTTTAGTTCGTTGGAAAGTTAAGGAAATTATCTACAAATCATATTTCAAGCTTGTTGACCAGATTCGGCTTCTATCATGGTGAAAAATGGGCTGAAAGTTTAAGACAAATTCTTGGATGGAATTTTACTTATATTTTGGGCTTTCTATTATGTTTCTTTTATATTTTGTTATTTTCAAGCCTAGAGTGTCTATAATGTTCCCAATTCCTAGAGTTTCTTTTGGTTCAATTTATTTAGCTACTTAGTGGAATGGTTAATGCTTTTATTAGCCACTTAGGGAATAGTTGTTTCTTTTATGAGGGATTTTAGTCACTTTATGGTGACTTTTTGTTTGCATGATGTATGCAGCCCCTAAACTCTATATATGTACACATCTATGATGAATGAAATTAACTTGGATGTTCAATTTGGATTTGTTCCAATTGTGAGAGTGTTTAGCCTCTCTTAGGTTCTTCAGTGAACCAAACCCCCTTTGATCTTATCAAGAGTCCAAGACCCTTGTGGCGATCCTCACCTTGGCTTATCAGTTCCCCTTGGAATTGTGGCGCCTACCATTCCATTCCTTATCTTGTCCATTCTTATCTTATTTCTTTTCATCAATTTCGTATCTAGTTCTTCCTTCTAATTTTGCAATTTCCTCAATTTTCGTCTCAAATTTCTCGCACTCATATCTTAAGTTATACGTATCCTTTTTCAGTGATTCTTAAGTCTAAATCGTGTTTCAGAAAGAGATCTTTCATCTCATTTTGGAATCGCTCAATTCCGAGGAGCGTAGCACAAAAAGTTATGCACGTGCCCCCAAAAAGTTATGCACAGTAGCGAAGTGACTTCGGATGCAGATGAAACATTACAGACAAGCCAAGCGTCAATCACCCCTTGAACACTATCATAGATTGCGGTTTCATATGATCCTAAATGAAAGACATCGATATACTTTCCAAAAACCCCATCCATTAAAGAAATGGACAACCTGGATCCTAGTTGAAAGAGTGATACTCCTTTGAAACATTTCTGGATCTCGATACACCCAAGATGTCATTCATCCAAGCTTATACAAGAAACATAACAGACGCAGGGCGCAAGTATCTCAAAAAGTTCATATACATCATATTTACTGGAATGAATGTTAAACTAGCACTCTCGTTGGCCGATAACCGAGGTAACTTGACACTTCACTTGTAATAAAGTGCCAAGATGGGGGCAATTGTTCCAGATCGGGATCTGGACTCATTTTCCTTAGGGGAATCCTGACCAACGAGAACACCCGGGCGTCGCTTACACCACGAACCTCGGTTTGAGTCAACGCCACATGCAATATGACAGTTACGAGAATTAAGGGATAATTGCACCTAACAAATCCCACAAAGATAGGAATATTATACGCATCCCTCAATCAGTCATAACTACCCATCAATGAGAATTCGAATTAGAATTCCCTCTTATCCTACTTAACCCTTAAGCAACATTCCCTTATAAATACTAAGCTTGATCACTCAAGTAACTTTGTGAACCTTATTACTACCTACTAGTGTATCGCCTGACTTGAGCATTGAAGTGCCTTTTGATGATACACCCTCCTCTCTGCTCCACCACTTTAGCAGCCGCACTACGAAGGAAAACACCACCATCCTTTCACTAAAAAACCCTTCAAGTAAACCTTTCTGACTCATTTAGAACAAATAAAATTTGTCTCAATAGTTTTTATCTAATTGAGTTTTGGTCCCAATTGGTTTAGAAAAATGTTTAAACAAGATTTTGGTACCTATATTTTCACTCATTTAGGTTTTGATCTCTTAAGAACTAGTACCTTAATAAGTGAAAAATATAAAAACCAATCTTTTATAGAAAAAAAGGGCTAATACCTTAATGAGTAAAAACTATAACAACTCGTTACCCAAAAGAAAAACTATATGGATTAAAATCCAAATGAATGTAAAATAGAGAGACTGATACTTTAGCAGCATAGACCAAAACTCAAATGATTGAACATATCAAGACCAATATCAAAAGAAAAAACTCTAAGAGCCAAAACTCAAATGAGTGAAAATTATAAGGACTAAAATGTAGTTTAAACCCCCCAAAATCCACTAAGACTAAGACCCTACCATGCTTTTTTAGGGATATTCAATGGAGCATTCTACGATGCTCCTTTTGTTGTTTGGATGCACTAGTGCATTAGAACTTTATCTATTATAACACATTTGGTTGTTATTTGACAAGTTTTATTATGTAGTTATATGCCTTTATTTATGTTTGAACCCCTTAGTTATTGTTATTTGCATTTGAAACCTTACAAAAATTGGATGCAACAATTTATGCATCTCACAATTAAGGTTTAATGACTAGATTGAGTCCATTGAAATCCCTCAACTAATATTACCAAAATAAAAAACGAGTAAACCTCTACTTTGGTTCTTGAAATTGTATGCACTCGTTACATTCGTTCTTGAAATATGAAAAACTTCACTTTAGTCCCTGAAACATCAATCTGTACAGTAAGTTTGGTCCTTATTAGGGACTAATGTGACAGGGTTTTAAGGACCAAACTGACCGTACATATTGATGTTTCAGGGACTAAAGTGAAGTTTTTCATATTTCAGGGACGAATGTGGCCGGTGCATACAATTTCAGGAACCAAAGTGGAGGTTTATTCGTGTTTTACCAATCTTTCATGAAAGCTTTATATTGGAACTAACTTTGTTCTGAGAGAGAGATTGAGAGATAGATGTCGCTAACTTGTCGTCGTGTCATTGTATATCCAGGCCAAGAGATAGAGGTTAGCGTTGCTTGGGTTTTTTGAGGCCCACGAGCACTCGAGCATCTCTATTGTTCGTCCATAGCGATCTAGTAGAAGCTTGAGCTAATGGTGAGTTTTTGTTGATTTGGTTTGATGTTTTGGTTAGGTTTCTATCATTCTTTTGTTGTTGATTTATAAGTTTAGTTTAGTTTAATTTGTTCCATAGTTGTTTCATTAATGCTATTTTTTTTCATGCAAAGAATGCCATTGAAAGCTTCAAATCTGTAACCTAATTTAGGGAACTAAGAAATGCTTTGAAGCATATCATTCTTTCTCTATATCTATTGACAACTTCATTACCCAAATTAGTTGTTCAATTGGAGCCATTGGGACATACTAATCAATTCCACCTATGTTAATGTCACATTCCACAACACTGTTGAGAATTGCACATACATCACGTAGTAGAAAAAAATAATTTCCACTAAGGATCCATGCGAAATATAGATCATAATCCGAGTTTTTAAATGAGTTTACCTCTTGAAGCGTGATAAACACAAGCGACGTGAATCACCAACACCGTAATAGCAACGATGTCTCTGCGGTATCCACACGAATAGACTCACAAACGTCTAACGTCCGCAAAAGGAGTCTCACGTCTCTGACACAGTGTTAGCTGCGAAGAGAAGAGAATGAAACTTGTCACTCTCTCACTCACTTACTGTAGGTACGGCTAGGGTTCTGTAAATCGTACGTAGCAGCCCCTTTAGCAGTACTATTTATAATAATGATTGCCTTAAGTGAGTGTGAGCAGTAGTAAGGTAAGTTGTGCAACCCTAGACTCATCTGTTATGAGTCTAGTCCACGATTGAATCTCAATCCAACTTGGATTCTAATTGCTCTAATTTAGTCTGCTCTATATGTGTGACCCTACAGGTTCTCATGACGTTGACAGTAATATTAAAATCTCATTTTAATATTACAAGCAGTGAGTGGTATCTAGCAATACATCACTACTACTCAAGTAATGAGAATGTCAGTGATTTGACATAACCTATCTGTGATCAATGTTACTGTGCAGTTTAGTCACTTTGTCCAAATATTTAGATTGAATACAAGACATGGAACGTGTCACCATTGTATAGTTCAATCTTCTGTTTCTTGATACTCCAATAGACATAATAAACACAAATGAGATCAATATCTCATATTGACTCATTTGAGTATGGTCATGCATTTCGTAGTCTTACTCAATCAGGGGGCCCGAAGATATCACTCATGTTATATAGGAGGGACAAATCTCATCTAGGTAACTCACATCCCTCCACATGATTCACAGTATGTTCAATAACTAATTTTATAATAACTTTATTACAGATGACATTTGATGGCATTAAAACATATAACTCCTCATGTAGGAATCGTAGTGATTTCAGGTCAAAGGACCACATACACCATTATCACTATGAGAATCGCTTGTGACACTCATGTAACGATCCACGTAGCGTTCTCATGGCGGGTCTGTCCAATACATCATTACTCTAATATGTATCCATGTGACGACTTGATATCTCATATCCATGACCCGTGATATGTGGCCATCAGTCTACGCACATACTAGTCTCAATGCATTATTGTCGTCCTGATTAACAATAATACTTGACTAGGGACATTTAAGAATAGTATTCTGTTTCTATCCGATAGGATCTCACGATCAAGTCATCCACTTAATGTCCTATGGCATCAAACTTACTATTCTAAGGACTTTATTATATATATCACAAATAACACAATAAATAAAATGCCTCATATATATAAAATAAATAGCATAATACAATGTAAGCTAGTACAATCAAAATAAATTGGCCTCTAGGATATACACTAACAATTGACTTTATCGAGTCCATAGGTTCCTATAGAAGAATGAGGGTCAATGGAAGAAGGATTTTGTGTTGTTATTGTTACATACTAAGGGTGTAAATTGGTTTGGATAACCCGACCAATCCGAACCAAACTAATTAAATTGGTTTGGTTTAGTTTGGTTTGGTTTAGTTTGGGTATATTGATTGGTTCGGATTTTATCCGAACCAAATAAAACTTAATTAGTTCGGTTCTCAGATTTGAAATTTTAAATTTGAGAACTAAACCAAACTAAATCATATATATATATATATATATATATATATATATATATATATATATATATATATATATATATATTGTAATTTTATGTTGTAGCAAGCATATTTTTAATTAATCTTCTTATTATATTTTTTATTTGTTGTTACACTTACTATTGTTACTAATTAATCTTGTTTACCTTTTATGTTTATGTTTAAATCGTTAGAGTTGTCTAGATTATCTTCAAATATAAACATTGGGCTTCAATCAGTATTTTGACAATTTGAGGTTACATTTACTATTATCTTACTCAATTTATCAATTGTTAGTACTTAGTACTTATATTTTTTGTTCATAATGTAACATTTATTCTTTCATTTAATATATTGAAGATCACAACTTGACCCATGATGAATAATCTTGATGTTTCACTTGACAAAAAAGTATTACTAGTCATTCAAGCTTTTAAGGTAACATTTATAAGTACCTTGATTATGATTGATTGTTAAAATCTAGTATACACAAATTCTAACATTTTGTTTGTGCTTATTGCATTATGTAGATGAAGTTCAAAGATAAATTGGATTGATGAATGATTTTTGATGAATCATGTTTTTTTTTATGTTTGGATTGAGTTTATATTGAGTTTGGACTGAGTTTGGATTGAGTTTAGATTAACTTTGAGTGCTTCTTATTGTTATGTTGTGTACTTATGTTTCTTTTTAATTATATTTAGACTGAGATTGAGTGTTGTTGTGTACTTGTTTTTGTACTGATATCTATTATTATGTATCTTTTAATTATGTTTATTTGTTTAGACTTTGTCTATTTATTATACTTTGTAGTGTGCTTGTTGGGATAAATATGTTTGATTCTATTTCTAGAAATTTTTTCATAAGTTTATTATGTTTTTTTTTTTGCTATGAAAATCTAATTATTTAATTATTTTTGTGTAAAAAAATGGTCAACCCGATCACTCGAACCAAACCAATCCGTAAATGTTCAGTTCAGTTTAGTTCGGATTTGGCTATCAAAAAATACGAAAATCGAACCAAATCAAACTAATTGATTTTATTTAGTTCGGATTTATTTTTCTCCAAAAATCGAACCAAACCATTCCAATTACACCCCTACTGCATACAATTGGTGGGGGGGTTCTTTTGCAAAATTTGCAATAACAATTTCCATTAAAAAGGCTAATTATGTAAAAATTTACTTTCACACCTTAAACTATTGAACAAGTTCCAAGTCATGTTTCATTGTCATTGATTTAAATTTGACATAAATCAATGGCTGAAACATAAGGTGCATCGATGCACCTTAACTAGATGGTGCACCCTGCATGTTGGAGCCTTATACAACGCTCCCAAAAGTCTTGGGAGCATGGGTGCAGGGACGGATACAAGGGGGGCGAGCATGGGCCTCGGCCCCCCTTTTCTCATTAATTTCTTTTAAATACTAATAATTAAATTAAATTTATTTAAAAAATAAAAATATAATTATATTGATTTTTTATAAAGTTAATGCTTATTATATTGATATTCTTATTTAAAAATTATACATACATCTTTTATTTTATATATTATTATTACATTTTAATATCTTTCTTTGTTTATAAAATTATATATACCTATTTTACTTTATGTACAAATATTATACAAAGTCCTATTAAAAATACAAAGTAAGAAAAGTATGAGTACTTTCTTAAACAAAAAAGGTATCAATATGATAAGTACTAACCTCAATAGAGATTAATATAATTATACAAAATATAAATATGATAAAATTAAAAAAAGTGTATACTTGATATGTATTTGACATATGATTCATAATTATTTTTCAAATCATCTTTTTATTAATTTTTAATCTTTATATAATAAATCTACTAGTTCCTCTCACTCTTAGCTTCACTCTCTTCCATTTTGTAAAATTTATATATATATATATATATATATATAATTATATATATTATATATATCATATATAAAATAAATCACGATGTAAATGACAAATACTATTGAATGCATTTAATATCTAATATAAATATTTTTTTACTTTTTTCACTTTATTCATAAATCTTTCTATATATTGAAAGAAAAATACTCATTTAAAGTGAACAAATAAGAATATATTTACCCTTAATTTAAAATAGTATATTTTGATTTTAACACACTAAATAATTTAAAGATGAATACATCTTTATTTGTTAATTTTAAATTTTTTCTATATTTAATAATATGATTAATAATTTTTAGCTCATTCACTGAATATTTTCTGGATTCGTCCCTGCATAAATGTGTTATTTAAATGATCTGTTATTAAAGGTCACTCTCTGTTTCCTTATTTTTATTTTTTAGCCAAAATTTTTAGTTTATTATTTTTAGACTTAGTCCTCCCCTATTTTTATTGTGATGCCTAAAAGCTAATTTGTCGTGTGAGTTGAACCAACAAAGTACCTACATCCACAAACTTGCCATCACAAATAAGCTTTATCTGTGTACCTTTACAACAACTCTCTTTAGCAAGCTTCCATCGGCTTCTTAACCTCATAAACCTTCCACTTCCTCTTTTCAATGTCACTCAATAACATTTGCAGAGAGATGATAAACACTTGATACGACTCTTACAAGTTAGGGTTGTTTTTAAATGGTGCGAATTGACTAATAGAATTACAAATAAAGTTTCGACTTTTCATCTCTTGCTTCATTACCTCTCTATCAACATTCTGGCAGGTCTTGCTAGCGCAGGAAAAAACATGACGACCTCACCATCCATCGCTCCCTACATACTAAGGGTATGCCTAAAATGGGAGGAACAATACACCTCCGTTGTCAATGGCAGGCCTCCAGTTCCACCTCCACCATCAATTTTGCTTGCATACATCTTCCTCCTTCTCCTCTGTTGATGACAAACTTCCACTTCCTTCGCCGCATTGGCGTCAGTGACATTTAGACTGTCTACCTAAAATGGGAGGAACACAAGCTAAGAATTTTTATGCAAGATCAATGAACACAATATCCTTTAAAATTAAGGACCAATTTATAAATAATAACTTTATAAATTTACCCATTCACTAAGTTATAGGTAAACTGTAACACCCATTTGGGGATGCCACACATATAAATAAAAATAAAATAAATGAATAAAATCTACCCAAGTTATAAAACATTTATTACATAATAATATGGGTCGTAAACAATTCATAAACAGATTATAAAAAATAAAATATTTTTAAAATGAACAGTCACTAATATACATATGATCCAAGTTATAAGTTATACAAATAATTTACAACTCCAATTACAAAATATTTAAACAGGAACAGTAAATAAAAGCAGTAAAAGAGTCAATATATACATCCATACGCAGACGCACCAAAAAAAAAACATCAAGCATATTTACTCCTTTGAAGGATCACTCTCAACATGAAAATGATCATCAGGAGACAAATATCCTGGATGCCTCGACTCTCGGCAGACATGAGACCGCGCAGTCGATACGAGTGTCATCTCACTAGGCTCAGTGGATATCCCACCCCAATGACGCCTAATGGATAAGGGTAACTCTAAATGTAGAAACACTGTCGTAGTCATGATCGGCTCTCCATCAAACCTATGACGTAAGGTCACAGTCATCCGTCCCGCATACGTCACCGAGTCTCTATCTCCTCTCATGTGCCACGATAGCGATCCACCATGAAACTCCAGAGTCATGAACCCCAAAAATCCGGGCACCGCCATACCAAAACTAATCAATCCAATGGATATGGATGATCAGATGGTTCTTGATCGTAAAACTGGTCGTCGATTTGTTGATCTTCCTCCTCCTCCTCCTCGGGTACAAGACCTCAAGAGGTTGTTCCTCTTCTTCTTCCTCAAACTCTTTATCGCATAAAATAAATATACAGGAAACACATACAATAAAGAGGTAAGACAATCTAAAATCACCACAAACATGGCCAATAAGAAGACGACAAATAACCTATATACAGTTTATGCAATACGAAAAGCTATAACAGTAATAATAATGGAATGGAGTAAAGCTTAGATATCATAACACTACATATCATCACAAATATAACACAAATAAAAACACAGATAAAACAATATCACAGATAAATTTACGAAATAGACAACCATCATAATAATTACCAGATAAAGATAAATAGAGAAAATAGAATAATATCCAAGATATAATCATATACACTAAGACCCGATCCTACTCCATGGAGTTAAACACAAACAGATATCAGAGAGAATGACTTGCAAAATCTATTAGTACCACGGCTGCCCAACCAACTATCACGCTGTCACACGTTGCGTCAATAGCCTACGACACTGGGAATCCACCATCCAGGCGTAGTATAGTTCACGGTCTCCCGTTGTGGCACTATAGGCAATGTACTACTAGACTTTACAAACCTCGATTAAATATAGTGTGTGTCGAGTCCGTTAGTATGCTATCGGTTTACCACGACCAATGGAGCTACCAACTCGTCCACATATGGGATCCCGTACACTAACGTCTCCAAGTTCATTAGAACAATGAACCACACTACGTTTATCGCATCGACAACACGATGTGATTCGCCTCGTCAACCAAAACACCAAAAATTTGGCATAAACACAATACATAATTCCAAAAATATGAAATTACAAAAATGCCCTCAAGATAATAATTTGCCCTCAATGGCGTAAAAAATAGAAAGCTGTACGGGTTCACATTTTCCCGACAAAAAAAAAAATAAATACAAGAACGGTTCAATCGCGTAGAAATTTTATCGCGTTTTTACAATCTCGTCAATGCTTTTTTTTACAAACGTTTTGAAATCGCGTAAATATATTTTTCTGTTTTCAAAATCGTGTAGGATTTTTAATACGTTTTCTCAATCGCGTAAGATTTTTAAATCATTTTCTTGATCGAATTCCTTAAAAATTACTATTTAAATAAACAAAAATAATAAATAATACATTTAAGCTACGTATAATATTTTCCATACCGTATACTGTCTTTTGGACATCTTTTCTATCTTATTTGTCCGTTTTTACTAAAAATTGACAGTATTTTGCTTAGAAAATTTTATTAATGGTTTCTTAATTTTACCGTAAAATTTCTGTTTATTAAATTTTTAAACCATATACTTAATCCTTTTGAAAACTACTAACATGCTTCAAAATATAGCATGAGCCATATGTTAGAAATTTTTGAAAGTTACTGTATTTCTTCTTACAGTTAAAAATCATTAGTATTAACCTCTTAAACTTAGTTCTAACCACTTTATTTCTTTAAAACTTATTGTAGAAAATTTACTTTAATTTGTATTGCTTCTTTTTGATTGAAAATAGCTTGGAATTATTTGTAGAAATCATGAATATCTAATTTGGCATGTTGGCCGAATTTGATAAAACTTTGCATTTGATTTCCAAATTATTTTTCACCTTCTAAATACATGTTAAATCTCTTGTATTGTCTACATTGATTAAATCATTACCTTAGAAAATAATTTTAGAAATCAAAGTGTTGAAGTTAGACTTGTTGGCCGAAAATGTAAGGTTATGCCATTTGATTTCCAAATTCATTTTTCTTGATCTAAACAACTTGAAACCTTCTTAATTCTCCTAGGTTAATTAAATCACCCTTTTAAGAAAATTAAGAGAACATTTTGGTTCTCCATTTTTGTTAGTGGCCGTGAGCCTCATGGATGTGTTCTTTGGAACACATATGCATTTCCTTGACATGTTATTCACATCCTATACATTATCATATAATTCTATACTTTATCATGCAATTCTAACACATGCAATATTATCAAAGCTTATAGACATGCAAATTAAAGCTAATAGACATGCAAAATTATTACAATCACCAAACAAAGAAAGCTACTAACAAACACCACATAACTACTAACAAACACAAAAATTAACAAATACACACATAATAACCACATCACCACCGAATCCTTATGGATTCTATAAACACCACAAATTACTCCATCTTCTTACCACCACCAAAGGATGATAAGATTAGTCTTCTTCTTACCTTAAATGAAGACAAATGGATTTTCTTTCACTCCTCCTAGGGTTCGGTTTTCTCCACCAAAATACCTAGCAACTCAAACGAAAATCTACAAGTTACTAACCATGAAAAAGAACCTAAACCATGGATAAATCATGGCTTAGAACTTTGAAAAAGAAGAGAGAAAAGAAAAGCATGAGATTTCACCTTCTAGGTAAAATTTTCAAGATTGGTTTCCAAGCTCCAAATGGAAGAATTTGCAAGAACTCTCAACTAGAGATGTTCTTAGGATGGTGTTTAGGTTTAGAAAACTTGGTTAGATGAAAATTTGGATGGTTGGATGGTATGGTTCTTGTCTTGGCCGAATGGTGAAGGAAAGAAACAAGAATGGTGACTAGGGTTCTTGGATGAGAGAGAAGAGAGAAAATGCATGCAAGCAAAGTGATTTTTGGTCTCCTAACCCCACATGGCCGTGGACTTCATGCATGCAAGGTGGCCAAATGGTTGGCTTCATCCAAGCCATGGATTGCATCAAAGGTTAGGATTAAAACTTGCTTAACAAGCTTGTCTCCTATTGGTTGATTATGGATGACTCACAAGCCTAGTCACACTATTAATTACCAATTAGTTTACTAGTTACTTGTTTCGGAAAGTTCTTACATAATGATGTTTAATTAAGCTACCGATCTAACCATTCTCCTCTTGTGGGTCCCTTTGAAAATATTTCCGGGTCCATTGTCATTTTATTATACTTGACTAATAAAATAATATTATAATATTATAAAATTATTTTATTTGATTAATCCTAAAAATTAAAAGATTATTTAATGAATTTTCGAGAATCGGGTTTAGTAAGATCCACTAATTCTAAATAATAAAATAAGATTTCCTACCGGAAAAATATTATTTTCCTGCTTCTGAGCAAATCACACAAAAAGTCCATATAAAATCACAAACAAGTAATATTGGACATTAAACAAGTAGAAAACAATTAAAAACGGCAAAAAACAAGACGTTCGGGACATAATGGTCATTTTTCCATTTTTTCCCACAACGTAGCTAATCGTCCAAAAAGTTCAAATAAAATTACTTTTTAATATTAATTGTCTGTATATCTTCCAAAAAAATTAAAACAAGAGTTCGGAAAAACTTTTATTTTACCGAATTTTAACAAATTACGTAAAAAGACCAAATAAAATTTGAGCCTATATAAACGTATTTGTATTTCATGCAGAAATCGATAGGACACAATTTTCATTCACACAAAAACTTAAAAACAAAGAAATTATATTTTCTAATATTTTAAAAATTTAAACAATCCTTATCATTATTTTTTTTGTCTACATAATCAACGATGCATAGTCATTGGTACATTCATGCTCCAAAATAATTGAGTAAACTACTATTTTGGTCCCTAAAAGATGGGGTCAACATCAATTTGGTCCCTCATAGATCGGTGACATCAATTTTGTTCCTCAATCATGGAAAGTGACATCAAAATCATCTTTTTGTGCACAAAACGCAAAATTGAGGGACTAGATGATGTCATTTTCTATTATTGAGTGACTAAATTGATGTCAACTTATATGATTGAGAGATTAAATTGATACCATTTTTCTATTATTAAGGAACTAAATTGATTTCAATTTCTTTAGAGGATTAAATTTATGTCACTCTCCAAATTGATGTCACCTATCTTTTAGAGACCAAAATAGTAGTATACTAAAAATAATTTGAGAGTGTTTTGGACCAGTATCTTGGATCTAGGCCCAACATGACTGACCCAATCGTGGTCTTAAGCTTTCGTGGCCTTGATAATTAATTACTCATCTAATGGGTAACTGCTTGCTTAATAAGATAAGTATACTATCTTAACAGAATCACTCTATAATGAAGATATTTATGGATCAAATACCCTTTATAACTATCTATCCTAGTTATATAAAAACAGTATATCTTTAGATACTACTTCCCCTACAAGTAAATGCACTCTATAAATAAGGATTTAAGCCACTCAGGTATGCATAAACTTTAATATATTCCTTTTTCTCCTGGTGCGTAACCCTAACTTAAACGTTGAAGTGCCTTGCAGGTATACCAATCCCCTCTCCACTGCTGCACAAGGAGGAGCCACTATCTTTAACTACTCTGAATTAGATCAGGTATGACATCCTTGATTCCCATTCAGAGCAAAATCATTGAAGATATTACTGTGCAGGTTAAAGGAAAGCACAATTATAACCCGCTTTTTGAGAAATTGAGAATAAATAAATAGAATAGGACTTTTTTTTTAAAAAAAAGAAGAATAAATAGAATAGGTAATCCTAACCTAGATATGACAAAAATACTCGCATTCGTAAGGATTCGAAAGGATTGCCCGTGACGAGGCGGGGGATGGGTATCCATTTAATAAACTGGGACGGACCTGCCCCGCTGGTACTCGCGAACCCACCAAATATATATATTTTTATTTAGTATTTTACATATATTATGCTTTGTTTTTCCTCTTTCACTTTGAGATAAGGTGAAAAATTGTATTTTTTTAATTATTTTATAATGAACTTTTTAATAAGTATATACCATTCTTGTAATAATTATTTATGTATATTGATTATTATAAAATATAATTGAACTTGACATGTTGTTTATAACATTCTTTTTAATTTTCTAAGAATTTTAAATTGTTAAAAGATATTGTTGTATGTGATATTAAGGTTTATTTTATTTATATTTCTTTTTTATTTTTAAAATCTCATTTAAATTATTAGATACCCATAGACACCTATAAATATTCGTCTCTCATAAGGATCATAAATGGATAGCCACGAAAGAGACGAGGCAAAGGTCGGGGTAGAGGTAGGGGAATGTATGCGAGGGATGCCCAAATTATTAGACTGCGCACTAACAATACACTCTTTTTAACACTTATTTTATTATTGATCTAAAAATAAGTATTGATATTATCTCTCTCCTAATAATTTTTTTAAGTATATGAAGTGAATTAATAGTAAAATAAGTATTAAAAGAAGTATTCAAAAGAGTATGTTGCTAGCATTCCTCACTGCTCATATGTCATTATTATCCTAACCTATGAAGCACGGGCAAGCTAATTTTTTGAGACGTGTCCGCGTGTCGGACACATGTCCGTGTCGGATATATGGAGATACCGATACGACACACGTATCTTATGTGTTCAAATGTGTCTGATTAAAAAGATTATTTTTTCAATTTAGACACGTCTCAGACACGTTTGGACACGTCTCAGACACGACTTGGACATGGTCCATTAATATTTTTTTTAAAAAAAAAATAATTTTCATGACTAACATTCAATTAGTAAGCCCGTAACCCACTCAAACTCAATCACATGACTGACGTTCCAAGCCACTATTTTCACATACCAGTATTTTAAGTTTTATATTTTCACACGCCACTATTAGACTTTTAAGTTTTATCTTTTCACACACTACTATTTTCATCTACTCCTTCTACCTTTGATCGTACTAAGTTATCTACTTCGTCGTCATCGAAACTTGCCTCACATTAATATTCCCCCTAGTTAATTTTGTTTTAAAGCACATGTACTTGTACATGGTTAGTTCTATTAGGAGAAATTAGTTTAAGAGATTTTTTTAAAAATGTTAATATAAATTATGCTCCATATTTCTTGGGAGGAGCTTACTAGGTAGCGAATACTGACACATATGACATATATTAAGATATTGTAAATCTTCAAGTTTATAGAAATGATATTAATGAATTATGTATTTTTTTTTTTACAATTTGCAATTTTATATATATATATATATATATATATATATATATATATATATATATATATATATATATATATATATATATATATATATATATGAGACATCTAGTAAGAGGAGTGTTTATTGTGAGAGCATAAGAAGAGTGAATCTTGACCATATAACCATACATAGATGGTTAAGATTAAAAATTATTTAAAAGTCATGTGACTACTTAAAAAAGTCGTATTTATATTCTAATCTTAAAAAGATCTAATATGTATTTATATCTCTAAAACACTTCTCTAACCATATCTCCATATATATATATATATATATATATATATATATATAGACATCTAAAGAGGAGTTTTATTGTGAGAACTAATTTCACCATAAACCATACATAGATGGTTAAGATTAAAAATTATTTAAAAGTCATGTGACTACTTAAAAAAGTTATATGTATTTATATTCTAATCTTAACCATTCATGTAAGATCTAATGGTCAAGATTCACTCATTTCACAATAAACACTTCTCTCACCTGATATACTCCATATATATATATGTGTCATGTCTATGTCCTACAATTTTTTGAATTTGGCGTGTTTCTGTATCCATTTCGTATTCCATATCCATATTAATATCGTGTTCTGTGTGCGTACTTCATACATCCTAACTAATACCAAGTCTTCAAATTGGCAGAACCAGCAAGAAACCTAATCGGACCGCCGACCTACTCAAACCAAAGCCGGTTTGATTTTAAAAAATTTTGGTTTGACGAATTGGTTTGTTTTTAACCTTTCCTTTCGATTCTATGATATTTGCTTGTCATTGCAAGTTTGGTGTTTGCCACTAAACCCTTAAAACTGCCCCTCTCATCTCGTCACATATCTTTTTTCTTCAAATAATTAAACTTTTTTTTTTCTTTTTCTGTTCAATACAATTATCAACAGAAGAGGAGAGCTTCCATGGAGAAGGGAGATATTCCCGAGAATGCCAACGAGCGTATGTATAAATTTTGTGCTCTTTTTTTTATTTTTGGAATTTTGCTTTGCTTCTATATATGCCTATGAATATGATTCTTGTGTTTTTTTATTGTGGCATTTACAGATTGCCCAGGTCCTCAATCAGAATCTGCAGGAAAATCTGATGCATGCGAGGGATGCCCAAATCAGCAAATTTGTGCCACCGTTCCCAAAGGACCTGACCCAGGTACTCTCTCTCTTTCTCTCATCTCCGCCTTTATCACTTTCATTATCTTATGCTTTTATGCGTCTTTTCAATAACAATAAAATCAAATTCTTCAAAATTTTCTATGACATGATTTATATAAGCTTGTTCAAGCACCATAGCTAATGACCGTGGAATTTGGGACTATTTCTCAGTATGTGTTGTGAACGTAAGTCTTTTTGCACACTTAGTAAAGAGTACTAGTGGTATCATTTTTCCCTAGGCTTATTGTTGTCACTGCTTATCTGGGTTGACTAGCAGGGAATTCCATTACATATATAGGGAGCGGACTGAATCATCTCCTTCATACCCTTGTCATATGTTGGATTTTGGGATGTCATCTCAGGAATTTTAAAGCTTTTGCTGTAATATTGTTTTGCCTGGTTCATTTATTGTTTGGTCAAGTTGGGGTTAGTATTTGGACGTTCGATTGTAGGGATATGCTTTCTGAAGGGTTTGTTAAGTGATTTCAAATCACATAACAAACTCACTGATTTCTGAATACAGTTTTGGGTAATTGAATAAAGGTTAGCTTTGAATTAAATTCTTTTCTGATTGCATCTGTTGAACATCCTAAGTGTTGTACAAATTAATAAAGTAGCCATTCAGTAAGATAGCCTTGATCCTGATGTGTAAGGAAATTTTACAAATTTGTTTGTTGAAGTTTTTAGGTATCCTCTTTTTTGTTTATCCTTGTTCGTTTTGGAACTTTTGTTGGCGACTTTTTTCGATGTGACCTACCAAGGGAAAATGCATTTTGGGCCTTAGTTTCAACCCTCCATATTCAATTTATCGGTTGTTGGAATTTATTGTTCTTAGTATTGTGTATTGTAGTTGTATCGTTTTCACAAATTCTGTTTGTCGTATTGTGTCATGTAGTTTATCTTAAGATATGTTGACAAATAAAAGTTGTACACAGGAATATATGTAACCATAACATGCATTTTACACAAGAAAAGATAGCATATTACTAAGCCATCAGTTCATTCATATAATCTTCCAGAACATGTACTAAAATGAACCATATGTGTTGGTCATCATTCAAGTCTAGAAGTGAATCATCCATGATAAAGGACACTAATTGACAAGGTAATAAGCTTCAAACTGAATTCCTCACGTACCTGATGGTTAAGTTAGAAGCGTAATATTAAATACTTTCGGGGGTGTCATTTGCATAAAGTGAAATAGTAAAAGGACAACACACAGAAAGAGAGGAAACAGAGTGCTACAGATGGTAGACTTAAGCCAACAGGTCATAATAAAATACCCAAAATGTACTTAGTGTGTTGCTCATGGAGGAGGGAGGCAGATTATGGAACACCGACTACAGGCCCTTAAAACAGAGTACTTCATTGCTTTGCAACAAGATGTTTACAACACTCTGCATCCAAGAGCATGCTGCCACAGCTCTCTAAATAATTTTCTAATTCCAATATGACTAAAACCTAGGTGTGACTGAGCATCTTCCATCAACTCACGAAGGTCTCAACAGCATGGGTTCATTCTCCATGGCACAGATCAAACAAAAGGGAGGGACATAACAGCAAGAAACCTAATTTCTAATCAACTCTGTGAAATCAACAGATTCTGTTTGGTTTCCAAGTAGAATTTTGGTCTTTGAGGCTGCATTTTTCTTAATTCAAAGTATTGATCAATACACTCATATTGTGTGATACGCCATGTGTATTGTATGAAAATTATTCAAATCCAGTCCAATACAGTTAATGATCATAATAAAATCATGTTTTTAAGATACATGTCATATGATACTAACAACTATGAGTTGGATTGCATTTGCACTGTTTAGTGTGCCTGTCATGCTTTCACCGACGGAAGGCTTGTACAATTAGCCAGCTTATGACATGATTTATTTAATGTGTTCTTCTCTCCATTATTTGTCTGAAGGGTGATTAAAATAATTGATCAGCATGTTAGTCCTCTGAAACTGATTATTATTATCCTGAAAATATTCTTTATGGTTCCTCTAATTTTCCCTCTATTTCATGGTTAACTGTGATAAAACATTTTTTCTTAATGGCAAAAATATGTGCTTGCTTGCTGTTGTATTTTTTTCTATAGAACTCAGGTTTTAATTATAGGTCATATTGATGGTGTTAGAATATATGAAAAATATCTCATAATATCTTTACTATATCTTAGAATATTTTAGAGTATCTTAGATGATCTCATCGAAGTAATTTCCTAATGATTATTTCATGATTTGTTTCCTTTTTTAATTAAGATTAGGAGTATACTATTAGTATAAATAGGACAATTGAATTTGTCTTTTGTATCACATTATCATTATAGAATTAGAGAGAATTAAAGGAATTGTGTGTCAATTCACACACAAGTATATTGGTATTTATATGTAGAAGTGGTATATTGAATAAGTAAATACATTGAATAAGTAAACACTAATTCCTATGAAGTGATGATTACAATGTCTAGTAATCATCACTTATGAGTCAGCTATGAAACATGTGAAGCATGTGAAACATGGCTTAATTCTAACACTCCCTCTCAAGCTGGAGCATATATGTCATTATGCGTCAAACTTGTTACAAATAAAATCAACCCAAGTCCCCTCTAATGGACTTACTAAATATATCGGCTAACTGTTCGTCGGAGTTGACAAAGCTAGTAGTAATCTCGCCTAAAAGAACCTTTTCTCTACCAAAACGGCAGTGAATGTCTATATGTTTGGTCCTTTCATGAAAAACTGGGTTAGAAGCAATATGTAAAGCAGCTTAGTTGTCACAAATCAGTTTCATTTCCTTGACGTCTTCCAATTTCAGCTGCTGAAGCAATTGCTTTAGCCACTTAAGTTCACATGTTGCTGTTGCTATAGCGCAATACTCAGCCTTTGCTCTGGATCTAGCAACTATGTTTTGCTTTTTACTTCGCCATGAGATTAAATTACCTCCAATAAAGACACAATACCTTTAGGTTGATCTTCTATCTGATGGTGAACCTACCCAATCAGCATCAGAATAGCCAACAACTTGAGCATTGCCTTTGTTTTCATAAAGTAACCATTTTCCTGGTGCACTCTTGATGTATCTAAGAATGCGAACCACGGCCTCCCAATGACTATCACAAGGAGCATTTAGAAATTGACTTACCACACTTACAATAAAAGTAATGTTTGGTCTAGTAACTGTAAGGTAGTTAAGTTTACCAACTAGACGTCTATATCTACTAGGGTCTGTTAGTGGCTCCCCCTAACCTGGTAGCAATTTGACGTTGGGATCCATCAGAGTATCACTAGGGCGGCAATCCAACATACTTGTTTCTTCATGTATGTCTAAAGTATACTGTCTTTGCATGATGGCAACTCCTGTATGAGACTGAGCAACCTCAATACCCAAAAAATATTTTAGAGGGCCCAAATCTTTCGTCTAAAAATGGTTTGACAGATGTTGCTTTAGATTTTGGGCCTCATCATTCCCTGTGAGGACAATGTCATCTACATAAACAACAAGGTAGATACAAAGGTCAAGTGAAGAGTGTCGGAAGAACACATGGAGTCATGCCGAATTGTTGGATGATAGAGCTGAATCTCCCAAATCAAGCGCAAGTAGATTGTTTAAATCCATAGAGAGATTAGCGTAGTCGGCAAACTAAGTCTGGTGCTTCGTGAGCAGTAAATTCTAGTGGTTGTTGCATATAAACCTCTTCTTGTAATTCACCATGCAAGAAGGCATTTTTGATGTCTAGCTGATGAAGGGCCAGGAGTGAATAACAGCCATGGCGAGAAAGAGGCGAATTGAAGCAATCTTAGCTACATGAGAAAAGGTATCCCCATAATTAATGCCAAAGATTTGTGTATCCTTTGGCCACTAAGCAGACTTTCAAACGATCAATTTTCCCATTGGGACCTATCTTAATAGTATAGACCCATCGACAACCAACAGTCATTTTACCAGGAGGTAAGGGGACAAGTTCCCAAGTACCACTAGAGTTTAAAGTAGCCATTTCGTCAACCATAGCTTGTCGCCATCCTGGATGAGATAGAGCTTCACTTGTAGTTTTGGAAATAGAAACAGAGGCCAAAGAGGACACAAAGGCATAATAGGAACGTGATAAACAATGATAACTCAAATGACAAGCATAAATAGGGTTAGGATTACAAGTGGACCTGATACCTTTGCGTAATGCTATAGGCAGTTCTGGCGCAGGAGGCGGAGCCGGAGAGTCCGATGGAGTAGAAGATGAGTCAAAAGGAAGACTGGGGACTGGATCTGAAGCAACATCTGTCAAACCATTTTCATATGGATGGCATCGTCGGAAAAGTTGCAGTCGGTGGAGGCACAACTGTTTGGAAGGTAAAAAGCACTAGAAACCACTGGTGTGATGCACAGGGGTTTGAGGATCTTATCCTACTATTGATACCATATAGAATTAGAGAGAATTGGAGGAATTGTGTGTCAATTCACACACAAGTATATTGGTATTTATATACAAAAGTGGTACATTGAATAAGTAAATACATTGAATAAATAAACACTAATTCCTATGAAGTGATGATTACAGTATCTAGTAATCATCACTTATGAGTGTCAGTTATGAAACATGTGAAGCATGTTCTAAAAATCATCACATCAGATCAATATAAATCTCATTATTTTGAGTTTCTATTCTTTCTTTTCCTCCTTCCCTACCTAAAACCCTCCAATTCAATAAGGTATCAGAGCAGTACCTTCCTCCGTGGCTTGTTATGTCACTATTCCACTGTCGAGCTCCCTAAAATCTAGAACTCAGGTCCACCACCTCTCTTGCTATGTCATCTTTCCAGCAACCCCTTTTCTTTCTCCACCACACAACTGTCAGTTTCGTTTCTTTCTTGTCAGTGGGCCTTTCAACCCACCACAAACACCATCCTCTCTAGCATCCCTAAATCCGCTAGCACCTGAAAGTGCATC
Organism: Ormosia emarginata; assembly: GCA_029884605.1. NCBI lineage: Eukaryota > Viridiplantae > Streptophyta > Magnoliopsida > Fabales > Fabaceae > Ormosia > Ormosia emarginata. The sequence goes on along the minus strand of JAQQTP010000083.1, from coordinate 8,016,415 downwards.
TCTGTCTGACTAACCAAGCGCCGTTATGCGCCCCCCTAGATCCGCACGTTTTTGTATTTTCTCTTTCCTCCTGCAGCTTCCATCTCAGATCTACAAGTTTGAGGTGCGTATCTCCTCCGACCAACCTCACCACTACATTCATCATCTTCCGACTGACCTCATCGAAATCCAGCTGTTGCAAGAGCCGGGACACGCCACCACACACCATCGCCTGAATATGCAATTCTAGCCCTTTTTCCAGTGCGTGCAAGGTTTGTTCCGATCGCCGCCACCATCGACCACCTCGCCGCTGTGTTTCCAATCAAACCAAGCCTTCATCGCCTCTGTTTGCCACCTCAACGTGGCTGTTTGGCTCTCTTGGGATGTGTTCTGCCATGTTTGATGCTTAGATCTACACTAGTTTGTCAGTTTGGCTCTTTTCCAATGCTAGTTCAGCATTGAAGGGGAGAATGGAATAATAATGTCTCAACTTATTCTTTAATGCCGATGTTTGTCATGCTGTTCTTTTCCCACTAATGGATCATACTAGTAGTTTCTCTTTCCACTGACGATCCTTACAATGGTGACTCCTTTCCTATGTCAACGATCATTCTGATGGTAACTTCGCTGGTTATGACTCACACCAGTCGGCTCTTTGGGACCCAGATGCTCTGGCCCACTCTTTGTCCTTCCTAGTTGCTCTAGTCCCGTCTTCGTCTCTGTTCTAGATGCACTAGCTCAGTCTCAGTCTCTGTCCCAGATGCATTGGTCTCGTCTCTGTCTTCGTCCCAGAAGCAATTGCCGGCCACCGTCTCCATCCATCCCAGCCACTATCACACACCATCACACTGTTTGGCGTGTTATATTTTTTTATTTCATTTTCTTTTTGTGATTTGTAACAAGCTCAAGCTTAGGAAACTTTAGCTTGAAGGGAAGTGTTAGAATATATGAAAAATATCTTATAATATCTTTATTGTATCTTAGAATATTTTAGAGTATCTTAGATGATCTCATAGGAGTTATTTCCTATTTATTATTTCATGATTTGTTTCCTTATTTAATTAAGATTAGGAGTCTACTATTAGTATAAATAAGACTATTGGATTTGTCTTTTGTATCACATTATCATCACATCAAATCAATATCAATCTCATATTATTCTGAGTCTCTATTCTCTCTTCCTCCTTCCCTACCTAAAACCCTCCAATTCAACAGATGGAAAGTGGAAACAGATTATTGTTTCTTATGATAGATTTACTATTTGTCGCTGATATTACTAGCCTTAAGAATTTTGGTCACCTTGTCTTCGACATTTGTTTTTGCAGATCTGGTTGCCATTGCAGAAAGAATGGCTACTGTGAAGCATAAGATATTGGTCTTATCAGGAAAAGGAGGAGTTGGCAAGAGCACATTTTCTGCCCAGCTGGCATTTGCTTTAGCAGCAATGGATTTTCAAGTGGGTCTTCTAGACATTGACATTTGTGGTCCAAGCATCCCAAAGATGCTTGGCCTAGAAGGTCAAGAGATACACCAGAGCAACCTTGGGTGGTCTCCTGTCTATGTGGAGTCCAACCTTGGGGTCATGTCGATTGGGTTCATGCTTCCTCATCCTGATGAAGCTGTTATATGGAGGGGTCCACGTAAAAATGGGCTTATCAAGCAGTTTCTAAAAGATGTCTACTGGGGTGAGCTTGATTTTCTAGTCGTTGATGCTCCACCTGGAACATCAGATGAGCACATTTCAATTGTTCAATGCCTTGATGCAACTGGAGTAGATGGTTCAATCATAGTTACCACTCCTCAACAAGTCTCTCTTATTGATGTGAGAAAAGAGGTGAGTTTTTGCAAGAAAGTTGGAGTGAAAGTTCTCGGGGTTGTAGAGAATATGAGTGGCCTGTGCCAGCCCATCACAGATTTCAAGTTTATGAAGTTGACAAATAATGGTGAGCAGAAAGATGTCACAGAGTGGGTTTGGGAACACATGAGAGAAAAAGCACCAGAAATGCTGAATTTGATTGCTTGCAGTGAAGTATTTGATAGTAGCGGTGGTGGAGCAGTGAAGATGTGCAACGAAATGGGGGTACCCTTTCTTGGTAAGGTTCCATTAGATCCACTGCTTTGTAAGGCAGCTGAAGAAGGTAGATCCTGCTTTGCTGATAAAGATTGTGTTTTGAGTGCTCCTGCATTAAAGAAGATTGTAGAGAAGTTGATGGAAACTAATGGGTTATCAATGTTAGTTAGTAATGGAGTGTAGGAGATTTGCTTTATGGGTGATCTTTGTAAATCAAAATCTAATTTTGTCTGTCTACCTCTCTGCACAGAAAATTTGTTTAATGCTTTGTTTAAGGCATGTAAAAGCTAATATGATATGGGGTTGAGACATTTTGGGATTTTAAGTTTTTTTTTCTGGGTCACTATGCTATACGTACTTTACAATGTTAGTTATACACAAATTTACAGTCAAATAAGTTTCCCATTTTGTGTTTGACTTTGTAAGTTTTATTCTATCTGAAATGTTTATTACGACCCTAGATATTGTGATTATATTTTCTAAAATGCATTGAAGTTGCTAGACATATGAACAATTGCCGTACTTTGAGTTGCATTTGAATTATGCTTTAAATTTTATGACTCTGTCAAATGACACTGGTTCTCTAAAATCCTTTGGTTGGTACACTAAGCTGGATAGTGCCTTGTGCCAGATACTTGGTTATTGATGCTCCATCTCTATCACCTGTGCAATTATTGTCATTTTTCCTTTAACCGTTCAGTAACCTGGCTATGTTGGTATATTATAATAAATGTACCATAATTTCATCTTTTGATGTGCCTCTTCCCAAAATGTGCAACTGCTAACAATTTATACTATTCTTGAAGAATTGGTATACGAAATCTCATTTGTAGTTAAGATTGCCTGAAAGAGTTGTGTGTTTTAAAGCTATAATATTTAGAAGTCATATATATAGTACTGGTACATTTTTGGTTTCCCGCTGATCATATTTTGTGGTTAACTGTCCTAATGATGCTGATCTGCAATATTAAATGCCAAGAAGCCAATCCGAATATCAACTGTGACCTTTACACTTACTTTAGGTTGATCCAAGAAACACACTTGGACAGCTTACGGAACGTCAACTTGATCCGGGTTTCCATGTTCCAATGCCCCATTATCTTTTCTTTTATGCTGTTGGCAGATTGCTTAAGTTCTGACATCCATTTTAATCGGTGAGTTTGTAAGGAATGTTCCTGGTAGAAAGAATTTACGCTTGTTGCTTTACACTAGAGTACACAAAGAGGTACTTATCTCACTCTGGAAACGGGAATATTAAGTCTATTATGTTTTTTATTTGTTTTTATCTGTTCATTTATTTTTATTTTTATTTTAGCAATTTTTTCTCTTTTGATGTCCATCCACGGGATTAATTTTGAATTACTTACACGTTAGCTTTATTGACAACTTCAATGATAATGAGAAACTGTGTTAACTTTATAGAATATATAACGTTGAGAGTTGAGACTTGAGCACACAGGAAAGGTCAAGTATTAGATGGACCCGTCGACTTTGGATTAGTCATAGTTGTTGGATCAGTTAGTAAAAAGATTAATGGTTGTGATGACTTCCATGTCATCTGACTAGTAAGTAGGTCAGCAGCATAGACTTAATGTTTGCTGATCAGTCCTTGTATTAGTTTGAGGTTAAACTATTTTTAGCCTTTGACCTTTTATCATCGTAACAGGAGCGGAGTTCACCGACGGCGAATATTTGTTCTTCTTGAAGGGGTGACTAGAATGCGGCACTCGCGATCGGAGATGGGCATGGCGTGGAGTCACAAAGTGAGGAGTGGATCCCTAATCTCTGCACACCACATGGTTGAAGCAGCGACCTGATGGGGCATGAATCGAGTGCGGGCAGCGAGAGCGAGCAACAACCTTCGTGCATAATATTTATCCACCAGAACTGGTGTTCAATGACCACCTCTCACTGCTAAAACCATCAGAACCAACGACTGAAAGTATTATAGTAAGGTTGGTCACTCATTGGATTAGCAAGATTGGCAAGATCACACACACTCGAGCTGAACTTCAACCTTACGCATCCAACCCATTTCTCCCATGGAGAAATTCATCCTCACCAAAGCTTTGTTATGGTGTTCATCTAAGCCAAATGGCCCTGCATATGTCATTAGGAGTGTCCGTGGGTTAGGTTAGGTGGGTTCAGCAACATTTTTAGACCCGACCCGCTCACTAGAGCAGTGTGTTAGGTTGGCTTGGGTTGAAGAGATTTTTTCGCTCAACCCAACTCGACTTGACCAGCTCAAGAGTGGGTTAGTTTGGTCGAACCAGTGTGTCCGACATATGACTTTTTTTAAAAAAAAATCCTAAAAAAAAGTCAAAATACAAAATCTAACAAATTAACATCATAAGTCTCAATCTCAAATAAACTAAACACCATAAGTCAATAAGTGTATAACAAATTAATAACTAACAAATCTTACTAAGTCTGGAATAAATTAAATAAAGCTAGTCATAAAAAACAATAAATTAGTCTAACCAATCTAAGTCAGTGTCATTACGCATTTCATAGTGGGCGTGCGATCTGTGACTTGGTGGTTTTGGATCACAAATCTAGTGGCAGAGGTGTGGGGGTGCGAGCCAGATCTAGACTGTGGTTGCGGTGGCATGCGGTGGTGACAGAGTAGAACAAAGGTGATGGTGGCTTCGGGTGGTTCACGGTGATGTTCACGGTGAATGGTTGGGTCTGGTTCTGACGTGGTGAAGGAATGTGGGGTTCAGCCAAGGCAAGGGTAGCTTAGCGAAGAGTTCGATGGAAGTGGCTAGGTCGGAGGTCAATATGGGTTAGTTATGGTGAAGGGTGGAGCGGTTGTGGTTATGGTGAAGGAAAGTGGTGGTGGAGAAAAGATTAGTTATGGTTTTGTTGTGCAGCTGTCTGTGCCCCTATTTTTGTTAGAGAAAAGATTGGATATTAGGGATTTAAGGTTAAACGTGGAACGGCAGCGTTCCACACTTCAGCAAATCAATTTCTTTTTTTTATATATAAAAACAACTTTTTTTTTAAAAAAAAAAAGTGGGGGTTGGGTTGGGTTTGTGCTGGTTAGACATGTTCTAACCCGTTACCCAACTCACACACTTCAAATTGAAATATTTTTCAAATCAATCCAATCCGCGAACGCAACCTAACCCATATTTTATGGATTGGGTTGGATCGCAACCTGCAAATTCACGGGTTGACTCGACCTGCTGGACACACCTAGTCATTATGGTACAAGAGACTTACTAGCAAAGGAAAGTATTCCCTCAACAACCAAATGGCAAAATGACAATGGACCAGTTTCACAAATACCGTAACCGACTAACAATGGTAAATTTGGAGGATCCATGGATGGATCAAACATGAAGGGTCCATCCTAAAAGTAACCCACAGCAAAAAGTTAAATGCATAAACTCCAGTAATTATCTTTTGTAGAAAGACTACTTCTAAGATATATAGAAAACAAAGGAGGCTTTTATCATAGACTCAAAATATTTGGGTCTATAGATGATTTTTTTTTTTTAATTTGATAGTATTTATATACAAATATGAGTATATAAAAAAGTTATTAGTTAAAATTTGTAAATTACTTATATATACAATTATTTATAAAAAAAATAATTTGACTAAATTTTTATACAAATTTGAGAATTATTAATTAAAATTTATCTTTTAATTTGAGTCATTAATTTATTTTAATAATAAATTAATTACTTAAAAGTCATGGTCTATTCATAAAACTTTTTTTTAGAGTTCTATATTCGGCTTGTCTGAAAACAAAAGGAATGTTTTCTGTTCTATGGGGTAAATGTTCCTTAGATCAAACAATTTTTTGTTTTGGATTTCAAAAAATAAAAGTCAGATATCCCTCTGTATACCCCTAAAATTCATCTCTGTTTCTTTTATCCTTTATCAACAAAGATAGCCAAAAATGGTGGATCTATCTATAATCTGTCTATAACTATATATCTATGATAGTCTATAAAAGTTCTTCTACTACACGTATCACATATGCAATATATTAAACTAGTTTTTTTTTTTCAACTTTTTAATATTATTTCCTATATTAATTAACTTGGTGGCATCCCTTTAATATTCTCTTATTCATGTTCTTATATCTACTTATTTTCCACCACTTTCTTCTTTAGTCTTAGTTGAGACTTTTTATATTTTATTAAAAAAAATTAAGACTTTTTTTCTTTATACTTTCTTTTAATATTAAATTATAACCCTTCTTTTTTTCCAAAAATCAAAATAAATAAAAGAAAAGTCTTAAACTTATTTTTATTTCTTTTTTTTTCTATTTTTCAAACACTATTGTGACTAGAAGACCCTCCAAACAAATACTTTTTCCAAGGTTTGAACTTTGGTTTTTACCTAGAGTGTGATCCGCTCACCACAACACCTAACATTTATTGGTTTTCTTTCTTTTTCTCTATTTAAGATTAGTTTATGTAACATTTTTTCTTTCTATTGTTTTTAGAAATTATAAACTTTAATTGCTTTTCTTAAAAAATAAATGATATTAATCTTTTCTACTGTGTACAAAAAAAGGATATCAATCTATAATTCATATATTTAATTATATTCTAAATTCTTTTTCCATCTATATACGCATTTCAAAGTTAAAAAAAATGAAAATATATATAAGATAAACAATTACATTTAACTTATGATTAATTAATCTAGGAAAATTACATTTTTATTCATATCCTAAGTTTCATCATCATTTTTTAGAGTAAATACCCAATCTCATCCCTAGAAAAAACTTTGCCTACATATTAGTCTTTGAGAAATTTAAAAATCTAACTTCGTCATTAAGAATCTCAAAAATTAGGTCAGATTAGTCCTTGATAAGGACTAAAGTCACCACAAAAAATTAGGTAAATTACGACAGTTTTAATACGGCAGTTATAAAAAATTATCGTAATATGCAATATAATACGGCAGTTATACACTTGTCGTATTTTACAAGTAAAAAATAACAGTTGAATGAATAAAACGACAGTTAAAACTGTCGTTATTTTAATTTTAAAATTTAATTAAAATATTTTTTTAAAAATAAATTTTCATTTCCCGCTCATCAAAAATAATTCCCTCACATTTATCATTTTCACTTCCCTCTCCCTCATGCTTTTCCCTCTCATTCTCACCCTGTCACTTTCACTCTCAATCTCACTCTCACTTCCCTCTCCGTCGAGCTCTCACTCTCACCATCTCTGTTGAGCTCTCACTCTCACCATCTCCCTCGTGCTCTCACTCTCATTCTTACTCAAAGCCCAGATCTGTTCAACCTCTGCCTCTGCCCAAAGCCTCTAGATCTCATCAGGCTCAGCCTCCATCTACGTCTAGCTCCATTCTGACAGAGAGCTTCGTGGCAAGCTTCATGTACAGACTCCATCTGATTCTGCAGCTGTGCTGAGTTACTGCTCCCTTCATAAACCCGGAGGATAGCTTCAGCTGAACGAGACTGAAGATCGAACAAAGAAAGTGGTATGTATATATGTATGCTACTACCTCCATCATCCATGTTTCATGCTTTATCAGATCAGTTCTTGAAATCTCTCTTTATGGCCATAAGTTGACTTCGAGGGTGAGAGTTGCAGTTCTGGGTATCTCCAAATCTGCTTAAAGTTTGGATTTTTGGTTCAACTTAGTTTGATCACTCTCTTTATGATCGAAATCTGCTTACTAATTTAAAATTAATGTCATTTTGTTATTTCAATATTTCACTTTTTCAGGTTCCAATTTATTCCCTAGATTATATTTCTCAACGGTCTATTTGGCTACCTATGCCTTCTTATTATTGTGAAGTGGTGCACTGGTTCTCATGTTGATTTGTACCAAATATTGATCTACATGTTCCTGAGCCCAACAGATGATTTGGGTGAAAACCAACTCTTTGTTGGTAAGAAAAATCTGCAGGTTGTTTAACTTCCAACCCTCCGCCCCCCAATCCCCCCAAAAAAATCATTTTCGGTGTATATGAATTATACTTACATGCTTTGTTCTGATCCTACCACTTGTGCTTTTGCTTCTGGCCTTTGTCCCTGTGCCCTGAAGACTGTTGCCAAAGCCTTTTATTTTGAAGAAGCAACACGAAAATGTATGCTTCCTTTTGTACTTTAAGTTATCTTTTTTGTTTTTACATGGAACTTTTACTATTGTTCTGGTTCTAATAGTTATGTTACTTCAGAGGTATAGAAATATCAAAGACTTAGATTAACATTCACCCTAGAACTGGCTATTATCATTGATAACTATATTTCCATCATGATCAGGAAAAAGCTCCTCCTACAAGAATCAGGAAACACAACCCAGCAGCCCTTTTTTTCCAGGCAGATAATCCTACTACCATTATAAAGCTGTGAGCACAAAAACTGCCATAACAGGATACATAATCAAGAGATTGCTTGAGTCAGTGACAAAACGCATCATTCAAACAAACTAGATATATCTCAGGTATTACCTCTAACTGAAAACAGAACTTTCACAAAAGATTGGTGGAGTCTTATAATATCTGATAAACATTAGCATTTGACTTACCAATTCAATGAATTTTATGTCTGATTGATGCTAATAGATATATAGTATTAATTGTTAATTTCAAAACACAGACATTAAAATCTACATCCAGATTTAAAAGAAAAAAAAAAAGTTGCTTGGCCTGATTGCTGACAGTAAAATTTTCTTTTTAAAAGAACTAACTACATTTATTTCCTCAGACTTGACACTTCGAATTGGATTTGTACTTATTAATAACTATTAATAATCTGGATATCTCCATATTGGGACATTCCAAGCCTATTGGTCTGTGCTTCTCACTAGAACATCTCCAAATTATCAAGGGCCAGCTATCTTTCTTTTCTATCCCACCTGTTTCTTTTTTCTAGCCTAGCAAGTCCTTCCTGGAAATTCCACAAAGAAAACAATATTATGAGAAGTGTGTTTCGCGAATATTCCTGTATGCAGGTAATCAGAGTATATGCCTTTGAAAGCAATTCAACCAAAAGAGAGAGCAAAGAATAAAAACCTGTAGCATGGCAGCATGTTACTATGTAATATTGATGTATGAATCAGAACTACTGATTTTTGCAACTTCTAGTTACCTACCGTTGATCCAGTTGAATAAGTTTCGCATAAAAATCATCTATTTATTCAGCACCTATAATAATGCCAACCAAAGTGCCTATACTACTTTTAGGTGACCAGATCTATACAATAGAATTAAATCATAGATAATTATAACCTCTTTTCACAAGGAATTGATTGATCTCTTTGCTACTGTTTATAGAAGGAGAAAGCTTCATTTTTCATCTTATCTAAAGAGATTATGTCTGGCGATGTGATTTCGTTCACTTTAGAATGAGTCTTTAGTCCAGTTCTTATAACTTTCAGTTAACAAAATAGATGTGTTGAAAAACACGAAGGCACTGCAACAGTTTATGTGAACCCTTTTCTTTCCATCATTCTTGCTTTTGGTTTGATGATTTCTTTGCTATATTTATTGTCAGTATCAGATTTCAGATTATTTTTAATTTTCAATTTTTCATTTCCTTCTGTTTACTGGCTTTTATTTTTCCCTATGCTTTTCAGAAGACCTAACTCTATGTTCTTTAATAGCACCCCTTTAGCACTTTTGTGAGTTGAGTTTTGTCATTAGCAATAGAAAATCAATAGCATAAGATCTTAGGCCCATACTATGGATTAATAGAAAATCTTATTTGTAGGATGATTATTCCTAAATGAAAATATTATTGTTGGCTGCCTATTTGACATTAATAGAATATTATTATTGGCTGCCCATACTATTGTTGGCTGCCTATTTGACATTAATAGAATATTATTATATTTATATTTGTAGGTTTTGACAAATAAGAATTGTCATAATAAACATGAAAATTGACGTAATTAGATGTAAATATGAAAATTAGTTAGAAATTTTTTTTGTGTATTACGGCAGTTTTGAATTGTTGTAACTATCTGTAAATTACTATGAGTTTAAACGCCATAACTAGTCATGATTATGAAAATTTGTCAGCACTTTTTAAGTGTATTACAACAGTCAAAACTGCCGTAATTCTCGGTAAATTATGGTAGTCAAAACTGCCGTAATTCTCAGTAAATTACGGAAGTCAAAACTGCTGTTATTTTTGGTAAATTACGACCATTTTGACTGCCGTAAATTACCAAAAATTATGGCAGTCAAAACTGCCATAATTTACCAAAAATAACGGCAAATTTATCCGTCATTTTATACACAATTAAATCATAATTTTAGGTAAATTACGGCAGTTTGAACTGCCATTTTACGTAACATAGAACTGTCGTTTTATACATCGTAAATTGTGGCGGTTATCGTGGCGGTTATCGAAAAACTGTCGTATTATACTGAACGGCGATGAAAATTATGTTAGTTGTCGAAACTGCCACTGACGCGAAAAACGACAGTTGAAACCGCCGTAATATTAAAAAAAACTGTCGTAATTTACCTAATTTTTTGTAGTGAGTGTTTGACAAAAAAGGATAAAAAAATGATTTATTTGACTAGATTTTTTATATTCTCAGGGATCAAGTTGAATTTTTTAACTTTTTAAAGACTAATATGAGGGGTGAAGTTTTTCTCAAAAACGAGATTGAGTGTTTATTTTTTTTTAATTGACATAGGTAGTAGAGAAGCTGACTTTGTTAGCTGAGTCTTACTGAGGGAGGGGCATTTAGGGGTAGGAGAAATAAGGATAATCATGTACCTCCACTTTTGGTCGAGGGAGGAACACTATGTGAACTATTGCTTGAAAAAGTACATTTATAAATGAAAAGATTGGGTTTTGAATATTTTTAATTTGATTTTATTACTTAAAATATTATATGTACTTTTTAAGAAATTTTAAAAAGTTTTGCATCTTTTTGGTATTGTGGTGAAGTGGTGTTCGGGTCAGTTTGCACGCACCTCGACTAATTCACTTCTCTGATCGAGTCAAAGATAGGTCATCCACGTCCAGACTAGAGGATTCACAATGATATTCCTTACGACCTGACCTCAAAAAAGTTTTTTAAAAAAAGTTTTACACATACAACTATTAACTTAATTAATTTGAATCACAATTGCTTATTTATTAAATATTCTTATTTATTTGTAATAATATCAATGATAATTAGCCAAACTGAATTGCATTAATTTAAATATTTTAAATTTGATTCTATTTATTTTTACCAAAACAATCTTTTTTAATAAAATTATTTAATCAAAATATTTTTGTGCAATGCATGGGCAAAACATTAGTTTAGTAATTATTCTTTTTCTTTTCAAACTAAGCAATAATTACATGATTGAAACCGACATTATCAAACAAAAAAATATCAATAAAAAAAAAAGAAAGCAACATCACCGACATCATCCAACAAAGCAACAGAAACAAAAGTTGGAAAAGAATCTAAACAATTAACCTGCTACTCAAACTGACCTATGTCGAGTTTGGTCAGATTTAATCTGATCAAATCCATTGATCGATCCAAACTGATTTTTTCTAAAGATTCAAGTAGAGTTGGTCGGGTTGTCAAGTCAATCCAAACTGATCTTGCCTTCACCATGAATTAGATTAGCTATCAAGCTAAGCATGGGACACAAGGGTCATGTGCCAAATACTTTGATTGGTACACTAAGCAGGACAATGCCTTGTGCCATATACTTGTTTTATTGACGCTCCATCTCTATCACTTGTGCAATTACTGTCAGTTTTCCTTTAGTCATTCAGTAACTTGGCTATATTTGTATATAATAATATGTTACCACGTGACTTCAAACTCAAGAGGCAGGTTGAATTGAGTTTGTAAAAGATTTTTACAAATTTTTCACAAAATACTTGTTTGTCAATTTTTGTTGAAGTTATTAATTGTAAGAAATTAATGGATAGAAGATGAGTACTTGTCACATAAATTTTTATCAACTAACAGCAAAAGGTGAAAGAACACAAGTTTGCATAATCAATTAAATTGCTAAAAATTAAAAGAGACATGGAAGAGAGGATGTAGACAACGATTTTATACTGGTTTAGCTACTCCTTGTGACCTAAATCTAGTTCTTCCAGTGATGTACTCGAGATTTTTTACTAATCTTTAAAGTTTCAACAGGTGCTTGGTACTATCACAACAATGGAGCACTCTTCACACTCTTGAAATATCTCACCCTTAGTGTTTGATATAACACCCTCCTTAGGGCATCACATTTCCGACTCCCGACTCATAATCTGAAAATCAATTCGTAAAAGGTTTGAGTTATGAAAATATGAGTTTCAAAATTTCTTTATTGTTGAAATATAAACTTACTGAAATTTATATGTAATACTGAAAAATATATATTGAAACAGATTCATATACAACATTGACACTAATTAATATTTCACAATTTAAAGAGAAATATAAAACTAACAGACTTTTTTTTTAACAGTAGCAAACCCCATGACGGGTCCTACTTAATAGCACGGTACAACACTAACGTTAAAACTTAACATACTTATTCTCATTGTGTATCCATCTTGTTGCATCGACATCCGTTTCTACATCCGTTCTTTGTCAACACTGCACACCTTTGAGTCCTGAATGTCCACTCCTTATTGTTGTCACCCATCTCAGAGTATTCATTGCCCGTTATGTCTAAGACAACTCGATCCTTCTATTATTTGATTTTAACGGTATAGACACAGCAAAACAACATAACAAAGAAGTGCGATCACCTACGCCAATACCAACATGGTAGCACAGAGATAACACAAATAGCATATCATACAAATATATCATGCCATCAACATTAATCAACTATCATCATCCAATCGTTTATCAGTTCAATTATCATAAACAACAATTACGATAATGCCCTCAACATTGTCTAATTATCATCATCATCATCATAGTATTCAAAACAATTGTTATAGCCAATATTCCTCAATTAATATGTCACATAGATATAAATGTCAGATTATGCATGTGCACAAAGACTCAGTTTTTCAAAAATAACTCCATGGAGGTTTTCACAATTTCGAGGAGAATGCTCTGTCAATTGTCAGCCTTAGCCCAAAGACAATCTTCCAGTTGTTGAAAAGAATCGTGTTCTTGTCGGGTAGCATCAATGCGTTGCAACGGACTGCATCGCCAAGTGGCACAGGGTACTCGCCAGCTGTCCACTGGTCGACCGCTGCGCCTCGACGCCCCCAAGATCCATCATAGACCTCACTATCAATTCTCATTCCCTCTTCAACCACAAGGGCCATATACAATGCACGAATATATCCGTGCAAGTTCAACCCCAAAGGGCCAAATCTTTTCAATTTTATTTGTTCAATGTATCATATGCCTCAACGCATATTTTTTCCAATGCATCCAATCACAGGCATCTCTTTCCAATGCATATAAAATGCACCAAATTATACTGTATTTTCAACAGCAAAATTCATGTTATCACATTTTCATAATTATAAAACACTTTCGTCGTGTTTTCACAAAATTGCGCAACATTTCCGTTACGTTTTCACAATTCCAAAATATTTTTGTTACGTTTTCAAAATATTGTAACCCTTCTGTTACATTTTCAAAATGCCGTAACTCTTCTGCTGCACTTTTAAATTACGTACTAATTTTTTAACGTTTTTCTCAATCGCATAAAAATATACGTTTCTCAAATCCCATAATATTTTTCCACTGTTTCAAAATCGCGTAACTTAAAAATCATCCTTTTAAGTCGCGTAAATCATTTTCTTTCATTTTCAAAATATTTAAAACACTTTTCAAATCACATAATGATTTTTCGCTATTTTCACAATCACGTAAAAATAATTCATCACTTTTCCATCACGTAGTAATTTTTCAATAGTAATTCAAATTACGTAAAATATTTAAATGTAATTCAAATCGCGTAGAAATATTTTAATGTATTTCCAAACACTTAGAAATATTTTACTGTATTTCAAACCACGTACTTTAAAATTACGTTTTTAAGATACGTAAATAATTTTTTTCATCACAATTTCATTACAGAAAATATTTCTCAACCTCCAAATATTCCTTTTTCAACTTTTCTTAGATAATATAACTTTATACTTCATGTAATATATTTTCTTACTCAAGAAAATATTTTTTCACATTTCTTTACTCAAGAAATCCTTTTCCAAAATATAATCCACAAAATCACTTTTCCATTGATATAAATCAATGTTTCAAAATCTTAAAAATAACTAACGCTCTCCAAAACCCAAAAATGAGTTATACGTTAGTAAATTCTCAAATCACCATTATATTCTCCACTTTTCTCAAATCAATTTTAAAATCAATTCTCTTTAAAATAAATTGAAGTTAAAACATTTTCAACCTCTCTTTGTCTTTCGTTTACAAAATTTTCTCAAGTGATAAAACACTCTGATTCCCTTTCCAAATCCTTATACTAAAACATTTTGTTCAAATATTTTGTTTCCACTTTAAAATTACTTTGTTTCATAAAATCAAAATTATTCCAACCTCCAAAAACCGTAGAGTCTTTGGCCATTGAAGCCATCAAATATTTTTCCTTCTAAATTGATATGGTTTTACACAAACAAAATCATTAAAATTTTGTCTTCAAACCGAAATACCAATGGTTATAAAACCAAACCCATTTGTTCAAATTCTTTTTTACTTTCTTTACAAATTCTTTTTCACTTTCTTTGCAAATCCTTAAAATCAACGTTTGTCCGTTTTATTCAAAACTCATGTTTAGAAAAACACTTAGGATCTTTTTACACAAAATAAATCAATAAAAATCCTTCAAAACCATGTTCTTGTTCTCTTAAAAAAACATATCCTTTGTTTATTTTCCATACTCTTCAAATCAATCTAATTTTTAATCTTTCATGAAAATCTTAGGTTATAAACACCTATGTTGAGGTGTCTTGACCAAAAATCCCATAGCCTTTAGAATCAAGAAAATTTATTTTTTCTCCACTTCATAATTTTCATTAAACAAATCAACTTCCTTGTGCTTGAAAAATTTCAACATGAATCTCTAATTTTGGGCATCAAAACCGTAGCCCTCTCCTTGGCTTTTGGAGCCAAAAATTGATTTCTTTTCCATCAATACATCATGGCATACACATACATATTTCATCATAAAAACTATAAACATGCCATATACTCATCATGCATAATATAAGCATACCATCAAAATCATAAAATCATGCATAGCATATCAAGCATAGGCAAATAAATCAAAGCTCATAAACACACATAAATTATTACATGACCATGGATTGGAATCCTCACATGGATTCACCATCCATCAAATATAAGACCATCTCTCACCACCATACTTGGTTGGTGAGGTGATCTCCCTCTTACCTCTTGAAGATCCTCAAAAGCTCTTTGTTTTGCTTCTTTTTCCAAGTCCTTCATCACCAAGGGCTTCTCAAATACAAAACAAAATACATAAAAATTAGTATACTAAGTTTGATTAAGAGGAACCATGGATCAAACATGGTTTAGATCATGAAAAAGAAAGAAGAAATGAAGTTTCCTTACATTTCACCTCAAAAACCCAATAACTTTGATCTTGAAGAAAGTCCATGAAGATGAATGATTTGGAGAAAATCTCCAATATGAAAGTTGCTTAGAATAAGGTAAGGATTCAAGAAATATGGTTAGTTGAAATTAAAGAGTGATGGAAGGTATATTGGAGGGTCATGGTCGAAACCTAGAGGAGAAGAGAAATGGAGAGAAAATTTGCTAAGTTTAGCTTCTTGAAATTGACAAAGAAAGACCAAGAATGAGTAATAATGGTGGTCTTCAACTTTGCTACTCACTTAAGCCACCAAAACCGTAGCCCCCCCTCCAATGCATTCTCCTTGAGTGCAAATTGATCAATAATGATCAATAATGATGCAACATTGACTAAGACATCTAAAATGACATAAAGCTTTTTCTTTAGCTCCAAAAACAACTACAAAACCGTCCCCCCTCCATGCTTCTTCAAAATGTGACTAATTTTACAAGTCACCATCTTAAGCATTTCTAGCCATTGATTAATTCAATGGTTAGGATTTAGGTAGACTTTTGATTTTAGAAGACTTAATCTATGACATTGGATCTTTCTCCTTTAAATTCTAACCATTAGATGTGTCTCCAAAATTAAGGGTCAAGATTACTCCTTCTAACTTTTAATCCAAGGGTCATAATTAGTCTTTGCTACTTTTAAGACTAATTCTCCACCATAGATTAAATTAACATCCAATGGTTATAAATGGTCGCATTTCTTTTTTACAAGATCAAATCTCCACCCTTGATTAATTCTTCATCCAATGGTCATAAATGGTCTTTGTCACTTTTTGAGACCAAATCTCTACCATTGATTAAATCCATATCCAATGGTCATAATTGATCCATCTCCACCGTTGATTAAATCAAGATCAAGTCTTTACCGTTGATTAAATCGGTGGTTAATTTTAAAGTCTTCAATATTAGATTGGCTTGCTTCCTATTGGTCCGTCAAAAGTTGTCATAACCACTAATGTTGACTTAGCCATATAATTTCTATTTTTATCTGCCAAAACCCCATGAAAGAATATATTTACTGTATTTTTATCGCCTAATAATTAAATACAGTACAAAACACAGTACAAGAAAATTTCTAAAACTATTTACGGATTCAGGTTTAGTAAGATCCCCTGTCTCCGTCTCAACAGTACAAATTTTTCTATGCGTAGAAAAATTTTTGCTTTGCAGGACTCACCTGGGCCCACGTAAGGTCACCTGGGCCCACATACACCCCCTGGGCCCACAAACAGTAAAAAAATTTCATAATCATTCACAAAAATCACAAATATTAGAAAACGCACAAATATCAAATCAGATTACGTAAAATAATTACCTAACGGTAAAAATTAAATTACGTAAAGTTTTTCCCGGCCTAAAAATTTTTATTTTCCTGACACGAAGTAAATCACTCAAAATGATCAAATACGCTGACGGAATAAACAAAATAATTTTACAGTGCATAGAAATTACTAACAGTAAAATTCTGTTAACTGTCAAAATTATTATTTAAGAGATAGGAAATTTGGGGTGTTACAATACTTCCCCTCTTTACATAAATTTCGTCCTCGAAATTTTGGTAGTCATGATTTCATACCCTCGGAATAAATAATGACATTATTCCTTTATCTTTTCTTCCAGTTCCCATGTAGCTTCCTCACTTACATCTTTCTAACCGATTTTAACCAATGAAAGTTTTTTATCTCTCGATCAATTTTTCCTGATCAAGCAGATATCTCAAACTCTTATGATTACTGACGATGTTAAATGTTACTCCAGAAAGAAAGTATTTCCATACTTCTAAAACAAACACAGCGGCTACCAATCTCCATTCATGCGTAGAATAGTTTTTCTTTTCCTCTTGTAACTTCCATTTCCTTGGAACATACGTTGTAACTCTTCTATTTTGAAAAAGCACATATCTTAAGCTCTGATGTAATACGTCACTGTTCACCTCTAATGGTTCAATAGGATTAGATAAAACTAATATTAAAGAAGTACTTCAAACATATTTTCAATTCTTGAAAATTCTCCTTGTATGTATTAGTCCATACAAATACTTAATCCTTTCTGATATGCTGGGTGAGAAGTCCTATGATCAAAAATTTTTTCAGGATTTCCATTACTGTCTTTTTTACTTTCCCACTGAAAAACTGTTTTCAAACTTTGAAGGATCCACCAAGCTCACGTTGCGCCACTCCGATACTATGACATGGATATAAATAGGAATATCCTTTCTTGCAAAATATTCTTTCTTGCAAATGCAATATATGAAAGAACATTATAGAGATTTAGGAAGAAAAGGTAGCGAAATGATCTAGTATGTTACCAAACATATTCAACAAGAATTTGATTTTGCCTGATTTTCAGGAATGAATTTTTTTTTTGAATTATTAACACCTTATTGAGACAATCTCATAGGATATGGTTGAAAAATAACTAATCCATTTTTCAGAGATCACATCTGTTTATGGAAGAAATAAACAGATTAAACTAACACAAAGATTTGAATGACAGATCAAACTAACACGAAAATTTGATCTATAACAATAGTTTGAATAACACAAATAGCTCGATCGGCTAAGAATAGAAACGGAAATAAACAAATCAGAGGATAATGAATAACTCTAACATACAATTGATCAACTCAATCATATGTCACATAGAATAGGTCGCTCACAGAAATATTCAGTGAGATTTATAGGATTAGTTCCAATGACACAATCTCCATTGTTTAAATCTTCTGCTCCGAACATTTCCTACTACCTGAGATTTTACTAACAGAAAACTCTGTTTTCAAAGGAACTCTATTTTCAAAGAAACACAATCTCTGAAAATGTGTCCAAACTTTTCCACAAATTGTTTCCTTGACGTACATTCCTTCATTAAGTAACTTCTTTCACATCACTTACTGCCTTTGATTTCCTCAATGGTTGTAAATACATCTTCCGTTGAAATCAATCACTTTCCAAATATCCTTAAAAATATCGGGTTTCAAAGTTACGTAGTCTTATATTCTAAGACTGATTCTCTTCCATTAGATCCTGAACCTCAACTTTCATTTCTTTCCTGCTAAACAACGGTCCTTTGTTCCTGCAGTTATCCTTCCACATTGCTCCCGTTGCTCCCGTAGCTGCAACTGCATTACTAGTAACATGTTTCACTTCCACACAAGTACAATTATCCGAGCCATTTCCCTTTTTTTTTTCTTCCCGAGGCGTGCGGATCAAAATACAATGGATCTGATATCCATTATAAACAATATTGTTTCCTTTCGGAAAACAATAACACAGAGAACACAACACAAGTATAACAGACCTAACCACAAACCCCAAAAGACTCAAACCGTGCTCTGATACTAACTAATGTAACACCCTCCTTAGGGCATCACATTTCCGACTCCCGATTCATAATCTGAAAATCAATTCGTAAAAGGTTTGAGTTATGAAAATATGGGTTTCAAAATTTCTTTCTTGTTGAAATATAAACTTACTGAAATTTATATGTAATACTGAAAAATATATATTGAAACAGATTCATATACAATATTGAAACTAATTAATATTTCACAATTTAAAGAGAAATATAAAACTAACAGACTCTTTTTTTTTTTAACAGTAGCAAACCCCATGACGGGTCCTACTTAATAGCACGGTACAACACTAACATTAAAACTTAACATACTTATTCTGCATGTGTATCCATCTTGTTGCATCGACATCCGTTTCTACATCCGTTCTTTGTCAACACTGCACACCTTTGAGTCCTGAATGTCCACTCCTTATTGTTGTCACCCATCTCAGAGTATTCATTGCCCGTTATGTCTAAGACAACTCGATCCTTCTATTATTTGATTTTAACAGTATAGACACAGCAAAACAACATAACAAAGAGGTGAGATCACTTACGCCAATACCAACATGGTAGCACAGAGATAACACAAATAGCATATCATACAAATATATCATGCCATCAACATTAATCAACATCATCATCCAATCGTTTATCAATTCAATTATCATAAACAACAATTATGATAATGCCCTCAACATTGTCTAATTATCATCATCATCATCCTAGTATTCAAAACAATTGTTATAGCCAATATTCCTCAATTAATATGTCACATAGATATAAATGTCAGATTATGCATGTGCACAAAGACTCAGTTTTTCAACAACAACTCCATGGAGGTTTTCACAATTTCGAGGAGAATGCTCATTAATTGTCACCTTTAAATTTCAAAGACAATCTTCCAGTTGTTGAAAAGAATCGTGTTCTTGTCGGGTAGCGTCCATGCGTTGCAACGGACTGCATCGCCAAGTGGCACAAGGTACTCGCCAGTTGTCCACTGGTCGACCGCTGCGCCTCGACGCCCCCAAGATCCATCATAGGCCTCACTATCAATTCTCATTCCCTCTTCAACCACAAGGGCCATGTACAATACACGAATATATCCGTGCAAGTCCAACCCCAAAGGGCCAAATCTTTTCAATTTTATTTGTTTAATGTATCATATGCCTCAACGCATATTTTTTCCAATGCATGTATAATGCACCAAATCCAATCACAGGCATCTCTTTCCAATGCATATAAAATGCACCAAATTATACTGTATTTTCAACAGCAAAATTCATGTTATCACATTTTCATAATTATAAAACATTTTCGTCGTGTTTTCACAAAATTGTGCAACATTTCCGTTACGTTTTCACAATTCCAAAACGTTTTTGTTACGATTTCAAAATATCGTAACCCTTCTGTTACATTTTCAAAATATCGTAACTCTTCTGCTGCACTTTTAAATTACATACTAATTTTTCAATGTTTTTCTCAATCACGTAAAAATATACGTTTCTCAAATCCCATAATATTTTTCCACTGTTTCAAAATCGCGTAACTTAAAAATCATCCTTTTAAGTCGCATAAATCATTTTCTTTCATTTTCAAAATATTTAAAACACTTTTCAAATTACATAATGATTTTTCTCTATTTTCACAATCACGTAAAAATAATTCATCATTTTTCCATCACGTAGTGATTTTTCAATAGTAATTCAAATTACGTAAAATATTTAAATGTAATTCAAATCGCGTAGAAATATTTTAATGTATTTCCAAACACTTAGAAATATTTTACTGTATTTCAAACCACGTACTTTAAAATTACATTTTTAAGATACGTAAATAATTTTTTTCACCACAATTTCATTACAGAAAATATTTCTCAACCTTCAAATATTCCTTTTTCAACTTTTCTTAGATAATATAACTTTATACTTCATGTAATATATTTTCTTACTCAAGAAAATATTTTTCCACATTTCTTTACTCAAGAAATCCTTTTCCAAAATATAATCCACAAAATCACTTTTCCATTGATATAAATCAATGTTTCAAAATCTTAAAAATTACTAACGCTCTCCAAAATCCAAAAATGAGTTATACGTTAGTAAATTCTCAAATCATCATTATATTCTCCACTTTTCTCAAATCAATTTTAAAATCAATTCTCTTCAAAATAAATTGAAGTTAAAACATTGTCAACCTCTCTTTGTCTTTCGTTTACAAAATTTTCTCAAGTGATAAAACACTCTGATTCCCTTTCCAAATCCTTATACTAAAACATTTTGTTCAAACATTTTGTTTCCACTTTAAAATTACTTTGTTTCATAAAACCAAAATTATTCCAACCTCCAAAAACCGTAGAGTCTTTGGCCATTGAAGCCATCAAATATTTTTCTTTCTAAATTGATATGGTTTTACACAAACAAAATCATTAAAATTTTGTCTTCAAACTGAAATACCAATGGTTATAAAACCAAACTCATTTGTTCAAATTCATTTTTACTTTCTTTACAAATTCTTTTTCACTTTCTTTGCAAATCCTTAAAATCAACGTTTGCCCGTTTCATTCAAAACTCATGTTTAGAAAAACACTTAGGATCTTTTTACACAAAATAAATCAATAAATATCCTTCAAAACCATGTTCTTGTTCTCTTAAAAAAACATATCCTTTGTTTATTTTCCATACTCTTCAAATCAATCTAATTTTTAATTTTTCATGAAAATCTTAGGTTATAAACACCTATGTTGAGGTGTCTTGACCGAAAATCCCATAGCCTTTAGAACCAAGAAAATTCATTTTTTCTCCACTTCATAATTTTCATTAAACAAATCAACTTCCTTGTGCTTGAAAAATTTCAACATGAATCTCTAATTTTGGGCATCAAAACCGTAGCCCTCTCCTTGGCTTTTGGAGCCAAAAATTGATTTCTTTTCCATCAATACATCATGACATACACATACATATTTCATCATAAAAACTATAAACATGCCATATACTCATCATGCATAATATAAGCATACCATCAAAATCATAAAATCATGCATAGCATATCAAGCATAGGCAAATAAATCAAAGCTCATAAACACACATAAATTATTACATGACCATGGATTGGAATCCTCACATGGATTCACCATCCATCAAATATAAGACCATCTCTCACCACCATACTTGGTTGGTGAGGTGGATCTCCCTCTTACCTCTTGAAGATCCTCAAAAGCTCTTTGTTTTGCTTCTTTTTCCAAGTCCTTCATCACCAAGGGCTTCTCAAATACAAAACAAAATACATAAAAATTAGTATACTAAGCTTGATTAAGAGGAACCATGGATCAAACATGGTTTAGATCATGAAAAAGAAAGAAGAAATGAAGTTTCCTTACATTTCACCTCAAAAACCCAATAACTTTGATCTTGAAGAAAGTCCATGAAGATGAATGATTTGGAGGAAATCTCCAATATGAAAGTTGCTTAGAATAAGGTAAGGATTCAAGAAATATGGTTAGTTGAAATTAAAGAGTGATGGAAGGTAGATTGGAGGGTCATGGCCGAAACCTAGAGGAGAAGAGAAATGGAGAGAAAATTTGCTAAGTTTAGCTTCTTGAAATTGACAAAGAAAGACCAAGAATGAGTAATAATGGTGGTCTTCAACTTTGCTACTCACTTAAGCCACCAAAACCGTAGCCCCCCCTCCAATGCATTCTCCTTGAGTGCAAATTGATCAATAATGATCAATAATGATGCAACATTGACCAAGACATCTAAAATGACATAAAGTTTTTTCTTTAGCTCCAAAAACAACCACAAAACCGTCCCCCCCTCCATGCTTATTCAAAATGTGACTAATTTCACAAGTCACCATCTTAAGCATTTCTAGCCATTGATTAATTCAATGGTTAGGATTTAGGTAGACTTTTGATTTTAGAAGACTTAATCTAGGCCATTGGATCTTTCTCCTTTAAATTCTAACCATTAGATGTGTCTCCAAAATTAAGGGTCAAGATTACTCCTTCTAACTTTTAATCCAAGGGTCATAATTAGTCTTTGCTACTTTTTAAGACTAATTCTCCACCATAGATTAAATTAACATCCAATGGTTATAAATGGTCCTTGTTACTTTACAAGATCAAATCTCCACCCTTGATTAATTCTTCATCCAATGGTCATAAATGGTCTTTGTCACTTTTTGAGACCAAATCTCTACCATTGATTAAATCCATATCCAATGGTCATAATTGATCCATCTCCACCGTTGATTAAATCAAGATCAAGTCTTTACCGTTGATTAAATCGGTGGTTAATTTTAAAGTCTTCAATATTAGATTGGCTTGCTTCCTATTGGTCCGTCAAAAGTTGTCATAACCACTAATGTTGACTTAGCAATATAATTTCTATTTTTATCTGCCAAAATCCCATGAAAGAATATATTTACTGTATTTTTATCGCCTAATAATTAAATACAGTACAAAACACAGTACAAGAAAATTTCTAAAACTGTTTACGGATTCAGGTTTAGTAAGATCCCCTGTCTCCGTTTCAACAGTACAAATTTTTCTATGCGTAGAAAAATTTTTGCTTTGCAAGACCCACCTGGGCCCACGTAAGGTCACCTGGGCCCACATACACCCCCTGGGCCCATAAATAGTAAAAAAATTTCATAATCATAAAAAAAATCACAAATATTAGAAAACGCACAAATATCAAATCAGATTACGTAAAATAATTACCTAACGGTAAAAATTAAATTACGTAAAGTTTTTCCCGACCCGAAAATTTTTATTTTCCTGACACAAAGTAAATCACTCAAAACGATCAAATACGCTAACGAAATAAATAAAATAATTTTACAGTGCTCAGAAATTACTAAACAGTAAAATTCTGTTAACTGTCAAAATTATTGTTTAAGAGATAGGAAATTTGGGGTGTTACATTTGAGCCTTACTTATAAGGAATACCTCACCTTTTTGCTCTCCTAAGGGATATCTCACTCTCTTACAAGATGTACAAGATGAAAAAAATAGTTAAACTCTCACAAGAACAAATATTACAACTTGAAGATCAATAAGCAATGTATGATTATCACACAATGAGCTCAAGAACTGAGGATTTTGAGAATGATGATGAAATCATCAAATTAATGCTCAAAGATGTTAGCTCAGCTATTTTATCAGTGTATTAAAGTCTCTAAGTGAAAACATTTATAACCCATGAAGAATTATATTCGTTTGAGGTGGTTGGGTTCATTCAATGCAACAAAAATAGTCGTTACGAGTGTGTTCTGATATACTCAATAATCGATTAACATAAGACTATAATCAATTATGGCTTAGTGAATTTTGTTATTGGAAGATTTAATAATCGAATGAAATAAAATATAATTGATTAAAACTTGAAGTCAAGCTACCGGAAGCATCAATAATTGATTATGAAGGATTCATAATTGATTACAACTTATAGAAACATGATCAATCAAAACATTTTGAAGCCATAAACGATTTTTAACTATCCATAATTGATTATGAACAAGTCATAATTGATTATGAGCTTTCAAAACTCGAAAAGACTTAATTATAAGCATATTGAAACCTTTTAAAAGCTTATGAACATTTTCAAACAAATTTAAAAGATATCAACCATGGATTTGAGAAAAACATGAGTTATGTAAAATCATTTTCATAGATTAGAAAGATAAGCTCAAGTGTATTAATCCTAATACCTTTTTCACGTGATATCTAAGTCCTATAAAATAAGCTTGAAGAACTTAAACTTGATCCTTGAATTTGCCAACAATTCCATAATTATTTGTTGTCATCAAAACTTGTTGTGCCATATTGATGTTCACTCTCACTTATATTCTTCCATTTTTTTTTATGATGATAAACTATTCATTGAGAAAATGAGTTAATTCATAATTGGAATTCATTAAGGATTATAAAACTTACTCCCCCCCAAACATTTTGTAAATTGAATCAAATATAACATTGCTCCCCCTTTAATTTTAGAGCGGAAGCTTTTCCATTTTTGGTATTTCATTTCCTTTTGTCAACAATCATATCATATTACCATACCATATATATGTTTCCTTCTTTTGTCATGATAAAAAAGAACCATTGCAAGGCAAGGGATTGCATAGAAATAAGCATAGCATACATATCAACATAACATTCCATAGGCATAAATCAAATTAAACATTAGTTCAAAACAGAGCAAGCTAAGGTTAGAAACACAGTCCAAATATTTAAAAAAAAAACTATCCAAAGGTTAAAAACAAAAGATAGACAATTGTGATAGAAACATAGACAACTAAATTAAGACAAGCTACGATAAGAACTCCAAGACTAATCCCCATGTCATTCATGTCCTTCAGTTGGTGGGAGGCGATTCTCAATAGACTGAAGTCGAGTGTTCATATTCACCATGTTGATGTGCATCTCTCCAAACTGTTGGTGGACATAAGTTGAGAGGCTCCCAAATTGAGTTTGCAAACCTTGGATACTAGTGAGAAGTTGAGTCAACATTTCGTGTTGATCCTTATGAGGTTGAGCATCATTCATTGCTTCTTTTTCCAAATGCACTTCTACTATAGCCACACCTCTTGTATAGACCCATACTTCATTTTTCTTTGATGAGCATTTTGTGATAGTGTCCTTGTCAAACTGATTAAACTTAGTAAGCCCCACTTCCTTTTCATTCGCAAAAGGCACATTGAGTTTCTCCAAAAGGTATATGCTGAGGATAACATATGGAAGGGAAGTCAGATATTTATTCTTTACATAACATATGGTGCACGATCAAGAAAGGCCAATTTATGTGTAATCTTTGCTTTATAGCCCATAATAGAACGATGTCTTATTCTAACATTTGGGCATAATTGTCTACTCTAGGGACAAGAATACAGGCAAAGACATAGTGTAAAAGCCTAACTTCCACATTCAACTTTCTAGCTACCAAAGGGCTTCATGGAATATTTTGACCTTTCCTAAGCAAGTCTCTAACAACATCATTTCTAATTAGTCAAAAAAAAAAAAACATCATTTCTAATATAATTTTTCCATTCCTTGATATCATCAAAATTAATTTTCTCACCCTTATATTGGAGTCCAACAAATTTAAGGCAGCCAGCAGGTCTAATAATAACTTTTTTTTTTACAACTTCAGATATTAAATTCTCATTGACTATTTTCAAGTTGTAGTGAAAGACTTTCACAACTTCAGACAAGTAATTAACATTGAGATAGGCAAAGTTTCTTACCCCTTGATGATCCAAAAGAGACATAAATTGAAATCCTTCATCATCAAAGAACTTGCAATGCAGAAACCATAGCTCCACAATAAATCTTCCTTGAAACCCATTCAAGAACTCTTCCATTTGTTGCTCATTATTGAAAAACCTTCTATAATCCAAGCACTGTGAATGAGGTGGTGTAGCATTTGAGGACAGATTCTTGGGTTTCTCATCTCTAGAGGCATTTTTGGTTCTTGCCTTCTTAGGGTTTCTTGAAGATCTTGCCATTTCAACAATAGAGGAGAGAGAAAGCTAGGTTTTTAGAGAATGAAAGGGGGTTTTGTGAAAGATGGTGATTTTGGTGAAATAGAAAGAAATTAATCAATGGAAAAGGATTAGAATGGTGAGAAAATAGATTTGAATGATGAGATTGGGGGAAGATTTGGAGTGGTTGTTAGTGTTTAAGGGTATGGGTGTGAGTGAGTTGAAGAGGAACAAAGAAGAGAGAAGATGGGGGCTGCTGCGAAATGGCTATCAAGCAACGTGTGTACTATTAAAGGTGTCCAATAATCGATTATCAGGGAGGCATACTTGATTATGATGGTTAAAAAAAGACGTTGCACACTTGAAATAGGGCATAATCAATTATAAAGATAGGTATAATCGATTATGTGGTTGGATACAAAAATTGGAGCTTGTTGGAGTAGCTCTTAATCGATTATGGGATGGGTTCTAATCGATTATTTCATGAAAAAAATCTTGGAGCATTCGGGTAGAACTAATAATTGATTAGTGACATGGTGTAACCAATCATGATGTATGAGACTAAGGAGCATAGCATTCTAACTTTGATTTTTAATCGATTAATTTCCAAATCTAATCAATTAATTATTGTAAGTTTCAAATCTTCGGCTACTGTGTTGCCAAATAATTGATTTAAGCCTCCTTTTGATCGATTAAACCATATAGAAAAACACAAATTTCTGCACTTTCTATTGCACAACAACTTCAAAAACATATTGAGGGGACATAGTCAATGGTTAAGCACCTTCAAAACAAATTTAGAGGAAACTCTAACGATAAAGTCAGTAATGAATTCATGAAAATGAATATCAAGATAAAATGTATCAAACACAAGCATTCATTTAAATGCATAATTAATCAATTATTCCAGGCTCTTCTCTTATGAAAAAGAAACTTTCTTTAGGTAAATGTTTTGTAAAGATATCAACCAATTGTTTTGATATTTCCACAAACTCAAGCACAAAATCTCTTTTTTGCACATTGTTTCTAATAAATTTATGTGTTATTTATTTATGTTTGGTCCTTGAGTGCAAGATGAGATTTTAAGTTGATAGCACTAGTGTTATTATATTTTATATGGATGTGATCAAGTTAGAGTCCATAGTCCATAAGTTGTTGCTTCATCCTACGAACTTGAGCACAACAACTTCAGGTTGCAACATACTCAGCTTCAGCCATAGACAATGTCACACTATTTTATTTCTTATTATGCTAAGAAACTAAAGAGTTACCAAGCAAGTGACAAGTCTTACTAATACTTTTCCTATCTATTTTGCATCCTGCAAAAATTGGAATCAAAATAACCAACTAAACTACATGAGACACTCTTAGAGTACCACAAACTCATTTATGTATTGCCTATTATTGTGACTTTTTTAAAAGCCTAAAAATACTTGCAAGTGCATGAGCTGTACCGAAATACAGTTGAGCAAGTACGAGGTCAATCCCACAGAGATTTAGAGTTAATTTTAAGTATTGAAAAATTCTTCCTAATCTAGTAACAAGAATTATGAAATTAAAGATGTAAAGATAAAATAAAACAAATAAAATTAAAACTAATAGCAAATTAAATGAAAACAGGTAAACAAAATTGAGTTTCAACCAGATGTAAGATGACTAAGGTTCAGAATCCACCAAGATTAATTTTAACATTAACTATGTCAAATTATTATACCTAAATATTTTATCTCATGAACATCTAACGGCAAAGCATGTGCTCATGAAAAATCTATTAATGAAGCACTAAAAATAATAATAAAATGTATAATAAAATTTTTCTAATAATTAATAGTAAATTATCAAATCATCAAATGTATCCCTAAAAAGACATCACAATTGATATCTAACAATTATCACTAACATTCAGATAACACAAATAATTATAAAGTATGAGAAAAACATGACTGAACTCATCTACAGATTCATTCAATAAACATTAAATCTTAAAATAGGGAAACAATAATTCAACATAGCAATGCCTAAACAATCAAAGTTTCATCATTCCCCCAGTACAGAGAATTTAGCAAGACATAGAAAAATTAGAACAAAATAAAATTATCTCACTAAAATTCTCTATAGATATTAATCTTCAATTTCTTCTCTACAATCTTTCTCTCTTGTTGCGCCAGTGTGCTGCTTGCTCTTCTTTGTGCTCCAATCTATTTTCCATTTCTCCACAGCGCTCCTTTTTCTACTCACGTCCAATCTTAATTTATAACCATAAAAAATCCCTAAAGCCCTTTAGTAACTCATCCTTATTTTACAAGTGAGCCAAGCTTATTGAATTTGCATTCTACTAGTCACCAATTGAATAAACATGTAAAGATGGGCCACTCAATCATGGACAACTTCAAGGCATTATTTTTTTATTTTATTCATAATAGGCCTAAGCCATTATTACATTATGGGCTCTTGTGCCAGTAAGCCATATTAACTCAAATCTTCATCACCTTTTATTTAAATTAATTATTTAGTCTTGAAATTTATCATAATAATTAAATTAATAATTTTTTAATAAATAAATCAATAATATTACAAAGTAACTAAAATCAAATATAATGAGATATAATAATACTTATTTTTTTAAAAAAATATATATAAAAATTAGGCTATTATCACAACTTCTAATCAACTTATTACTAGTCTCTAGCAATGAAAGCGACTTAAAACAAAGTTCATAGTGAAAATCATCTTACTCAAGAATGTTAGTCATGTATCAAAACACCACAATTGTCATAAAAATTCTACCATCATCAAACTCAAAGTGTGTGAATAATATAACTACTATGACATATATTCATTATCTCCAAATATCACAACTAGAATCCCCATCAGAAAATATCTTTCAACCATATACAATCCTCACAAGAGTTACACTCACCAATAAAAATCTTTATGAAGTCTGGTGTCACTCATAGCAAGTATATGTGAGTAGAGTAGTAGGCACAAATCAAAACGAATATCTTACATATAAAATGATAAAAAGAATGTTGAATAAAATAGAACAAACATCATTTCATGAAAAGATGCTAAGAAAAAATTTTACATCACATCTTAAGATTAATCATGTACATTGGAAGAACTATGCAATCCCTTAAGATCAAATAAGACTTTATTAAGCTTGTAATGTGGGTAAAGGAAAAATATGAAAGGTAAGGGAAACAATGAAAATCAAAAGTGTTTCAAAAATATTTATAAGCATGATTTCTACACTTTCAACACAATTCCAACATTTTTTTCACTTCTTTTCTCATTTTTTTTCTAATTTTGTAGCTTTCCGAATTTTTTTCTTCCATTTCTTTTTCTTCTTTTTTTTCATGCACTTTCACTTTGCTTTTTTCTTTTTCTTTTTTTTCCCTTATACCTTCTCATATTGCAATAATATTACTTTTTTCCTAAAACACTTTAAGAAATGGTTAAGAAAGAAAGGCTGAATAAATAGGCTCAAAGGGGTGACTAGCGACAATATGTGAAAGAACAAAAACATTATTACAAGGCTCAAAATAAGAAACATGACATAATATTATCTCTCAAGAAAACACACAATTCTACCAACTTCTATGACATTAAATTAAATGCAAGTGTGATATAAAACTTCTCTTTAGCTAAAAATAACAATAATGAAACGATTTAGTGATGAAGAAAGAAAAAAATTATGAGTACTAACAATAAATATTAAAAGATTAAGAAAATACTCTCACAATAGAAATGAATGGCTCAAAATTTACTTTGCAAAAATATAGTATCCACATGCTTTCATCAAGTTTTCTAATTATTTCAACTTTTCAACAAAGAGAGATGTAGAAACAACTATGAATAATGTGAAACAACTTGAGTAAGATGATAGAGAAAAAAAATTTCTTCACAAAAGATGCATAATGATAACATGACTAGAGTTCAAGTAACTCTCACCCCCAATCAAAACCAAATATTGTCCTCAATGTTTCAAATTAAATTCAGACGTAAGAAATAATCACCAATATGCATCAAAAAATTATTGGGACAAAAATAAATAGAGTAATGGGGATAAGTCATATACCTGAAATGCTTAGCAATTAAAAAGAGAAGACGAGAAGAGGATAACTACACTCTGACAATGGTTAGCAATGACAAAAATAACAAAAACAAATTAAAGTAAAATAAAATAAACAAGCAGGCAAACTAAATTTTTTTTGGGGTTTTAATATTTTAAAATTTTTTGTTGGCTGACACTATTTATGTAACATCCCAAATTTAATAATAACAATATAATCTATATTATACCATAGTAATTAGATCCAGATATGCTATTAACTACTAAAACATTTCTAACATAATATAACAATATCATATATAGAAAATATGGACATGAACAAAATATTATATACATAATGTCTGTATTTCTCATAAATATAAAATATGTACCAATTTACAACTAGGCCTCTCAGCGCACAACATATGCATGTTCAAAAAGAAACTACTAAAGAAAGCTAAACTAAGCTTTCCGAGCTCTTGTCTGGACTTCATTAACTATAAGTCTTCTTCCCTAGAATCATCATAGAAACACACACACAAGGTGAGAATCACATATTCTCAGTAGTTTCACAATAAAACATGTCATCACAATCATTCTAACTATTTCGGGGTAAAACATAAGGTAAAACACAATTTCTCTATAAAGATGTCAAAAGCCAAAACCAAGTCCTTTCTCTTCTCGAAATAGAATCTCATTTTATAAGTTTGTATAGAAAAAAAATCTCATTTCCATAAACACATCTCACAAAACTTCATCTCAAACCTCAGAGATACGCAATTGCTCATACAACTGCAATGTCATGAATTTGTTATGATTAACAATCGTTCATACAATTGTCATGCAATGCCAAATTGTGTCTTATGTTCATGCCTATATAATAACCTAAATATGTAATAAATAATGTCATGGAACCATTTACAAGAACTCAGTTCTATGGTAATATCATGATATGTATGAATCTCGAACAAAACAAAAGAATCCAGTTCCACAAGTCTTGAACAAGCACTGGAACCCAGCCTTCTCTCTGGGTAGTGATTTCCATCACCTATGCGGTCTTCAATAACTCGGGTAGTGAATTCCATTAACTACGCGGTAATATATGTTCTCACTCCACGGACTACAAGAGTAAAGAAGGAATAACTACCTTCAACTACTCTATAATAGGGAGGGAGCTATGCGTCCTTATGCTATCAAAGGGATAAGACCACCTCTGGTAGTAAGGAATCCACCTCAACTACACTCCATTTAGGATAACATCTAGCAAAGAAAGAAGATCCCACCTTAATTGCCAGAATAATGAAGAAGAAAAAGTCCATCCTCAACTCATCACTATAATAGGGAAAGACTTGTTCATCTTTAGCTAACATAGATTATCCCCAAATGTGAGGATCACATCTTTCAATAATCACAAGTATGTAAAACAATGATGTTAATTACCTACAATAACCAACATACTAATTAATTTACATTCATCATAATCACTTCATTAAATACTCCTAATTGAGTCTCATCACTCTTTAAGACGCATAAAAGAAGAAATTACATAAGTTCAGAACTTTATTTTAACAAAAACAAAGATCTTCTCAAAACCATGTCTGAGCGCTCAAGCGCTCCACTCCCAGCGCCCAGGCGCTCAACGCGCGCTCAGGCGCTTGCAACCCAGCGCTCAAGCGCTAGCTGCCCAGAATGAAATTTGCAGAATTCTACAGATACGGGTATTGTTCTATTAGGAACATACCCTCTTCTAATCACTCATCCATCAATTCAAAATGTTTTCTATCATCAACAAGATCCTTTATTATGTGATAATCCTACAAAAATGAATTCGTCTTATCAAACTATGGATTTATACCCATTTCTAACAAGTAAACCCATTTACCAACTTTCTCATCAAAGAGGCTTATGGAAATCTACCAAGTTAAAACAAGCAACCACACATCCAATAAATTAGAAACACTCTAACTCAATTCTTGAAATCAAGAATCAAGCCAAGGACACACTTTTGCTCACCAAACCCATTTCCTTCTACTCATGCAACCTAACATCACACAAGAAGAAATAAAAGGGAAAGATGAATAGAAAACTCCCCCTACCTCAAGGTTTTGAAAATGGCCAAGGATTGGCTAAGGAACCTCATTGCTTTCCTCTTCCTCTTCTTTGGTTGTTGTTGCTTCACCTTTAGCTCATTTCTTTCCTTTCCCCTTTATGTTTCTCTGTGGTAGCCATGAAAAAGGAGATAAATATGAGAGAAATATCTCATTCAAAGGCTTAAAAAGTCCAAGCATAAAAGAGAAGCAACCGTGAGGCACTTAGCCTATTTAGTAACTAGGTTGTAACTCCTGGTCTGTTAAGAACACTTAAATTTCACCAAATCAAGTTTCTTAACTTCTAACAAGTTTACAATAAATCCTAAGATTCATAAAAAATCTTGTTCACCATTTTCACATTTTTCTATATCTGCTACTAGTCAATCCAGCATTAAAACACACACTCGGTATGCTTAAAAATGTCAAATCAACTTTGATTAACCTCAAATTTTAACTACATCATCTTCTACATATTTGTGACCTAGAAACAAATTCTCCACATTTATTTATACTAACTAAGCAGTTTAAGTCAATTATGGGGCTAATAACAACTATTTTTCACACTTAGTGTTACAGTAAAGTGACTAAACATGCTCAGAAAGCTATAAAAGTAAACAGACATGTTAAGAAAATATTAGTTTATCTCTATATCTATATACAAGCCTAACATGTTTTTCAAGGTGTTATAATTTACATCCCCATATAAAGGCTCTGAAATCTGGGAGGCACCTAAGCCGACTCAATAAAAACAAAACTTAGACTAAAAACTTACCTTAGTTTTAGTAGACAAGATCATCTACCAAAGTCTTTTCTATAATTGGATCATTTAACTTAAGGTACAACTTCAACCGCTGACCATTTACCTTAAAAATATTATCATCCTTGAGATTCTCTATCTCAACAGCACCACGAGGGTAGACAGTCCTCACAACATATGGGTCATACCACTTGGATCTCAATTTACCTAGAAATCAATGCAAGCGAAAGTTGTACAAAAGGACTTTTTGACTAGGTTGAAAAGACTTCCTAAAGATGTAACTATTATGCACTCTCTTCATCCTATCCTTATAAGACTTTGCACACTCATAAGCATCATTACGAATTTCTTCCAGTTCATTGAGATGAAGTTTCCTTTGATTACAAGTCTTATCTAACTCAAAATTAAGATACTTGATAGCCCAATATGCTCTATGTTCCAACTCAACAGGGAGATAACAAGTATTACCATAAACAAGTCTATATGGAGACATCCCAATAGGAGTCTTAAATATTGTGCAGTATGCCTACAATGCATCATCTAGACTTAAAGACTAGTCTTTCCTAGAGGGATTTACAGTTTTTTTTCAAAATTCTTTTAATTTCCTTATTAGATACCTCAACTTGACCACTAGTTTGCGAGTGATAAGGGAAAGCTACCTTATGACTAATGTCATACTTTTTCATTAAATGCTCAAATGGCCTATTGCAAAAATGTTTGCCCTCATCACTAATGATAGCCTATGGTGTCCCAAAACGTGCAAAAATATTTTCTTTCAAAAATTGGACGACCACCTTGTAGTCATTGCTTCTACATGCTTTTGCGCCAACCCATTTAGAAACATAGTCAACACCAACAAGAATATATAGACAACCAAAAGAGTTAAGGAATGGTCTCATAAAATTAATACCCCAAACATCAAATATATCAACAATCAAAATAGGATTCAAGGGCATCATATTTTTCTTACTAATGTTCCCTAACTTTTGACATATTTCACAAAAAAAACAATAAGCATGAGAATCACGAAAAATAGAAGGCTAATAAAAACTACATTGGAAAAATTTTGTTATTGTTTTCTTTGAGCTAAAATGCCCACCACATTATGATCATGGCAAAAAGATATAATACTTTGTTGTTCCCATTCAGGAATACATCTCCAAATAATCTGATCAGGACAATATTTAAACAAGTATGAATTATCGCAAAAGAAATATTTTACTTGAGACAAGAACTTTAATCTATCATGTTTAGACCAACGGGATAGCATTTGCAAAGTAACCAAATAATTCACAATATCAACATATCAAGGGGTTTGTAAAACATGCAATAACTGCTCATCTGGAAAAGATTCTACAATAGGAGAAGTATCACTATTATGTTCAACAACCAATCTAGACAAATGATCAGCAACCATATTCTCAGCATCCTTTTTATTCCTGATTTCAATGTCAAATTCTTTCAAAAGTAATACCCACCCAATAAGTCTAGCTTTTGCATTAGCTTTAGCCAACATATATTTCAATGTAACATGATCAAAATATATCATAACTTTTTATCTAACAACATATGATCTAAATTTGTTTAAAGTAAACACAATAGCTAACAATTCCTTCTCAGTGGTGGAATAATTCAATTGGGCAGCATTAAAAGTCTTACTAGCATAACAAATCACATGAAGCAACTCATTCACTATTTGCCCCAAGACAACACTAATAGCATAATCAAAAGCATCACACATAATCTCAAAAGGTAAGCTCCAATCAGGTGGCTTAATAATCAGAACAGAAGTCAATTCAAGTTTCAGCTTATTAAAAGATTGCAAGCATGCATCATCAAAAATAAATGGAATATCCTTACCAAGAAGGTTGCATAATGGCATTGCTACCTTACTGAAATACTTGATGAACCTCCTGTAGAAACCTGCGTGTCCTAAAAAAGATCTAATTTCTTTCATAAATTTAGGGGGGGAAGATTAGAAATTAAGTCAACTTTAGTCTTATCAGCCTCAATGTCATCTTTAGATATGACTTGACCAAGCACAATACCTCTTTTAACCATGAAATAACATTTTTCCTAATTAAGCACAAGATTCTTTTCTTTACATCTAGCCAAAGCTAAAGATAAGTGATGCAAACAATCATCAAAAGTATATCCAAAAACAGAAAAGTCATCCATGAACACTTCCAAAAATTCACCAACCATATCAGAAAAAATACTAATTATGCATATCTAAAAAAGAGCAGGTACATTACATAACCTAAAAGGCATGTTGTAACACCTTTGATAACATGTCAGACTTGTATAGGGTTATAGAGGTAACTTAATACTTGCTTGACATGTCTGTGAAGTTTGATGGTAAATTGAGTTAATTTAGACACTTTGTCGCAACACAGTAGGTGGAAAGTGACCTAAAATGACTCAAAAAAATAGTTTTAAAGATTAAGTGAAGGGAAACAAACATGGATAATTTGTTTCTAAGTCATAAATGAGTTTAAAAAGTTGTAGTTAAAGTTTGAAGGTAAATAGAGTCAGTTTGGTATTTTTAAGCATACTAGTTATGTGTTTTAATACCGAATTGCCTCATAGCAGATATGGAAAAATAGAGAATTGGTGAAGCATGATTTTTAATGAATCTTAGAATTTATTTCAAGTATGTTAGAAGTTATAAAACTTGATTTAGTGAGATCTAAGTGTTCTTAACAGATTAAGTTACAACAAAATGTCAAAAATGATAAGTTTGCCCTTGTTTCTTATTTTTCTCTTTTCTCTCATTCTCTCGGATTAAAATAGAACAGAAAGCAGAAAAAAAAAGAGAGAAAAGAGAGAAGAGAGGAAAAGGAAGAAAGAAAGAAGAGGAAAACAAGGAAAATCCAAGATCAAGAGCAAGATCAAGAGACTCCAAGATTGGTCATCACCACAAGGTAAGGGATTTATATTCTTTTTCCTTTTTTGTTCTTTTGAATGGGGTTAGGGTTTTTGAATAGAAAAAGGGATTTGGAGAGTCAAATCCTAGTTCTTAACTTGATTCTTGATACCAAAGATTAAGTTAGGTTAGTTTTAGCTCAATGAGTATTAGATGGTCATTTATGGCTCAACCCAAACCATGTTGGTTCATAGATGAGGAGTTGGTAAATGGTTGGGGTTAGTGTGATTTGGAACCTAAATCTAGGCCCTAGTAAATCAATAGGTTGTAAAAGAGTTACAACAAGTTTAGAGGCCTAGATTGGTGTTAGAAATCATATAGAGTTGGTTGCATAACTTGAGCTACAAACATCCGATTGACCTGATTCCAGTGGAATTTGAAAGCTAAGAAATAAGACTTCATATGATCAAAATTTCAAAATTTTAGAGTAAGTCAATCAGTACCAGTTTCCGTTTGACTCCGAGACGAATTTTGTAGAAAAGGCATTCTGGAAGCCAGTAAACCAAATTGTATAATTTCTTGCTCTGATGTTGTATTTGCATGAAACTAGTGGCATTTGAAAGCTAACATGTAAGGCTAGTTGATTGTTAAATTTCAGAATTTTTGAGTTCTTAGTTTATTCTCAGTTTCATTTTAAAGTCAGGTCATTTTCGAGTAAAACAGAGAATGTCATGTTTTAGCTTCTGCATAATGTCGCATAACTTTGGCTACACTTAGCCAAATGAAGTAACGTTTGTGGCATTTGAAAGATATGAAGGAAGGCTATTTGCCCATAAAATTTCAGAATTTTAGAAGTTATGATGCACATTTGGTGCAATCTTGAAAACCAACCTTTTTGAGGTAAATATTGAGTTGTTTGGAATGGTTTTAGCCCTAGGAACACTAGTAGCTCATTTAATAGTTAAAGTTAACTTATAAAAGTGTAGTAAGAGTGTCATAGGGCCTAGTTGGCTAGAGTTAAGTGTCATATGGCCTAGTTGGCAAGAGTTGAGTGTCATAGGGTTTAGTTGACAAGAGTTGACTGTCATAGTGCCTAGCTAACAAAAGTGAGGGTCATAGTGCCTAGATGACAAGAGTGAGGGCTCTAGTGCCTAGTTAGTAAAAATTGAGGATTATAGTGCATGAAAGCTCTCATAGAGTTAAGGTAGAGCTAGTAATGCAAGGATAGAAAATATGCTAAGTAAGTTTGACAAGAAAGGAAGTATAGTGCATAAAAACTCTTAAAGAGTTAAGGTAGAGTTAGTAATACAAGAAAAAGAAGTATATTATATTTGTATGGTAAGAGTGGCATGAATACTCTCAAAGAGTTAAGGTAAAGTTAGTAGTGTAAGGACAAAGATTAGGTGGTGGTCATGCGAGAGTTAGGCGTAATACCACATTATAGACAGATACTCATGTATATACACACTTGTTATTCCTAAGAAAAGTTAAGACAAGGAAAATTAAGGAAAAGACTAGTTCACAGTTCAGAAAGTAGGTTAAGGAGGTAACATATTCCCTCTCCACTACAGAAAGGAATAGCAAGTTCATGACATCTATGACATTGTATTCACATAATTACATTGCATCTCATTATCATACTCATACATCATAATATAACATATGCATGCTTAGGCAACTGTATGGACGGTTGTCTTATCTTGCATTTACAGGCAGCTGTATGGGCGGTTGCCTTATCCTTTGTATAAAATAGTTCAGTACAAGATAGCTAAGAGTGAAACAGATAAGATTATGTTGTCAGGGAACATTACATAGAGCGAGAATGTAATTGTTCTTTAAATATTGAATTGTTGTTACAGTTTTATTTATAATATTTGATAAGTATTTTCTTGATTACTAGTTAAAGTTTTACTTATGTTGATTCTTGGATAATAGTTTAGTTACTAGATACAGTTTTACTTATAAGGTTATTGGGTTGTACATATTCATTGTGAATATTACGACTGCTAGTATTGGTACACTTATACTGAGAATTATAAATTCTCACCTCAAGGATTCCATGTAAATCCAGGTGGAAGATTATCCAAGGCAAGAAGCAACAGAAGATTAAAGATTAGTTTAATTTTATAGTTATTAGTTTAAATTTGTATATCTTGTATATATGTTTATTTTAAGAAGTAAACAATTGTATAAATAGCATTATGTAATTTTTTATACAGTTATAGGTGTATAAGTGGATATTTATTTCCACAAGACGCTCCATGATTATTTATTTATATAAATGTTATGTATTAGATTAATGATTAAGTTAGAAGTAGCATAATTAATGTTGTTTATCCAGGTATAGGTTTGATATACTAGGATTTTAGTATTAGGAAGTTACACATGCGACGAGATGCAAAAGTAACAAATGGACATGTAAAAATAGTTTTTCCTTAATCCTTAAGTACAATGAGAATCTAATTATATCCTGAATATCCATCTATAAAACAATAATATGCATTAGCAACAAGTCTTCCTAATATTTGATCAATAAAAGGAAGAGAAAAATGATATTTTCTAGTTACAACATTCAATTTTGTATAATCAATACACAATCTCCACCCCGTTTGTACCCTAGTTGGAACTAACTCATTGGCCTCATTTTTAATCACAATTATTCCAGATTTCTTAGGCATAACCTGCACAAGACTAACTCATTTACTTTCAGAGATAGGATAGATAATCTCTACATCTAACCATTTTAACACCTCTTTTCTAACTACTTCCTGCATGATTGAGTTCAAACATCTTTAGGCCTCATGAGTAGCTTTAGCACCCTCCTCTAAATGAATCTTATGCATCACTACTGAAGGACTAATACCTTTAATATCTGCAACTGACCATCCTATAGCTTACTTGTGCTCTTTCAACAGGTCAACTAACTGATATTCTTGGGACTCATCTAAATCAGAAGCTACAATGACAGGTAATGTTTCATTAGTGCCTAAAAACACATACTTTAAGGTATTCGACAAGGGCTTCATCTCTAAATTAGGTGGCTCTACAATGGATGGAAAAGGTGGGGATGAAGACAAGGTGATTTGGTTAGACTATGGGCTTCCACTTATCCACATTCATCAGAAGAACATAATCTAACAAAGAATTTGTATCCCTAATAACTGAATCAATATCAAAATCAGCATAAAAATTATTCAAGCATACCAATAATGGATTATCACAACTAGAATGCATAAATGAGTCATGAGCCAAACTATCAATTAAATTCATTTCAGGCACCTCATTATCATTATTATCAGACATCTATTTACTGTTATGAAAAATATTAAGTTCAATAGTCATGTTCTCAAATGATAGTTTCATTACACCACTCTTATAATTAATCAATGCATTATATGTAACAAGGAATTGACGACCCAAAATAACCTGAATTGGGGGATGGGAACCATAAATAGGCTCAGTATCAAGCACAACAAAGTCAACAAGAAAGAAGAAATTCTCAATTTTTATCAACATATCCTCAACAATGCCCCTAAGATATTTAACAAATCTATTAGCTAATTGGAGAGTCAGCTTAGTTAGTTTCAACTCCCCTAAACCCAACTGTAAGTAAACAAAATAAGGCAACAAATTAACACTTGCACTTAAATCTAGTAAAGCTCTCTCAACATGATGATCCCTAATTTTACAAGCAATAATGGGTGATCCAGGATCCTTATACTTAACAGGATATTTATTGAGAATCACATAACTTACCTGCTCTGTCAAAAAGGCCTTCTTGGGAACATTATATTTCATCTTCACAGTGAGAAGATCCTTCAAGAATTTAGCATACACTGAATGTAACACCCTTGTGGGGACGTCACATATATAAAGAAAATAAAAGAAAGATTAATAAAATCTACCCAAGTTGTGAAATATTTGTTACATACTACTACGGGTTGTAAAATAATTCATGTTAAACAGAATATTATTAAATAAAATAATGCGGAAATATAAAATAAACAGAACAACATCACTCATAATATACATATGGTCCAAGTTATAAGTTATACAAATAATTTACAACTATATCTACAAATATTTAAACAGAAACAGTAAAACAGTAAAGAGTCAATATATACATACGCAGACGCGCCCAAAATACACATCATAAACATTTAACCCTCTGATGGATCACTCTCAGGAAACTCATCAGAAGATAAATATCCAGGATGCCTCAACACTCGGCGGAAACGAGACCACGCAGTCGACACGATAGTCATCTCACTAGGCTCAGTGGACACACCACCCCAATAGCGCCTAAGAGATAAAGGTAACTCTAAGTGCAAAAACACAGTAGTCATCATAACTAGCTCTCCATCAAACGTATGTCGTAGGGACACAGTCAACCGTCCCACATAAGTCACTAAGTCTCTATCTCCCCACAGATGCCAAGCTAACGATCCACCGTGAAACTCGAGTCGCACAAAACCCAAAAATCCTGGTATCGCCATACCCTAACAAATCAGTCCAATGGATATGGATGATCAGATGGTTCTTGGTCGTCGTACTGGTCTTCGGCTGGCTGCTCTTCTTCCTCCTCAGGATACAAAATCTCAAGAGGTTGTTCCTCTTCCTCAAACTCTTTACCACGTAAATAAATATACAGAAAACACATACAATAAAGAGGTAAGACAATCTAAAATCATCACAAACGTGACAAATAAGAAAACGACAAACAACAGATATACAGTTCATGCAATATGAAAAGCTATAACAGTAATTAATAACAGGATAGTGTAAAGATTTAAATGTCACAACAACACATAATATCACAGATAAAATAATATCACAGATAAAATAAAATAAGAAATAGATAATTTATCATAATAATAACCAGATAAAAATAAACAGATATAATAAAATAATATCCAAGATATAATCATATGCAATATGACACGATCCTACTCCATGGAGCTAAACACATACAGATATCAGAGAGAATGACCCGCAAAATCTATTAGTACCACGGCTGCCCAACTAAACTATTACGCTGTCACACGTTGCGTCTATAGCCACACGTCACATGGTACCCATTGTCCAAGGCGTGGTGTAGTTCACGGTCTCACGTTGTGGCACTACAGGCAATGTACTATTAGACTTTACGAAATCTCGATTAAATATAGTGCGTGTCGAGTCCATTAGTGTGCTATCGGTTACCACGGCCCAGCGGAGCGACCGACTGTCCATATATGGGATCCCGTACACTAACGTCTCCAAGTTCATAAAGACAATGAACCACACTACGTTTATCGCATCGACAACACGATGTGATTCACCTCGTCAACCAATCCACCAAAAATTGGCATAAACTCAATATATGATCTAAAAATAAGAAATTACCAAAATACCCTCATTAAAATATATCCTCAAAGATAAAAAGATACAGTAAGTCCCATCGGACAAATACTGTTCCAAAGCTGTACTGAGTTCACCTCATAGCCCGACAATGAGAAAAATACGAGAAAATCTTGTTTTGGTCAATCGCGTAGAAATTTTATCGCGTTTTCACAATCTCGTCATTTTTACAAACGTTTTTAAATCGCGTAAATTTATTTTTCTGTTTTTAAAATCGCGTAGAGTTTTTAATACGTTTTCTCAATCGCGTAAGATTTTTAAATCATTTTATTGTCCAAATCCCTTAAAAATTACTTGTTTAAATAAACAAAATAATAAATAATACGTTTAAACTACGTAAAATATTTTTCATACCGTATCTTGTCTTTTGGACATCTTTTCTATCTTATTTGTCCATTTTTAATAAAAATTGACAAAGATTTTTGCTTAGAAAATTATATTAATGGTTTCCTAATTTTTTCGTAAAAATTCATTTACTTAATTTTTAACCGTATAATTTAATCCTTTTGAAAACCACTAACATGCTTCAAAATTTTAGTATGAGCCATATGTTAGAAATTTTCAAAAGTTACTTGTATTTCTTTTCTAACAAGAAAAATCAATAATTTTAGTTGATTAAACTTAATTCAAATCAATTTATTTCTTCAAAACTCATTTTAGAAAATTTCTTTTTAACATATATTGCACCTTTATACTTGAAAATGGTTTGGAATTGATTTTAGAAATCATGGATTCTTGGTTTGGCATGTTGGCCGAAATATACACTTGTGTCATTTGATTTCTAAATTAATTTTCCTTGATCTAAACAATTCTATCTCTTGTTAATTTTCTTAGGTTAATTAAATTACACTTTAGGAAAATAATGAGAACATTTTGGTTCTCCTTTTAGTCAATGGTCGTGAGCCTTAGTTTGGTGTTCTTTGGAACACTCATGCATTCCTTAGCATGTTATTCACATCCTATACATTATCATGCATTTCTAACACATACAAATTATCAAAGCTTGTAGACATGCAATTTAAAGCTTGTAGACATGCAACTTCATACAAATTATTACAAACATCAAATAAGAAAGCTACTAACAAACACACAAATAAGCTACTAACAAACACACAAAGGAATCCTTATGGATTCTACAATCACAACAAATCAATCTCCATCTTCTTACCACCACCCATGGATGATAAGATTAGTCTTCCTCTTACCTTAAATGAAGACAAACACTCCTTCACACCTTTCCTAGGGTTTCGATTTCACTCCACCAAGTCACCTATCAAGCTTAAACAAAACTACAAATTACTAACCATAAAGAGAGCTTAAACCATGGAGAAATCATGGCTTAAAACTTTGAAAAAGAGTTTAGAAATGGAAAACAAGAAATTTCACCTTCTAGGTAAAATTTTCCAAGTAGGTTTCAAGCCTCAAATGAAGGATTTTACAAGAACTCTCAACTAGAGATGTTCTTAGGATTGTGTTTAGGTTTAGAAAACTTGGTTGGATAAATTTTTGAGTGATTGGATGGTGTAGAATAGGGTTTGGCGAATAGAGCTTCAAGAAAGCTTCAATGGAGTTTAGGGTTTTTGGAAGAGAGAGAAGAGAGAAAATGCATGAAGATTGAAGTGAATTTTGGTCCTCCAAAGGCCAAATGGCCGTGAACTTCAAGCATGCAAGGTGTAGCCTTGCTTGGCTTCATCCAAGCCTTAGGATGGATCAAAGGTCAAGATTAAAACTTAGTTAGCAAGCTTAACTCTCATTGGTTGATTTTAGCATTGTCATTAGCCTAGTCACCATGCTTAGTCACTAATTAGCCTAGTCATTAAGCTTAGTCACCATGTTCTTGAAAGTTCTATTACTAATGATGCTTAATTAAGCTACTAAGTTAATGCTTTTTAACTAAACGTGGGTTCCGCAAAACATTTTCGGGTCCATCATCATTTTATTATATCTTGACTAATAAAATAATATTATAATAATACAAAATTATTTTATTTGACATTAAATCCTAAAAATTAAAAGATTAAATACGATCATTCAGAATCGGGTTTAGTAAGATCCCCCAGCTTCAATAATTAAAATAAGATTTTCCTGACCCGGAAAATATCATTTTCTTGTCCCGGAGCAAATCGCACAAAAAGTCTAAATAAAATCATAGACAGTAATATTAAGCATTGTAACATATAAAAAAATTAAAAACAGTACAATCGGGACGTAATGGTCATTTTTTTATTTTTTCCCACGACGAAGCAAATCATCCAAAACGTTCAAATAAAATTACAGACAGTATTATATGTTTGTATATCTCCCAGAAAAATTAAAACAGTAGCTTGAGAAAATTTTTATTTTACCGTCTCGAAACAAATTACGTAAAACGACCAAATAAAATTTTAGCCTGTAAAACGTATTTGTATTTCATACAGAAAAATAAGAAACAGTAAAATAGGGACACAACGGTCTTTTACACAAAAGCTTGAAAAACAGAGAAACGAACATTCGGGACATTTTTCTAAAAATTGGGGTGTTACAACTCTCCCCGACAAATAAAAATTTCATCCTCAAAATTCGTTGTACATCAAAACAAATAAGGATACTGATCGTTCATTTTATCTTCCAGCTCCCAGGTAGCTTCACCCGTCACATCATTCCATATGACCTTCACTAGCTCGATCATTTTCCCTCGAAGCTGCTTTACCTTTCTGTCCTCAATTCTGACAGGTAAAGTCTCGTAAGTCAAATTCTCCTTCAACTGTACCTCATCCGGTTGTATAACATGCGTTGGATCTGGTATATACTTC
Organism: Ormosia emarginata; assembly: GCA_029884605.1. Taxonomy (NCBI): domain Eukaryota; kingdom Viridiplantae; phylum Streptophyta; class Magnoliopsida; order Fabales; family Fabaceae; genus Ormosia; species Ormosia emarginata. Next base: position 7,972,043 of record JAQQTP010000083.1, on the reverse strand, counting down.
CGTAACTGAGATACATGAAATACATCATGCAGATTCGATAGAAAAGGCGGCAATGCAATCTGATACGCTACAGGACCTATACGTCGGATAATCTGATACGGTCCAATGAACTTAGGAGCAAGCTTCTTAGACTTAATAACTCTTCCGACACCGGTCGTAGGAGTAACTCTTAGAAACACATGTTCACCCTCCTCAAATTCAAGAGGTCGTCTTCGTTTATCCGCATAACTCTTCTGTCTGCTTTGCGTCGTCCTCATCTTCTCTTGTATCAACTTTACCTTCTCCGTAGTCTGTTGTACAAGATCCGGTCCAATAGTCATGCTTTCCCCATCTTGATACCAACACAATGGTGTTCGCCATCGCCTCCCATACAATGCCTCATAGGGTGCCATCCCTATGCTTGAGTGAAAACTATTGTTGTAGGTGAATTCTATCAAAGACAGAAATTCATCCCAACTCCCTCGTTGCTCCAAACACAAGCACGCAACAGATCCTCTAAAGACTGTATAGTTCTCTCTGTTTGACCATCAGTCTGCGGATGATACGCCGAACTCAGTCGCAACTTAGTTCCCATAGCTTCTTGCAGACTTCGCCAAAACCTTGACGTAAACCTCGGATCTCGGTCAGAAACTATACATGTAGGTACACCATGTAATCTGACAATTTCACTGATGTACATCTGGGTTAATCTCTCCAATGAATACTTGATATTAACTGGTAAGAAATGAGTCGATTTAGTAAGCCTATCGACTATAACCCATATTGAATCATAACCTTTCCTCGTCTTTGGCAAACCAGTAACGAAATCCATAGAGATACTATCCCATTTCCACTCTGGAATAGATAACGGTTGCAACATTCCAGCTGGTCTCTGATATTCCACTTTTGCTTTCTGACAAACCAAACAAGACTCCACATATTCTGCTACGTCTCTTTTCATCCTTGGCTACCAAAACAACCTTTTCAAGTCTTGGTACATCTTGCTCATCCCCAGATGTAAACTCAGGTCACTAGTATGAGCTTCATCTAAGATCGACTTCTTCAATTCAGAATCATCAGGCATACAAACTCTTCCCTTAAACCTTAAGATTTCATCTGCTCCTTCCTCTACCGTCGCCTTATGACCTTGTTTTAACAATTCCCTCTCATTTAGAAAAAACACGTCTTCCTTTTGTTTATCTCGGACTACATCAAGAAATTCATTTATGATCACGACCTTATATAGATGAACTCTTTCAGGCAGAAACTCTATAGACAACCATAGATCTCGGAACTTGTTAATCAACTCTTCCTCCTTGATCATCATTCTTGAAACACTAAGCACATTTCTACTTAAGGCATCGGCTACCACATTAGCTTTTCTGGATGGTATTGAAGTTGAAAATCATAATCCTTTAAGAATTCCAACCATCGCCTCTGCCTCATATTCAATTCTTTCTGATCAAACAAGTACTTTAGACTCTTGTGATCACTAAAGACATTGAACAACGCTCCATACAGAAAATGCCTCCACACTTTCAGAGCAAAAACCACCGCGGCCAATTCCAAATCGTGCGTTGGATAATTCCTCTCATGAACCTTCAACTGACGAGAAGCATACGCCATAACATTCTGGTCTTGCATCAAAACACAACCTAACCTTTGGTAAGAAGCATCGCAATACACATCAAAAGATCTGTTAGAATCTGGTAAGATCAACATCGGCGTAGTTGTTACCTCTTCTTCAACTCTTGAAAACTGGCTTCATGTTCTTCCGTCCATTCAAAAGCTTGACTTTTCCTTATAAGTTGTGTAAGCGGTCCAGCAATCTTCGAAAAACCTTCGATAAACCTCTGGTAATAACCAGCAAGTCCAACGAAACTTCGAACTTCTGTTACTGTCTTAGGCCTTTCCCACTGTAAAACAGTCTCCACTTTTGATGGGTCCACCGCAATACCTTCTTTGGAAATCACGTGACCTAGAAACTGAACTTTTTCCAACCAAAATTCACACTTAGCTAACTTCGCATACAACTGCTTTTCTCTTAAAATCTGAAGAACAATACCAAGATGTTCAGCATGTTCTTCCTTAGATTAAGAATAGATCAGAATGTCATCGATAAAGACAACGACAAATCTGTCTAGATACGGATGAAAAATCCTGTTAATATAATCCATAAATATGGCAGGAGCATTCGTCACCCCGAATGGCATTACCTGATACTCATAATGTCCATAACGAGTTCGAAAAGCGGTTTTCGGTACATCTTCCCCCTTAACACGAATCTGGTGATAACCCGATCTCAGATCTATCTTGGAAAATACCACAGCTCCTCTTAATTGATCCATCAAATCGTCAATTCTTGGAAGCGGATATTTATTCTTGATAGTCACCTTGTTCAGCTGACGATAATCCACACAAAGCCGAAAGTTCCGTCCTTCTTCTTGACCAAAAGCACTGGCGCACCCCATGGTGAAACACTAGGTCGCACAAACTGTTTCTCCAACAGTTCCACCAATTGCTTTTTCAGCTCCTCCAATTCTGATGGCGACATACGGTACGGTGCAATTGAGATAGGACCTGCTCCTGGTACTAAATCAATTAAAAACTCGATCTCCCTCTCAGGTGGCAAACCAGGTACGTCATCAAGAAAAACCTCTGGAAACTCGTTGACAACAGGAATAGTATTCACATCCTTCTCATTCTTAACTTCTAGAGAAGACAATACCACATATCCCTGTGCTCCCTCTCTTAACAAAGACTTGACCTTAACAGCAGTCAAGAATCCAGACTTTTCTTCCTTAGGAAAAACTATGGTTTTGCTTGCACAATCTATAAGGATATGGTTAGAAGATAACCAGTCCATCCCTAAGATTACATCTATCTCAACAAGAGGTAAACACTTACGGTCCTTCACAACAATAAGACAATCCAAACATATCTTTGATGCAATTACGAGGTTTAGCAGTTGGCGTAGAAATACTCAACTTAACATTCAAAGAAGACACAGCAACTTCAATCTTTCCACACAATCATATGCAATAAATGAATGTGTTGCACCGAAGTCATATAACACGGTCAAAAGATTACCTCCAATGTCACCTTCTCCCCGAATAAGATCATCGATTAAGAAATTTCTGTCCGGTCATAGTATATACTCGTCCTCCGGATCTCGGTTGAGTACTCCGACTTCGTTGATTAGCACGAACATAACGAGCAGCGAGTTTCCTTTCCTTGAGTACAATCCTTCGACATGTGCCCAGTGCCCTGTTTACAATTAAAACAAAGTGTCCCTTTAATCGTGCACTCTGGAGAGATATGGCCTTTCTTTCCGCACTTAAAACATGTTGGCGTGAACGCCACTTTCTGTCCAACTCCACTACCACTTGCACTTCCCCCAACTGGTGGTCGTTGAGATTGACTCCCTGATGGTTTGGAATACGGCTTGCTCTGAAACTGATTCGTATTATTACCTCCACCTCTTTGAAACCTTGTCGGCCCAAAGTTACAATTCCTCTGATCTCGCGACGGCTCTAATTCCTCAAGTCGCGCACATGCATCAACCAAAGCATGAAACTGATTCATCCTCAAGGATATCACCCCTCGCTTCAGTTCCACTCTCAAGCCCAATTCAAACTTCCGACATCTCCATGTATCATCCGGTCGAGTTTGAGCATAATCCGAGAATTGAGACAAATTCTCAAATTTTGTAGCATACTCATTCACCGTCATATTCCCCTGTCGCAAACCAAGAAATTCCATTTCCTTTCGGAAGTAAATCACAGAGAATCACACAACACAAACAAAAACAGACCCAACCACAACCCCAAAAGACTCTAACTTGGGCTCTGATACCAACTAATGTAACACCCTTGTGGGGATGTCACATATATAAAGAAAATAAAAGAAAGATAAATAAAATCTACCCAAGTTGTGAAACATTTGTTATATACTACTACGGGTTGTAAAATAATTCTGTTAAACAGAATATTATTAAATAAAATAACGCGAGAAATATAAAATAAACAGAACAACATCACTCATAATATACATATGGTCTAAGTTATAAGTTATACAAATAATTTACAACTATATCTATAAATATTTAAACGTAAAAGCAAGAAAAACAGTAAAGAGTCAATATATATATACGCAGACGCGCCCAAAATACACATCATAAACATTTAACCCTCTGATGGATCACTCTCAGGAAACTCATCAGAAGATAAATATCCAAGATGCCTCGACACTCGGCGGAAACGAGACCGCGCAGTCGACACGATAGTCATCTCACTAGGCTCAGTGGACACACCACCCCAATAACGCCTAAGAGATAAAGGTAACTCTAAGTGCAAAAACACAGTAGTCGTCATAACTGGCTCTCCATCAAACGTATGTCGTAGGGACACAGTCAACCGTCCCACGTAAGTCACTGAGTCTCTATCTCCCCGCAGATGCCAAGCTAACGATCCACCGTGAAACTCGAGTCGCACAAAACCCAAAAATCCTGGTATCGCCATACCCAAACAAATCAGTCCAATGGATATGGATGATCAGATGGTTCTTGGTCGTCGTACTGGTCTTCGGCTGGCTGCTCTTCTTCCTCCTCAGGATACAAAATCTCAAGAGGTTGTTCCTCTTCCTCAAACTCTTTACCACGTAAATAAATATACAGAAAACACATACAATAAAGAGGTAAGACAATCTAAAATCATCACAAACGTGACAAATAAGAAAACGACAAACAACAGATATACAGTTCATGCAATATGAAAAGCTATAACAAGAATTAATAACGGGATAGTGTAAAGATTTAAATGTCACAACAACACATAATATCACGGATAAAATAATATCACGAGATAAAATAAAATAAGAAATAGATAATTTATCATAACAATAACCAGATAAAAATAAACAGATATAATAAAATAATATCCAAGATATAATCATATGCAATATGACACGATCCTACTCCATGGAGCTAAACACATACAGATATCAGAGAGAATGACCCGTAAAATCTATTAGTACCACGGCTGCCCAACCAAACTATTGCGCTATCACACGTTGCGTCTATAGCCCCACGTCACATGGTAACCATTGTCCAAGGCGTGGTGTAGTTCACGGTCTCACGTTGTGGCACTACAAGCAATGTACTATTAAACTTTACGAAATCTCGATTAAATATAGTGCGTGTCGAGTCCATTAGTGTGCTATCGGTTACCACGGCCCAGCGGAGCGACCGACTGTCCATATATGGGATCCCGTACACTAACGTCTCCAAGTTCATAAAGACAATGAACCACACTACGTTTATCGCATCGACAACACGATGTGATTCACCTCGTCAACCAATCCACCAAAAATTGGCATAAACTCAATATATGATCCAAAAATAAGAAATTACCAAAATACCCTCATTAAAATATATCCTCAAAGATAAAAAGATACAAGAGTCCCATCGGACAAATCGTTTCCAAAGCCTGTCTGAGTTCACCTCATGCCCGACAATGAGAAAAATACAGAAAATACCGTTTTGGTCAATCGCATAGAAATTTTATCGCGTTTTCACAATCTCGTTATTTTTACAAACGTTTTTAAATCGCGTAAATTTATTTTTCTGTTTTTAAAATCGCGTAGAGTTTTTAATACGTTTTCTCAATCGCGTAAGATTTTTAAATCATTTTATTGTCCAAATCCCTTAAAAATTACTGTTTAAATAAACAGAAATAATAAATAATACGTTTAAACTACGTAAAATATTTTTCATACCGTATACTGTCTTTTGGACATCTTTTCTATCTTATTTGTCCATTTTTAATAAAAATTGACAGTATTTTGCTTAGAAAATTATATTAATGGTTTCCTAATTTTTTCGTAAAAATTCTGTTTACTTAATTTTTAACCGTATAATTTAATCCTTTTGAAAACCACTAACATGCTTCAAAATTTTAGTATGAGCCATATGTTAGAAATTTTCAAAAGTTACTGTATTTCTTTTCTAACAGTAAAATCAATAATTTTAGTTGATTAAACTTAATTCAAATCAATTTATTTCTTCAAAACTCATTTTAGAAAATTTCTTTTTAACATATATTGCACCTTTATACTTGAAAATGGTTTGGAATTGATTTTAGAAATCATGGATTCTTGGTTTGGCATGTTGGCCGAAATATACACTTGTGTCATTTGATTTCTAAATTAATTTTCCTTGATCTAAACAATTCTATCTCTTGTTAATTTTCCTAGGTTAATTAAATTACACTTTAGGAAAATAATGAGAACATTTTGGTTCTCCTTTTAGTCAATGGTCGTGAGCCTTAGTGTGGTGTTCTTTGGAACACTCATGCATTCCTTAGCATGTTATTCACATCCTATACATTATCATGCATTTCTAACACATACAAATTATCAAAACTTGTAGACATGCAATTTAAAGCTTGTAGACATGCAACTTCATACAAATTATTACAAACATCAAATAAGAAAGCTACTAACAAACACACAAATAAGCTACTAACAAACACACAAAGGAATCCTTATGGATTCTACAATCACAACAAATCAATCTCCATCTTCTTACCATCACCCATGGATGATAAGATTAGTCTTCCTCTTACCTTAAATGAAGACAAACACTCCTTCACACCTTTCCTAGGGTTTCGATTTCACTCCACCAAGTCACCTATCAAGCTTAAACAAAACTACAAATTACTAACCATAAAAGAGAGCTTAAACCATGGAGAAATCATGGCTTAAAACTTTGAAAAAGAGTTTAGAAATGGAAAACAAGAAATTTCACCTTCTAGGTAAAATTTTCCAAGTAGGTTTCCAAGCCTCAAATGAAGGATTTTACAAGAACTCTCAACTAGAGATGTTCTTAGGATTGTGTTTAGGTTTAGAAAACTTGGTTGGATAAATTTTTGAGTGATTGGATGGTGTAGAATAGGGTTTGGCCGAATAGAGCTTCAAGAAAGCTTCAATGGAGTTTAGGGTTTTTGGAAGAGAGAGAAGAGAGAAAATGCATGAAGATTGAAGTGAATTTTTGGTCCTCCAAAGGCCAAATGGCCGTGAACTTCAAGCATGCAAGGTGTAGCCTTGCTTGGCTTCATCCAAGCCTTAGGATGGATCAAAGGTCAAGATTAAAACTTAGTTAGCAAGCTTAACTCTCATTGGTTGATTTTAGCATTGTCATTAGCCTAGTCACCATGCTTAGTCACTAATTAGCCTAGTCATTAAGCTTAGTCACCATGTTCTTGAAAGTTCTATTACTAATGATGCTTAATTAAGCTACTAAGTTAACTGTTTTAACTAAACGTGGGTTCCGCAAAACATTTTCGGGTCCACTGTCATTTTATTATACTGACTAATAAAATAATATTATAATAATACAAAATTATTTTATTTGACAGTTAAATCCTAAAAATTAAAAGATTAAATACAGTATCATTCAGAATCGGGTTTAGTAAGATCCCCCAGTTCTGAATAATTAAAATAAGATTTTCCTGACCCGGAAAATATCATTTTCTTGTCCCGGAGCAAATCGCACAAAAAGTCTAAATAAAATCATAGACAGTAATATTAAGCATTGTAACATATAAAAAAATTAAAAACAGTACAATCGGGACGTAATGGTCATTTTTTTATTTTTTCCCACGACGAAGCAAATCATCCAAAACGTTCAAATAAAATTACAGACAGTATTATATGTTTGTATATCTCCCAGAAAAATTAAAACAGTAGCTTGAGAAAATTTTTATTTTACCGATCTCGAAACAAATTACGTAAAACGACCAAAAAAAATTTTAGCACAGAAAACGTATTTGTATTTCATACAGAAAAATAAGAAACAGTAAAATAGGGACACAACGGTCTTTTACACAAAAGCTTGAAAAACAGCAAACAGAACATTCGGGACATTTTTCTAAAAATTGGGGTGTTACAACTCTCTCCAACAAATAAAAATTTCATCCTCAAAATTCGTTGTACATCAAAACAAATAAGGATACTGATCCCTCATTTTATCTTCCAGCTCCCAAGTAGCATCACCCGTCACATCATTCCATATGACCTTCACTAGCTCGATCATTTTCCCTCGAAGCTGCTTTACCTTTCGTCTCCTCTATTCTAACAGTAAAGTCTCGTAAGTCAAATTCTCCTTCAACTGTACCTCATCCGGTTGTATAACATGCGTTGGATCGGTATATACTTCGTAATTGAGATACATGAAATACATCATGCGGATTCGATAGAAAAGGCGGCAATGCAATCTGATACGCTACAGGACCTATACGTCGGATAATCTGATACGGTCCAATGAACTTAGGAGCAAGCTTCTTAGACTTAATAACTCTTCCGACACCGGTCGTAGGAGTAACTCTTAGAAACACATGTTCACCCTCCTCAAATTCAAGAGGTCATCTTCGTTTATCCGCATAACTCTTATGTCTGCTTTGCGTCGTCCTCATCTTCTCTTGTATCAACTTTGCCTTCTCCGTAGTCTGTTGTACAAGATCCGGTCCAATAGTCATGCTTTCCCCATCTTGATACCAACACAACGGTGTTCGCCATCGCCTCCCATACAATGCCTCATAGGGTGCCATCCCTATGCTTGAGTGAAAACTATTGTTGTAGGTGAATTCTATCAAAGACAGAAATTCATCCCAACTCCCTCGTTGCTCCAAAACACAAGCACGCAACAGATCCTCTAAAGACTGTATAGTTCTCTCTGTTTGACCATCAGTCTGCGGATGATACGCCGAACTCAGTCGCAACTTAGTTCCCATAGCTTCTTGCAGACTTCGCCAAAACCTTGACGTAAACCTCGGATCTCGGTCAGAAACTATACATGTAGGTACACCATGTAATCTGACAATTTCACTGATGTACATCTGGGTTAATCTCTCCAATGAATACTTGATATTAACTGGTAAGAAATGAGTCGATTTAGTAAGCCTATCGACTATAACCCATATTGAATCATGACCTTTCCTCGTCTTTGGCAAACCAGTAACGAAATCCATAGAGATACTATCTCATTTCCACTCTGGAATAGATAACGGTTGCAACATTCCAGCTGGTCTCTGATATTCCACTTTTGCTTTCTGACAAACCAAACAAGACTCCACATATTCTGCTACGTCTCTTTTCATCCTTGGCTACCAAAACAACCTTTTCAAGTCTTGGTACATCTTGCTCATCCCCAGATGTAAACTCAGGTCACTAGTATGAGCTTCATCTAAGATCGACTTCTTCAATTCAGAATCATCAGGCATACAAACTCTTCCCTTAAACCTTAAGATTTCATCTGCTCCTTCCTCTACCGTCGCCTTATGACCTTGTTTTAACAATTCCCTCTCATTTAGAAAAAACACGTCTTCCTTTTGTTTATCTCGGACTACATCAAGAAATTCATTTATGATCACGACCTTATATAGATGAACTCTTTCAGGCAGAAACTCTATAGACAACCATAGATCTCGGAACTTGTTAATCAACTCTTCCTCCTTGATCATCATTGCTGAAACACTAAGCACATTTCTACTTAAGGCATCAGCTACCACATTAGCTTTTCCTGGATGGTATTGAAGTTGAAAATCATAATCCTTTAAGAATTCCAACCATCGCCTCTGCCTCATATTCAATTCTTTCTGATCAAACAAGTACTTTAGACTCTTGTGATCACTAAAGACATTGAACAACGCTCCATACAGAAAATGCCTCCACACTTTCAGAGCAAAAACCACCGCGGCCAATTCCAAATCGTGCGTTGGATAATTCCTCTCATGAACCTTCAACTGACGAGAAGCATACGCCATAACATTCCGGTCTTGCATCAAAACGCAACCTAACCCTTGGTAAGAAGCATCGCAATACACATCAAAAGATCTGTTAGAATCTGGTAAGATCAACATCGGCGTAGTTGTTACCTCTTCTTCAACTCTTGAAAACTGGCTTCATGTTCTTCCGTCCATTCAAAAGCTTGACTTTTCCTTATAAGTTGTGTAAGCGGTCCAGCAATCTTCGAAAAACCTTCGATAAACCTCTGGTAATAACCAGCAAGTCCAACGAAACTTCGAACTTCATTCTTGTCTTAGGTCTTTCCCACTGTAAAACAGTCTCCACTTTTGATGGGTCCACCGCAATACCTTCTTTGGAAATCACGTGACCTAGAAACTGAACTTTTTCCAACCAGAATTCACACTTAGCTAACTTCGCATACAACTGCTTTTCTCTTAAAATCTGAAGAACAATACCAAGATGTTCAGCATGCTCTTCCTTAGATTGAGAATAGATCAGAATGTCATCGATAAAGACAACGACAAATCTGTCTAGATACGGATGAAAAATCCCGTTCATATAATCCATAAATATGGCAGGAGCATTCGTCACCCCGAATGGCATTACCTGATACTCATAATGTCCATAACGAGTTCGAAAAGCGGTTTTCGGTACATCTTCCCCCTTAACACGAATCTGGTGATAACCCGATCTCAGATCTATCTTGGAAAATACCACAGCTCCTCTTAATTGATCCATCAAATCGTCAATTCTTGGAAGCGGATATTTATTCTTGATAGTCACCTTGTTCAGCTGACGATAATCCACACAAAGCCGAAAGTTCCGTCCTTCTTCTTGACCAAAAGCACTGGCGCACCCCATGGTGAAACACTAGGTCGCACAAACTGTTTCTCCAACAGGTTCCACAATTGCTTTTTCAGCTCCTCCAATTCGATGGCGACATACGGTACGGTGCAATTGAGATAGGACTGCTCCTGGTACTAAATCAATTAAAACTCGATCTCCCTCTCAGGTGGCAAACCAGTACGTCATCAAGAAAAACCTCTGGAAACTCGTTGACAACAGGAATAGTATTCACATCCTTCTCATTCTTAACTTCTAGAGAAGACAATACCACATATCCCTGTGCTCCCTCTCTTAACAAAGACTTGACCTTAACAGCAGTCAAGAATCCAGACTTTTCTTCCTTAGGAAAAACTATGGTTTTGCTTGCACAATCTATAAGGATATGGTTAGAAGATAACCAGTCCATCCCTAAGATTACATCTATCTCAACAAGAGGTAAACACTTACGGTCCTTCACAACAATAAGACAATCCAAACATATCTTTGATGCAATTACAGGTTTAGCAGTTGGCGTAGAAACACTCAACTTAACATTCAAAGAAGACACAGGCAACTTCAATCTTTCCACACAATCATATGCAATAAATGAATGTGTTGCACCAGAGTCATATAACACAGTCAAAAGATTACCTCCAATGTCACCTTCTCCCTGAATAAGATCATCAGATTGAGAAATTTCTGTTCCGGTCATAGTATATACTCGTCCTCCAGATCTCGGTTGAGTACTCCCTGACTTCTGTTGATTAGCACGAACATAACGAACAGCAGGTTTCCTTTCCGGCTGAGTACAATCCTTCGACATGTGCCCAGGCTGTTTACGTTAAAACAAATTGTCCCTTTAATCGTGCACTGCGGAGATATGGCCTTTCTTTCTGCACTTAAAACATGTTGGCATGAACGCCACTTTCTGTCCAACTCCACTACCACTTGCACTTCCCCCAACTGGTGGTCGTTGAGATTGACTCCCTGATGGTTTGGAATACGGCTTGCACTGAAACTGATTCGTATTATTACCTCCACCTCTTTGAAACCTTATCGGCCCAAAGTTACAATTCCTCTGATCTCGCGACAGCTCTAATTCCTCAAGTCGCGCACATGCATCAACCAAAGCATGAAACTGATTCAGCCTCAAGGATATCACCCCTCGCTTCAGTTCCACTCTCAAGCCCGATTCAAACTTCCGACATCTCCATGTATCATCCGGTCGAGTTTGAGCATAATCCGAGAATTGAGACAAATTCTCAAATTTTGTAGCATACTCATTCACCGTCATATTCCCCTGTCGCAAACCAAGAAATTCCATTTCCTTTCGGAAGTAAATCACAGAGAATCACACAGCACAAACAAAAACAGACCCAACCACAACCCCAAAAGACTCTAACTTGGGCTCTGATACCAACTAATGTAACACCCTTGTGGGGATGTCACATATATAAAGAAAATAAAAGAAAGATAAATAAAATCTACCCAAGTTGTAAAACATTTGTTATATACTACTACGGGTTGTAAAATAATTCCTGTTAAACAGAATATTATTAAATAAAATAACGCAGAAATATAAAATAAACAGAACAACATCACTCATAATATACATATAGTCTAAGTTATAAGTTATACAAATAATTTACAACTATATCTATAAATATTTAAACAGAAACAGTAAAACAGTAAAGAGTTAATATATATATACGCAGACGCGCCCAAAATACACATCATAAACATTTAACCCTCTGATGGATCACTCTCAGGAAACTCATCAGAAGATAAATATCCAAGATGCCTCGACACTCGGCGGAAACGAGACCGCGCAGTCGACACGATAGTCATCTCACTAGGCTCAGTGGACACACCACCCGAATAACGCCTAAGAGATAAAGGTAACTCTAAGTGCAAAAACACAGTAGTCGTCATAACTGGCTCTCCATCAAACGTATGTCGTAGGGACACAGTCAACCGTCCCACGTAAGTCACTGAGTCTCTATCTCCCCACAGATGCCAAGCTAACGATCCACCGTGAAACTCGAGTCGCACAAAACCCAAAAATCCTGGTATCGCCATACCCAAACAAATCAGTCCAATGGATATGGATGATCAGATGGTTCTTGGTCGTCGTACTGGTCTTCGGCTGGCTGCTCTTCTTCCTCCTCAGGATACAAAATCTCAAGAGGTTGTTCCTCTTCCTCAAACTCTTTACCACGTAAATAAATATACAGAAAACACATACAATAAAGAGGTAAGACAATCTAAAATCATCACAAACGTGACAAATAAGAAAACGACAAACAACAGATATACGAGTTCATGCAATATGAAAAGCTATAACAAATAATTAATAACGAGGATAGTGTAAAGATTTAAATGTCACAACAACACATAATATCACGATAAAATAATATCACGAGATAAAATAAAATAAGAAATAGATAATTTATCATAACAATAACCAGATAAAAATAAACAGATATAATAAAATAATATCCAAGATATAATCATATGCAATATGACACGATCCTACTCCATGGAGCTAAACACATACGATATCGAGAGAGATGACCCGCAAAATCTATTGAGTGAAAAGCCGGTACTGGTGGATGAGTGGAATGCCAAAGGACTGGTGAGAGTGGGAAATTATGGACATGAATGGGTGAGTGGATGGATTAGTGGATGGATTAGTGGATGAGTGGGTGGAGTGGTTAAGTGGTTGTATTAGTGTATGAGTGGATGAGTGGGTGAGTTAGTGGATGAGTGGATGAGTGGATTAGTGGATGGATGAGTGGATTAGTGGATGGATGAGTGGGTGGTTGAGGACGAAAATTTGTACCACGGCTGCCCAACCCAAACTATTGCGCTTTATCACACGTTGCGTCTATAGCCCCACGTCACATGGTAACCATTGTCCAAGGCGTGGTGTAGTTCACGGTCTCACGTTGTGGCACTACAAGCAATGTACTATTAAACTTTACGAAATCTCGATTAAATATAATGCGTGTCGAGTCCATTAGTGTGCTATCGGTTACCACGGCCCCTAATGGAGCGACCGATCATGTCCATATATGGGATCCCGTACACTAACGTCTCCAAGTTCATAAAGACAATGAACCACACTACGTTTATCGCATCGACAACACGATGTGATTCACCTCGTCAACCAATCCACCAAAAATTGGCATAAACTCAATATATGATCCAAAAATAAGAAATTACCAAAATACCCTCATTAAAATATATCCTCAAAGATAAAAAGATACAGTAAGTCCCATCGGACAAATACTGTTCCAAAGCCTGTACAGGTTCACCTCATAGCCCGACAGCAGAAAAATACAGAAAATACCGTTTTGGTCAATCGCGTAGAAATTTTATCGCGTTTTCACAATCTCGTCATTTTTACAAACGTTTTTAAATCGCGTAAATTTATTTTTCTGTTTTTAAAATCGCGTAGAGTTTTTAATACGTTTTCTCAATCGCGTAAGATTTTTAAATCATTTTATTGTCCAAATCCCTTAAAAATTACTGTTTAAATAAACAGAAATAATAAATAATACGTTTAAACTACGTAAAATATTTTTCATACCATATACTGTCTTTTGGACATCTTTTCTATCTTATTTGTCCATTTTTAATAAAAATTGACAGTATTTTGCTTAGAAAATTATATTAATGGTTTCCTAATTTTTTCGTAAAAATTCTGTTTACTTAATTTTTAACCGTATAATTTAATCCTTTTGAAAACCACTAACATGCTTCAAAATTTTAGTATGAGCCATATGTTAGAAATTTTCAAAAGTTACTGTATTTCCTTTCTAACAGTAAAATCAATAATTTTAGTTGATTAAACTTAATTCAAATCAATTTATTTCTTCAAAACTCATTTTAGAAAATTTCTTTTTAACATATATTACACCTTTATACTTGAAAATGGTTTGGAATTGATTTTAGAAATCATGGATTCTTGGTTTGGCATGTTGGCCGAAATATACACTTGTGTCATTTGATTTCTAAATTAATTTTCCTTGATCTAAACAATTCTATCTCTTGTTAATTTTCCTAGGTTAATTAAATTACACTTTAGGAAAATAATGAGAACATTTTGGTTCTCCTTTTAGTCAATGGTCGTGAGCCTTAGTTTGGTGTTCTTTGGAACACTCATGCATTCTTTAGCATGTTATTCGCATCCTATACATTATCATGCATTTCTAACACATACAAATTATCAAAGCTTGTAGACATGCAATTTAAAGCTTGTAGACATGCAACTTCATACAAATTATTACAAACATCAAATAAGAAAGCTACTAACAAACACACAAATAAGCTACTAACAAACACACAAAGGAATCCTTATGGATTCTACAATCACAACAAATCAATCTCCATCTTCTTACCATCACCCATGGATGATAAGATTAGTCTTCCTCTTACCTTAAATGAAGACAAACACTCCTTCACACCTTTCCTAGGGTTTCGATTTCACTCCACCAAGTCACCTATCAAGCTTAAACAAAACTACAAATTACTAACCATAAAAGAGAGCTTAAATCATGGAGAAATCATGGCTTAAAACTTTGAAAAAGAGTTTAGAAATGGAAAACAAGAAATTTCACCTTCTAGGTAAAATTTTCCAAGTAGGTTTCCAAGCCTCAAATGAAGGATTTTACAAGAACTCCCAACTAGAGATGTTCTTAGGATTGTGTTTAGGTTTAGAAAACTTGGTTGGATAAATTTTTGAGTGATTGGATGGTGTAGAATAGGGTTTGGCCGAATAGAGCTTCAAGAAAGCTTCAATGGAGTTTAGGGTTTTTGGAAGAGAGAGAAGAGAGAAAATGCATGAAGATTGAAGTGAATTTTTGGTCCTCCAAAGGCCAAATGGCCGTGAACTTCAAGCATGCAAGGTGTAGCCTTGCTTGGCTTCATCCAAGCCTTAGGATGGATCAAAGGTCAAGATTAAAACTTAGTTAGCAAGCTTAACTCTCATTGGTTGATTTTAGCATTGTCATTAGCCTAGTCACCATGCTTAGTCACTAATTAGCCTAGTCATTAAGCTTAGTCACCATGTTCTTGAAAGTTCTATTACTAATGATGCTTAATTAAGCTACTAAGTTAACTGTTTTAACTAAACGTGGGTTCCGCAAAACATTTCCGGGTCCACTGTCATTTTATTATACTGACTAATAAAATAATATTATAATAATACAAAATTATTTTATTTGACAGTTAAATCCTAAAAATTAAAAGATTAAATACAGTATCATTCAGAATCGGGTTTAGTAAGATCCCCCAGTTCTGAATAATTAAAATAAGATTTTCCTGACCCGGAAAATATCATTTTCTTGTCCCGGAGCAAATCGCACAAAAAGTCCAAATAAAATCACAGATAGTAATATTAAGCATTGTAACATATAAAAAAATTAAAAATAGTACAATCGGGACGTAATGGTCATTTTTTTATTTTTTCCCACGACGAAGCAAATCATCCAAAACGTTCAAATAAAATTACGAGACAAAGTATTATATGTTTGTATATCTCCCGAGAAAAATTAAAACAAGCTTTGAGAAAATTTTTATTTTACCGTCTCGAAACAAATTACGTAAAACGACCAAATAAAATTTTAGCCTGTAAAACGTATTTGTATTTCATACAGAAAAATAAGAAACAGTAAAATAGGGACACAACAGTCTTTTACACAAAAGCTTGAAAAACAGCAAACAGAACATTCGGGACATTTTTCTAAAAATTGGGGTGTTACACTGAAGCCTATTTAATAGCATCAAGAAAATGCAAGTTAATTTGCACCTATTTAAAACTCTCTAAAATATCACCTGACTGCACAGTGTTCTTGGGGTTTACTAATCTATGAGGAAAATGGGCCCTAGGCACATACTCATTAACTTCAGGCTCTACAACTTTAGGAGTAGACATATTAAGCTTTGAGGGCACATTATCCTTATCTAAGTTATTATTATCCCTAGAACTATTGTTGCCTAACTTTATATTATCCTTCACAGGCTCTACAACATAATTATCTATTTGTTTCCCTGACCTAAGGGTGGTAATAGATTGAACATGCTCATATTCCCTATTAGAGCAAGATATCTCATGAACTGTATACTGTCATTTAGGTTTATGGGTAGGCTGACTAGGGAACTTTCCTCTTTCTCTTTATGTCATCTGACTGGCCAACTGACCCATCTGAACTTATAACTTTGTTATAGCATTAGTGTGCACTTGCATAACATTCTTTATCTCTTGAATGACATTCGTAGTCACTTGGTTGGTATTTCTCATCTCTTGCACAAATTGACCAAAAGTCTCCTCTAGTGATAATTATTGCTTAGACTGACCTGCTCCTTGATTTGGGAAATATGATAGTTGTTGGTAACCTTGGTTAGGCTGTTGGAATTGAGTCTGACTCTCCATAGGTTAACCACCTAAGTTACTTGAAAAGTTATTTTGCTTCTAAGAAAAATTAGGATAATTTCACCAATTAGGATTATAAGTATTTGAAGAAGTATTAGAAAAAGATCTCTCTATTGTGTTTCCTTGCTCAACAACACAATTATTGTTAGGTGCAAAAGAAGAGCATATAGAAAAAGCATACATATTACAACCACAAAATGCACAATTTTCCTATTGAATACTATTAACCTAACTAACTCCTTTATTGAGTGATAGAGACTTAACTTTACGTGCAATAGCATCTAGTCTAGCTTTGATATATGTATCATCACTAACCTCATATAAACATTCCTTCTTAGGTTAGGTTGATATATCCCTATGATTAGTAAAGTCCCACTGTTGAGAATGTTCAGAAAAATCTTCAAAAAACTGATAACTCTTTAAAAATTGTGTCACCATTCATAGACTCAACTAAGCCCCTATTAGATTGTGTCAACCCATTATAAAAGTACTACACAAGACGTCATTTTTCAAAACTATGATGAGGGCACCTCACAAGCAAATCTTTAAATCTCTCCCAGCTTTCAAAGAATTTTTTATGGTCTTCTTGACAAAAATCTGAAATTTCCCTTCTCAAAGAATTTATTTTGGACATGAAAAAAAATTTAGATAAAAACTTTTGGCTTAATATTTCCCATGACATAATAGAATTTGAAGGTAAAGAATTTAGCTAAGTATTTGCTTTATCTTTCAACGAAAAAGGAAAAAGACGCAAACACATTGATTCTGTAGAAAAAAATTGAAATTTAAATATTTCACAAATTTTTAAAAAATTCATGACATACAAGTATGGGTCTTCTCTATCTAAGCCATGAAAAATTGAAAGCAAGTTGATAACTTGAGGTTTAATCTCAAAATGGATAGCAGTAATAGTAGGTAAAACAATGCATGATTCACAAATATTGAGAAAAATAATTCCCTAAGTGGTCTAACATCATCTCCTTGCACAACCACATCTGTCTCTACTATGTCTTCTACATTAACTCCTTGCACAGTCACATTCATCTCTGTTATGAGTTCTATATCAACTCTCACTAATTTATGTGTATGATCACGAACCTAAGCTGTCATACAATGTTCAAACAACAAAAAATAAAATTAAAGAAAATAGAGCAATTAAATTTAAAATAAAATAATAATAAGGCAAATAAGAAAAATATTTTTTTTAAAATCAACTAGTAGAAGAGAAAAATTTAACAAATACTTAACTTTAACTAACTAAGTGCCCGGCAATTACGCCAAAAACTTGTTGTGACTTTTTTAAAAGCCTAAAAATACTCGCAAGTGCATAAGTCGTACCAAAGTACAGTTGAGCAAGTACGAAATCAATCCCACATAGACTTATAGTTAATTTTAAGTATGGAAAAATCCTTCCTAATATAGTAACAAGAATTATAAAATTAAATATGTAAAGATAAAATAAAACAAATAAAATGAAAACCAATAACAAATTAAATGAAAACAAGTAAACAAAATTGGGTTTCTACCAAATGCAAGATGACTAAGGTTCAAAATCCACAAAGATTAATTTTAATATTAACTATGTCAAATTATTATACTCAAAATAATTTATCTCATGAACATCTAGTTACAAAGCATGTGCTCACGGAAAATCTATCAATAAAGCACTAAAAATAATAATAAAGTGTATGATAAAAATTTTCTAATTAATAGTAAATTATCAAATCATCAAATGTATCCCTAAAAAGAAATCACCATTGATATCCAACAATTACTACTAATATTCAGATAATACAAATAAATTGCAAAGCATGAGAAAAATATGATTGAACTCATCTAAAAATTCATTCATATGATTTGATAGGAAAATAAAATCAATAAACATTAAATCCTAAAATTGAATAACGATAATTCAACTTAGCAATGCCAAAACAATCAAAGTTTCATCATCTCCCTAATACAGAGAATTTAGCAAGATATAGAAAGATTAGAACAAAATAAAATTATCTCACTAACATTCTCCATAGATATTAATCTTCAATTTCTTCTCTGCAATCTTTCTCTCTTGTTGTGTCGTTGTGCTGCTCGCTCCTCTTTGTGCTTCAATCCGTTTTCCAATTCTCCACATCGCTCTTTTTTTTTATCAACAAAATAAAATTATCTTACTAAAATTCTTCATAGATATTAATCTTTAATTTCTTCTCTGCAATCTTTCTCTCTTGTTGCACTGTTGTGCTGCTCGCTCCTCTCTATGCTGCATTTTGCTTTCCAATTCTCCACAACGCACCTTTTTTTACTCATGTCCAATCTTAATTTATAACCATCAAATATCCCTAAAGCCCTTTAGTAACTCATCCTTATTTTACAAGTGGGCCAAGCTTATTGAATTTGCATTCTACTAGTCACCAGTTGCATAACTATGTAAAGAAGGGCCATTCAATCATGGACAACTTCAAGGTGTTATTTTTTTATTTTATTCATAATGGGCCTAAGCCATTATTACATTGTGAGCTCTTGTGCCAGTATGGCATAACAACTCAAAGCTTCATCACCTTTTATCCGAATTAATTATTTAGTCTTGAAATTTATCACAATAATTAAATTAATAATCTTGTTAATAAATAAATCAATAATATTACAAAGTAACTAAAATCAAATATAATGAGATATAATAATGCTTATTTTTTATAAGAAAAATATATAAAAACTAGGTTGTTATCACCTACAAGTTATTTCATGATTCTTTTTTGTAACATTTAGGTGTGATTCCTTAGGATTAGTTTGATATCTTACACACATACAAATATTAAACATTATATTCGACCTACTTGTGGGAAGATAAAAGAGTGAGACAATCATATTTCTATATTTAGTGATTTCTACAGGTTTACCTCCTTCATCCTTGTCCAAATAGCAAGAGGTGCTCATTGGGGTTGTCATTTTCTTTGCATTTTCCATTCCAAATCTCTTGAGCAACTCCTTGCAATACATGGTTTTACTTATGAAAATTTCATCCTTTGTTTGCTTGATTTGGAGTCTAAGAAAGAAATTGAGTTTACTCATCATTGACATCTCAAATTTACTATGCATGAGGTTAGCAAAGTCCTTGCATAAAGACTCATTAATAGCACCAGATATAATTCATCAACATAAATTTGCATAAGGAAAATGTCATATTTTTGTTTTTGTAAAAAGAGTGTATAGTCAACCTTGCCTTTTGAAAAAAAAATTCTAAAAAGAACTTACTCAACCTTTCATACCAAGCTCTAGGAGCTTATTTTAAGTCATACAAAGCCCTTTTCAATTTAAAAACATAATTGGGTAGCTCATAATTTGTAAAACTAGGAGGTTGTTCCACATACACTTCTTCTTGAGTAAAATCATTTATAAAAGTACTTTTCACATCCATTTGGTAAAGCTTGAAATTCATATTGCATGCAAAGGCAAGTAGTATTCTAATAGCTTCTAATCTAGCAATAGAAACATATGTTTCTTCATAATCAATTCATTTTTCTTGATTATATCTTTTAGCAACAAGTCTAGCTTTATTTCTTTTTATTATCCCTGTTTTATTAAGTTTGTTCCTAAAAACTCATTTGGTGTCAATTATTGGATAATCATTGGGCCTTCGAACAAGTTACAAAACTTGATTCCTTTCAAATTGATTTAATTTTATTTGCATAAACAAGATCCAATTTTCATCATTAATAGCCCTATCTAAGTCTTTAGGTTCAATTTGAGAAACAAAGGCCTTATGGTTACATGCATCTCTAAGAGAGTTTTGAGTTGTTACCCATTTTTATATATCTCAAATGACTTTATCAAGAGGATGACATCTTGAAGTCCTCCACTCCTTAGGAAGATCCATGACTTGTGATTCCTTTTGTTTTGGAGGTTCAACTTGACTTTCTTCTTGCTTGCTTCTTTTTCTTTGCCATCCAAGTGTGTTTGGGACAAAGTTTCTACAACATCATCAACATCCTTTCCTAGCCTATTGGGATTAGTCGCATCAAATGTAATATATATAGATTCTTCTATAGTCATAATTTTTTTATTGTAAACTCTAAAAGCTCTACTATGAAGATAATAGCCAAAAAATATACCATCATCAAATTTTGCATCAAATTTGCCCAAATTATCATTTTCATTGTTTAAAACAAAATATTTGCATCCAAAGACATGATTATAAGAAATATTTGGTTTCCTTCTTTTGTATAATTCATAGGAGATTTTCTTTAAAAGTGGCCTTAATAGGGCCTTATTCATTATATAACAAGTGGTACTTAACGTATCTACCCAAAAATACTTAGAAATGTTAGATTCATTGAACATATTCTAGCCATTTCTTCCAAAGATTTATTTTTCCTCTCTACATCTCCATTTTGTTGTGGAGTTATAAGGGCTAAAAATTATGCTCAATGTTATTTTCATTACAAAAGGTTTCAAAATCTTAGTTTTCAAATTCTCCACCATGATCACTTCTAATCAATACAATGTTAGAATTCTTTTCATTTTGAATAACTTCGGCAAGTTTTCTAAAGGCTTAAAAAGTATCATAGCATCATTTTTATGAGATAATAATAATGTCCATTTTAACCTAGAATAATCATTCATAATCACAAGTGCATATTAATTCCCACCAAAGCTCATAGTTCTTGATAAGCCAAAAAAATCCATATGCAAAAGTTATAAAAGTCTAATTGTAAAAATAACATTTTTGGATTTGAAAGAGACATTTACCTATTCTCCTTTTTTACAAGCATCACTTAGCTTATCTTTATCAAATTTGAGTTTTGGTAGTCTAATTGCTAACTCTTTAGAAACCAACTTATTTAAATTATCCATGTGAATGTGTGTAATTCCTCTATGTCAAAGCCATGAGTCATCTTCCTTACACATGAGACATCGTGCATCATTTAAGGATATATTATGAAGGCTAATCATATATTATTCACTCTATGACCAACAAACATAACATGCTTGTCATTTATTCCTTCAACTATGCACTAATTTGAATTAAAGATAACTATATTTTCTTTGTCACAGGGGTGACTGATGCAAAACAAGTTATCTTTGAGTCAATTAACAAGCAAAACATTTTCAATCGAGGAAGAAGGAGTTTTAGTAACTTTGCCAACACCGAGGATCTTTTCTCTATAGTTTTTTCCATAAGTATATGTCCATGCTTCTTAGGGATAAGGTAAGAAAACTTGTAGGCATCTCTAGTGATGTGATTAGAGCAATCACTATCAAGGTACCAATGTGAGTGTTTTGGTACAAATTTGGGAAGTTAGAAAGAAAATAGATGATTAGAGAAGTAAAGAAAAATGGTTCGTAATCTTAGGAGGTGTGCCTGTGAATAGACTAGAACACTTCGATTCTAGTGGCTTACTATAGAATTGGTGAAGCATCTATGGTTTCTTGTGAGAGGATGAGATAGAAGAATATCACGAAACTTAGGATGCATGGGACACACTCATAGGATTCGTAACTCTCTTTTCAATGTTGTCCCTCATGCAAAGCCATGCAAAAATGTAAGTAAAAAGTCCTAGTCAGCATGGGACAAAAGGAATTTATTGTTGAGATTGTGACATGACTCTTTTATTGGCATATGATGGTCTGAGATTCTAAGATGTTCAATGTAAGACCAAGACTAAGGGTAAGGAATTCCATTTCTAACTCATACTTCTTTGTTCCATCCTCTTCTATTATTACCTAAATTACTCCTAACCTCGTTATAACATGGAATTTTTTTTCCTTTTCTTTTTTCCTAACTATTTTTGCCATTTTGATTCTCAACCTAACCAATCACTTGGTGTTTCATGGTTACATCGTCGGGTCTAACTATCGAGGCTTCTTTTACTTTTACTTGTATGCAGCCCTAAAACTAAGTGATTCGAGATATACTAGTCAAGATTATACAACGCAGGTAAAACAGTTCAAGACATGCATACTAGATTAAGCAATCATAGAGTCAAGTATTCAATACAGACACCCAAGATAACTATTAGTTGTACCCATCTAGAACCAGGTGATAATCATATATTTTATTCATCAATAAACCATCATGTTTAGTCATTTGTACTCTCCATATTCTTAATTAATTGAGTTTGGTCATGTTTTGTGAGTTTAAGCTCAAATTGGGCCTAATTGAATTTTTTTCAACATTATTGGGCTTTGACATTGTTTCTGTATTTTGGCCATAACTTGCGTTCTAAATATCTGATAATCATGAATTTTACCTTGTAGGAAAGCTAAGAGAAAGCGCTACAACTTTGATGAAGAGCTTGAAGTCTCAATCAGATGTCTAGTGGGCTTAATTTTGCATGAAAATCAGAATACGAGTTTAGAGACCCTTTGATGTTATTTTGATCATAACTTGAGTTATTGACCTCCAAATTGCATGGGGTTTGGGCCCAAATGTTCATAACTAGCCCAACTTTGTAATTAATGGATTTTTAATTATGTAAAACCAAAATAGGGGGTATTTTAGGAGGTTCGAAGTAAGAAACCGAGGCATCTTCATTTTGACACTTTTCTTTCTTCTCTCTAGAACTCTCGTCCTTCTCCTTCTCTCTAATTTTTGTTTTCTTCTTCCTTAATTTTTCTGAGTTCTCCCCTTCTTATGGAGGGGTAGAACATGCTTGGTTGTTAATCTTGAGATTTCATTTTTAATGTTTAAGTTCATCTATTAATCAAGTTTCTCTTATTCTTCTTCTCTTTGTTAATTCTGGTTGCTTAATTGAAATTTTCATATGTTAATTGCTTAATTACCATGTGTAAAGAGATGAATTCAGAGATTAAATAAGACATTGAAAGTGTTTGATGAAATGTTTAACTTGGTTGGATCTTGGCTTTTAAGTCGATTTCGGTTTTGATGAGTGTTTAATTTATCTAATCTTAATTGATTGAAATCTAGAAACATTTCTAGTAGAAGATCCATGATCATTGAGAGGCATCTTGAAGTGATCTAAGACTAAGGACTTGATTAATAACTGAATGGACCTTTAGTAATCAAGGATGAATTAAAATCAAGTTTGGATAATTTTCTTGGATTGGTTACTTTCTTAATTCTGATTTACCCTTTAATTCGAATTCTGATTCTTAATTCTGATTCTTGATTCTTATTCTTAATTCTGATTCTTAATTCTGTTTCTTAATTATGTTTTTTTAATCTCGCCTAACCCCTTATTTTAACTTGACTTGATCAAATTGTATTTTATAATCCTTGAGAAACGATCCGGTGTTATTTCCTATGCTACAAGCCATAGGCATAACTCGGTTATAATTTTGGTGAGTTCGGCGCTCGTCACCAGGCACCACAAACTCTGGCAACATATGCCATATACAAAATTAAGGTTTAACATATACAAGTTAACCTTACAAAAGTGGTGCTATTGCACAAAAAAAAAAGCAAAAAAAAAAAACAGATAAAGCTCATGATGGGTGCTACTACATATATGCACTAGTCGGTATAATGAACAATGTAAGCGACTATGGCTCACACGAACCCATCAAGCTCTGGGACAAGTACCCAAACTTAGTGAATCTTAATAGTAACATTGAGTATCGACATAGCTACAGCTAATGATTTGGAAACATTAGATAAACAGAGTAAGAATTTGAAAATTATCAGTAGGAAGAAAAACCTACAAAAGTTGTTAGTTTGAACTATAATGCTTCCAGATGTGTCAAGACGCAAAAACAATTATTTCTGCCTTCAAACTCATACAAATCATAAATCTGATTCAAGAGAACAGATAATACAAAACAACGCAACAGTTCATGATAGGTTTATAATGCATAAAAAGGTTTACTTCTCTTGTAATTTCTTTATTTGTGATTTATCTCTTTTAATTTTCAAGAAACGAGCCTCATTACCTCTTTTTTTGAATTGGCCAATCAGGGAACTCTAACCTCTCCATTCATATGTGCAAAGACATGAGTTCACTATCCAGTCAAGGGCATCCCCCTGACAATCTTTATCTTTGTGGTATCAACCACACTGGCACATGGACAACTAATTGGATCACCTTCCTTTTTTAGGATCATTTTCCTGGAGGCCTTTTCTGCCCATACAGAAGGAATCTCATTGTGTCTTTCCACTTTAATTAACATGTCTTTTTAATGATCATCATTAATCCCATGATCATATCACAAATGCATGTAATGGCACAATAAGTCTCATTTCTATTTTTACACATCATGACCTAAATTCATTCAACCCAAAACATATCACAATTTCTCAATAACAAGCATGTTCATCATCCAAGTAATGACATCAAATGTCATAAACAAACACCAAACCAAGCATGAAACCCTAATTAAACTTATATGGTCGAATTTCACAAGTTCAAGCAAACAAGGTTACCATTCATTTTTCATCTCAAAACACCATCAAGGGATCACATAATTGATCTCAAGTTCAATTTGTCACTTATGGATGATACTTTGTTGAATTAAAAACTTAACTTATTCCCTAATATAGCCTTGGTTGAATGGCCTATTAAAATAAATCACCAAATTTTATTATATTATTTTTAACCTTTGTACTTTATTTTCTTTTATTAATAAATTATAGATTAACTTGGATGTTCATTGGTTGATTATCAAGATGTGCATGTTCTTCCTTCTCTAGGTATCTTAAGCTTAGTTCATTTGTTTTTAATTTTAGGAAGAAGCAAGAAAGAGAGATGAAGATGAAAGAAGCATCTAGCACATGAAGCAAGAAAGAAGCATCTAGCCAACCTAGAAGCAAGAAAGAAGCATCTAGCACACGAAGCTCATCCAAACCTATTTTTCAACTCATCAAGCCAGCCTAGAAAACAAGATACAGATGAAAGAGAGATGGATGAAATCAAGAACCCCTACCTCTTATAGCCAAGATGGTCTTCAAGCTCTTGCCTTGCCTTTGATCTCCTCAAGCCTTGCTCTTTCCCTTTTCCTTCCTCTTTCTTTGCTTTTCTTTCTCATTTTCCCTTTCTTTCTCTTCTCTTCCTTCTCCTCTATTTTTTGCTGTAAGAGACGTGAGAGAAAGGAGAAGCAAGGTAAGAAAGTCAAATAAAAAAGGGTAAGAACGGTGACTCATGGGTGGGTTGAGATATTTGCTAAAATATTATATCTCTTAGGAATATTTTAATCTTACAAATTTAAGTTTCCTAACTTCCATAGGTATTAGAATAAATCCTAAGATTCATCTAATTTCCAAAATCATCATTTTCATACTTTTTCATATCTGCTATATGTCAATCTGGTATTAAAACACACTCTTAGTATGTTTAAAAATACCAAACTAACTCAGTTTACTCTCACACTTTAACTACGTCATACTTAACTCATTTGTGACCTAGAAACAAATTATTCATATCTGTTTCCCTTAACTTAGCCTTTAAAGTCATTATATGAGTCATTTTAAGCCACTTTTCATATTTTGTGTTGCAGCAAAGTGTCTAAACTAACTTAGTTTGTCACAAAGCTGCACATGCATGTCAAATAGGTATTAGGCTACCTTTGTAACCCTATACAAGCTTAACATGCTATTGAGGGTGTCATATGTTTTATTCAATAATTATTTTCTTTTATTCCTTCTATGTTCCAATCTTACAAGACTATCAAGAAAATTAACTATTATTCTAGTATCTAATACTATCTATTCACATTGGCAGTCATTAGAGAGGATGTTATATTAAGAATTTAAGGATGACAAACTTTTAACTATTTTGGGATATGGCATGGGGTTAAGGTTTACTGTTTCGGGAGAATCTAGATGCCATATAGGTGTTAGTTAATTAAAAAATAAGATAAGTTATGTTGATAAAAACGTCCTTGGTGTAACGTCTTAAGAGTCATGAGACACATGTCACCCATTTAATAGCTACCATAGAAGCTCCAAATCTTGACGCGTGTGACACCTCTAAAATTTTTTTTCACTTAAAGACTTCAAATCCACATAATGGGTTAGAGTTCTTAGTCCTCAAAGTCCACATGTCTAACCAGAGCATCATCCTCTATGCCCTTACTAGCTCATGATAACTTTATTTATTTATTTTGATTTATCCTTCTAGTTTCATTTGAACCTTATAGTTAAGATGAAATTATGTCTAAAACAATAGCCCATAAGCTTAAGAGAAAATATCAATCTTTTTCTTGAGTGCAAATTATCTATTTTACTCTTGTCATGTCAATGACTTTGATGAAAGCCTAAGGAAGTGGCGCTGACATGCCTCGTTCTTTGTGTATGGTAGTTGAACCTTAAATTCTAGTGGCTTGATAATTGTAGCCTTATCCCTTTTGAATTATAGATTTTCCTCTTTTTCTTTCATCTTCTTCTTTTTTATTCTTCTAGAAAACCTCACATTTTCTTCTTCTTATGTTTCTGTGTCCTTCATCTGCATTCATGGCATGCTCAAGACCCGCCCCCTCTAACCTTGCTCCATCAGGGCCTTCTCAAGAAGATGTTGGTTCTACTTTAGATGTAGGTTCTACTAGTTCTTAATAAGAGCAAACATGCTCTATATCCTTTTGTTTGTGGCTTGTGCTCCCTCCTCACCGCATGGATCCTGTCAATGGGAATGGTCGCCGGTGGATGACTAATGTTCCTTTCTCAGAACAAGAGTTCCCTACCCCTCCTTCTGTTAGTGACTTTCTTTTCACCATTCCTATTCTTGTTGAACCCGTATCGTTGGTGAATCAACGCCTTCGCTATGGCATTCCTGCATCCCTAAATTT
Source organism: Ormosia emarginata (assembly GCA_029884605.1). Lineage (NCBI taxonomy): Eukaryota > Viridiplantae > Streptophyta > Magnoliopsida > Fabales > Fabaceae > Ormosia > Ormosia emarginata. Next base: position 7,944,271 of record JAQQTP010000083.1, on the reverse strand, counting down.
CCAATTAGGTCCTTCTCTTGGTGACTGATTAGACAGGAATTCCTTTGGTCCCCTCTTCACTATATGCTACTTAACAACCAAATAGAGGGTTGGAAGGAGTGGGTAGCTTAAGTCTTTACCCATGACCTCCCTTTTGTTAATGTTTTGGAGAAGATTAGTATTGCATATGCCATTAAAGCTTCCATCAAGCTTTTGGTGTCCAAGCTTCTTGAGGACTTGAATCTGCTAGTCCAAAGGTGGAGTCACGAGACTCACACTTTAATTACCACTTGGGGGAGTTTATGCCTACACTAGAGGATGTGGTTATTCTTTTAAAGCTTCTTGTTTTTGGTGATATAGAAGTTTCTAGTTCCTCTTTTGACATTCACATTATTGACACAACCAAAAAATCTAAGGCGTGCACCAAGGAAGTGCCAAACATACTAAGGAGGTGTTTAGCAAGCGTCGGGTAAGCGAGCTTCAAGCTGAAGCTGGCAAGACACCTAAGTCTAAAGTTTACAGTACTGTAAACAATCTTCCTCCTATTAAGAAGAAATCCAACCGATAGTCCTTCAAGTATACCTTTGCCACCTGTGTTCGCTACTTTTTTGGTGATTTTTTAGAGAAAGATGCCTTTAAGGTAGGTCCTCCTATCAAGATGCCTTTGAAGAAAGCTGCCTTCATTGCGTTTTGGTTAAGTAGGTACGTATTCCTTGGTCCGCCTTGGGAATTAGTTAGTCCTTCTATATTCACTTTTTCTAGTCTTCTCACCAAAGATATTTGTTTGCCTTTGACATCTTTTTTCTTAGATGGCTTGTACACCCATCTTGACCAAATTTATAAGCAAATGTGCATTTCTTATAGCCGTCTTTCAGCCAATACTTTTCTGGATTTGATCTTTCTTCAATACTTTCTATTTGAACATTTTTCGGACCATGGCCCTATTCGGGAGGTTCCTATTGTGAAGCCTAGAGAAATTGTTCGCCCTCAACTTCGTTCTTAGGGTTGGTTTCAAGAGTCTCCCTGTAGCTCCCCTTTGAACTTGATAGACAATGAGAAGCCTTTGTTTTTTGTCCCTACATTACTTCTTTCTATGGAGGCGTCGAGGGCCTTCATCATATCTACAGATCTAATGAGTTTAGCTCTAGGAATGACAAGGTTGCTCATGTTGAGGGCATGTTTGATTTTTGGAAACTATGTTCTCAGCCTAAAGTTTTACCTAGTTTTGTCTTGACTGATACAATTCCTGCTTTTAGTGCGGCTTTGTGGCCTTTCGTTTACAAGCCTAACCATGTTTGTCGTTAATTTGGTTGGGACCAACCTCCTTCTTCCATTGATTATGGTTTCTTTGATGTTTCTTCGGCCATGAAGGTTGTTCTCTTCCAAGATGTTCTAGTTCCTATTGATCTGTCTTTGTTTATTCCACTTTCTTGCCGTGGCGGCATGACAGTGGATTGGTTGACTTATTATCACACTCTAAAGGTTTCGGTTCAGTGCTTTGAAGCTGACAAGAGTATTAGTGGTCCTCCAAATATTCATATCATGTACAAGGACCCTTACTGCGTTACTTTTGCATATAAGGGATTTGAGAAGCAAGTTTGTCTTCATTTCTCTCTTTCCCCCCTTTCTGAGGTAACATATATTTCCTTATGTATTTTAGGGCACTAGGCTCTCTCAGGGAAGCCTAAGAAGCGTAAGTATTCTGCCGCTTAGTAAGCTCTTGTGGATAGATTGGAGAAAGAAAAGGTTATTTCAAGTGTTTCTGACGCATAAGAGCCCTCTGCCAAGATGCCTACTAAGAAGCCTTTTGCGTCAAAGAAATATACTCTTAAGAAACTGCCTTCTTCCCCTAAAAAGCTAATTGCACCTACTCGTCGTTCCACTCAGCGCCGCAAAGTTACTCATATTAAAGAACCAACTCCTCCTTCCTCACCCATTGATTTATCCGAAGAGGAAGAAGAGCCTTTCGAGGAAGCTGTCAAAGAGCCTTCTAAAGACCCTGTGTCGCCCAAATCAATTGGCTAGGGCGTTGATTTTGTTGAAAACATCCTTCAGCCTGATTTTGTTCAACCTAATTTTGTTCATACTGACTCTATTCAACTTGACCCTCCTTTTGCCCAAGTGCCTTTGCAGCCCTTGCCATAAGGTTTGCCTTCTCAGCATGATTCCTCACCCAATGATCTCACTCACTAAACCAAGGGTGTCGATCCTTACCCAGATGACTCTATGTCTATATAGTATCTTCTTAATGTTAAAGGTATTCATTCGTTTCTCCTTTCGTTCCTTTACTTCATTTTGTTTTTCCTTTTCTTGTCATGTTTCTTTTGTTTATAACCATGGGTGGTGGTCAATCCTCTCTTCGAGATGACACAATGAAATCTCCCAAGAAGGAACCTTCTCCTGAAAATGCTTTGGAGACCCTTGGAGGTTTTTATCCTAAGTAGGCAATTCATGACACTACTACTTCAAGCCTTACTGTTCATAGTGTTGATCCTGCTTTATTAAGTCTTTTATTATTTTCTTTCTATGTTCTTATTTTCTAGATTTTCTTCGTATTTACTTCCTGTTTCCTTTTCTTTCTAGATATTGTTTCCATGTTACTAGAATTCACTTTTCTTATTATTGATGATGCTTTACTACTTTTTGAGTTTTGTTGAAAAACACCCTAGTTTTCTTTTCTCTCAGACTGCATATCCTCCTCTTTTTAGGCACGCATGTTATGAGCACTTTGTTGCTTTTTTTAAACTGCTTCATTCCTGTAGACTTATTGAACTGCTTGGTCCTCTTAAGGACAATGCCACATAACACATCAAGACCCTCTAATGATTTGGCTTTCAAAGAGATTGGTTTGAAGATCTTCACCGCCATCTAAGCTGCCGGCTTCCTAGCGTGATGTTTGATGAAAGCTTCTAGAAACTTGTTGATGTAGTGGCTACTTTCTTCAACCCAACAATTCTTTGAAACAAGACATTTCTGAGCATAGTACTCGTATAGAAACTCAGATTGCAACTCACTAAGGGGGAAGCGGAGTTGGTTTCAAGCTTCAAAGAAGGAAGATGAAGAAGCGAGGGCTGCCATGGATGCCCCTTTTTCCTTTTAACTTTGTTATCTTTGTAAACAGTTAGTATTTCTGGTTTCAAGTTGTATGGACGGACGCCTTGGCTATATTGATTGTTTATTTTTGAATAATTTGTTGCTTATAAGTTGTTAACTTTCCTACTTGATAAAGTTTGTTTTCGTATGTTCCTTTTTTGTGCTCTTTTTCCATGTTTTTCTGAAATTTGTTTTCTGAATCTTGAGAGTCTGCGGTACTCCTTTGTCTTCTTCTTTGACTTTACTGTTTAAATATGCTTCCCCTATTTGTGCTTAGAAAAACTCTTAAAAACTATTACGAGTTATTCCAACACCAAAACGTGCTTCCATATTTCCTTTTGCAGGTGTGTGCTTAAAAAAATTTCTTGTCTTAAGTTTTTCCAATATCGAAGCACGCTTTTGCTTTTCTATTTGCTAGGTGTGTGCTTCAAATATCTGCCCTTCTTCTTCTTACCTTCCTAGAAGTATCCTTGCTGATGGTACAACTATCTTAGTGGGTAAGTGTAACATTCTTCTTACTCTAATGATGCTAATCAGGGTTATAGAAGTTCAATACTATAAGTATAAGTTGGATAATAACTTTGGTAATCTTTTAAATTAATTTGAGCATAATTCTATAATACTGAATGTAAATAATATCAAATAAATTTAACTAAAATGGCTGATATGATAGAAATAAATGTGAGAAATTTACTTCTAAAGCATAAACCATGGGAAAGAGTGGCAGTAAATTTTTAAGGATCAAATGAATTAGTTTGACATTTTTAATAACACTAGTGAGTGTCTAAAGGCCAAATTAAATAGAAAAGTAACTCAGAAAATTATGAAACTTTGAGTAAGTGGTAAAGAGAGGATGAAGAGTAATATGATGATGAGAACATGTTAAAAAGGAATATTTATAAGTTTTCTAGTTCCATTTCATAGGTTTAACTGAACCTAGAAAAGAACACTAAAGCTTAGTGAATGATAAAGGTATATATGAAAAGTTGATAAATGAAAAAACTGAGAAATGAATAGAATCTTAGGATTTTCTATAATACCATTGAAGGTTAGAAAATTCACTAAAGGAATGTTAAGATATCCTTAATAGATATAAAGTTACAGGATGAATTTTAATATTTCCTCTCCTTTAAAATTTCCACTGCCTCTGCTCTCACATTTTTTCTATCTTTGTATTGTGATATTTCTCTCCCTCATTCTCATTGCTCTCACTCTCATCTCTTTCTCTCTTGTGGCTGCCGGAAGAGCAGAAAGAAAAGAACAAGAAAAAGAAAAGAAAAGAAAAGAAAGGAAAGAAAGAATGAGAGGTGAAGCTTGAAGAATCAAGGCAAGAGGAAAAAAAGAAAAAGGATAAAGGCAATGGGAAAATAACATAGTAAAGGTAGGGGGATTTTTTTCTCTATTTTTCTTCATTTTCTTTGCTTTTCAAATGAATTGTTGGATTGAAAATGAAAACTTTGAAGGTTGTGATGACTTGAATGGCACAGACATGGTTTTGGGTTTGATTGAATGAATTGATGATTTTGATTGTTATTTTACCATGGAAATACTTTGAGAATGATTTTGAATGTTTGTAAATGATGTTGAGATCATAAATGAGCTTGGAAATGGTTTGGATTTGTGATTGTTATGATTGGAAACAGATTAGAAATTGTTAGAAAAACAGAGGATGCATTTTGGTACACTAGCGCTCAGGCGCTGAGGTATAGGCGCCTAAGCGCTCAGCGTCCAGAACGCATTCTTCTGGTGGTAAGCACTCAGCACTCAAGTGTTGATTATGGAATGCCTAAGCGCTGACCGTAATAAGAGCATAACATACTCTCTGCCTAATCAGCGCCCATGCGTTGGTGAACAGGCGCTCAAGCACCCATCGCAGAATAGAACACAAAAAGTAATGTATTTGGTTGAAATGTTTTCTTTTATGCATTTTGGGATCCCTTGTGCATGATTTCTGAGTATGTTGTACTATAAATATGCATTAGAGTAAATATAGTAAAATAGTATTGCTCTTGTGAATTGAGAGTTTGCATTGTATGAATAGTGAATTTGAAAGTGTGCCTTGAATGTACTCTTGTATCTTGAATTTATGAATTTGAATTGTATATATTGAGATTTTGAGAATATGCTCCCTATGATGTTAAGGTTGAGCAAAAAATATGTATTGAATAAATGCTTGAATAATCAGTGCTCAATGAATTTGTAAATTGAATTGAGAATGAGAATTGGACAATTATCTTCAAGCGGGAAGGTAATTAGTCCATGCTTTCCCACTTAGTATCCTTGTTTTATGTGATATGTTTCATTTAGTATAGTGAATTTTGGAGACGATCCTGTATAAGGGTAGGGTATTCGAAATTTCATTAGAACCATGAAGACGACCTCTTGTGAGGAAGAGGGATCTTGTGTTCTTGAATAAATTCCTCATAGTATCAGTATAATCCTCACGTATTAATTCCCACATAGGATACTAGTGGTAGTATGAGGCCTTGAATCACTCCCTACCATGAGTATATAGAACCCGAGCTATATGAGGTAGCTCCTACCCTAGTGGTGCTTGAGATATGGGTTCTGTGGGATAAGCGAGTATTTGAATGAACACTAAAATTTAAATTGAATTTGTATGATATACTATGATTTAAACAAGCATTTGAATCTTTGTTTGAATTTGACATTATGATATTTGTATTGAGACAATTTCTGAATTATTGGTGATTGTTTCTTTGAAATTGCTGGATAATAGATATTTTCAAAAACTATTGATGTATGGATAAAATACACACATCTTGTGCTTGATTTGAGGTGAATTTAGGTGTGCTTTGATTGATTTATGTTAGAATTTACACTGCATTTAATCTAATTATCTTTGGTATCTAATGATTGGTCTCTCTCTATATTTTAAGGTCCAAAAGAGGTGTTTTGACATGGCTCTATGAAACTTTGGATGGATTCATTGAAATGGAGTTGAGCTCAAAATTTATATGACCAAGATTCATAGAGTTTTTGACCTTTGTGCAATAAAATCAACATAACTTGAGATACAGAGGTCGAAACAATGTGATTCTGGTAGCATTAAAAAGCTGAGACAAAACCCTTCAACTTTCATGAAGATCATTTATCCATTTTCTAACCTGTGAGCGATTGAGAAGTTAGACACGGTCGTGTCTAACTTGGAAAATGCTTCTGTCAAGCTTACACGACCCTATCTAACTCAATTGAAGCTTCTGACTTGGAAACACGACCGTATCTCTTAGTCACACGGTTGTATCTCACTTAAAGTGCAGATACTCGATTTCCAAAGGACACGACTGTGTCGAAGGGAGACATGGTCGTGTAAGCCTTCCTAACGTGAAAAAAAGGTTGTTTTACCCCCAAATCATTATAAATTGGGCAAATCACAAAACCTAAGGGACTTTTTGGCTAGAGACTTGTGTGATGACATGTTTTCAGAGGCAGAGGCAAGGATTGGAGGCGAAGGCTTGGAAGGCAAGAGCAAGAGTCATTAAAGTTCAACCATTGAAGTTCTGTTCTTCATCTTCATCTTCTCCATCTTCTCTTTTTGTTTAGAAATTATGGTTGTTTCTTTAATATTTGTTCTTGTTTGTGTTACAATTGCCATGAGTGGTTAAACCCATTTTTCTAGGATTAGGATGAAACTCTCTATTTCTTTATTATGAATTGTTAATTTGATTCTTTGTTAATGATAAATTATTATTCTTGATTCATTCTTGGTATGCTTAATGCTTATGGTAAGTTGCGCACCATATTTACATGATCTTAGGCTTTAGGTGAATGATCGAAAGATGAAATCTAATTGCTTGATAATCTTAGAATTGAACTTAGGAATTAAGACCTAGACATAGGCTTAAATCCTTTGAGGGGTAAACAATTGTTATAAAATTTAATGAGCTGGAACTTGAATTAATTGTCATAAGAATTAGATTGATGAAGTTTTAACACATTTTTAGTGCCAAGAAATTGAGTTTTAAATAATTTAAGACAAATCACCTTCAAGAACATAGTTGAACATTAACAAAGATATGATTACAATTTATCATAGGGGGTAGTGAAGTGGATTCTTAATCCTAGGTCTTTAAATCTTTGTTGAACCTCATCTTTTCTAGTTTTATTTGGTTTCTTTATTGCTTTGCTTTTTGTCTTAATTTTAATTAAACTTTTACTATCGATTTTACTCGTTTAAATAGTCAAAGTCGCTGTAAGAGTTAGTAATCAATCGATCTTCATAGAAATGATCTTTATTTTATTACTTGTACAATCCGTGCACTTGCGAAAAATCCATAACAAGTTTTTGGCGTTATTGCTAGGGATCGTGTTAATATTAACACAAATGGCAATTTGGTTTATTTAAACCTTTTTTATTTTATTTTTTTAATCTTATTTTATTTTAACTTTATTTTTTCTTTGAATTTTCAGGTGTTGTTTCTTTCTTATGCGTAGAACGAGGAGTTAAGGAGATCTTATTATCCTCGTTGATCTTGAGATCGAGAGGACACTTCGTGATATTAGAAGGGAAAGAAGAACACATAGAATTGAGGAAGACCACATAGCAGACAACATTAACCAAGTTGCCAATCTAGAGTAAAGGCTGAGGGATTATGGAACCCCCAACGCTAACGCTCGTCAATCTTCCATTGTACGACCACAGGTAGAGGCCAATAATTTTAAAATAAAGACGTCACTAATCCAGATGGTCCAATAATTGCAATTCAGCGGGTCATCAATTGAGGACCCAAATTAACATTTGGATGAATTCTTGGAGCTCTGTGACACAATCAAGATAAATGGGGTTTCAACTGATGCTATTCGAATCATACTTTTTCCCTTTTCTCTTAGGGGGAAGGCAAAGAAGTGAATTCACTTGGAAGCCCCAAATTCATTTACTACCTGGGATTTAATGGAGCAAACTTTCTTGGACAAGTACTATCCGATTGGAAAAATGATCAAGCTCGGTCAAGACATCATTATCATCTCTCAAAAGGAAGATGAATCACTCTATGAAGCATGAAAGAGGTACAATGATCTCATTCGTCAGTGCCCACATCATGGCTTATAAGATTTTGTTGTTATACAAACATTCTATTTTGAGCTGATTTTCTCTACAAAGACAGCTCTTGATGCCGCAGCTGGCGTTGCTTTGATGGCAAGGACTCCAATAGAGGCAAGGGCTTTGATCAATGAAACCACTTCAAATATTTATTTGTGGTAAAGTAAGAGATCAATTTCAAAGAAGCAAGTTAGAATGATAGAGCTTGATGTCATTACTATCCTGAATGTCAAGTTTGATGTTTTGACCAAGTCACTTGAGAAGCTAAATGTCAATGTCGTCACTACCCTTAGTATAGCTTGTGAAACATGTGGAGGAGGACATTTGACTTTGGAATGCAATGCAGTGGCGGCGTATTTACAAGACCCGTCTTTGGAGCAAGTGAGTTATGTGCAAAATGGCAACTTCAAGAATCAAGGTAACCCCTTCTCCACATATAACCCCGGATGAAGAAACTACCCTAATTTCTCATATGGTAACAACAAAATAGAGGGGCTCCATCCAACATTAAACCTCCACTCGGATTCTAACTGTAACACCCTCCCTAGGGTATTACATGTCTGACTCCCGACTCAAAATCTGTTAAGAAGTTCACACAAGGTTTGAGTTATAAAAAGATGGGTTTTAAAATTTCTTCTTTACTGAAACATAAATTTACTGAAAGTATTAGGTAATATTGAAAATCATATTTCAACTATTCATTATGCAATATTGACACTAATTAATATTTTACAATTTAAAGAGAAATATAAAATTAACAGACTTTTTTTTTAACAGTAGCAAACCCCATGACGGGTCCTACTTAATAGCACGGTATAACACTAATGTTAAAACTTAGCATACTTATTCTGTTGTGTATCCATCTTGTTGCATCAAAACTCTACTCTTTGTCTACTCAGAACACCTTCGAACTTCAGACAGCCACTCTTCAATGTTTTCATCAATCTCTGAGTATCCATCGCCCGTTATGTCTAAGACAACTCGATCTTTCTATTATTTGATTTTAACAAGATGATACACAAAAAACAACATAACAAAGAGGTGAGATCACCTATACCAATACCAACATGGCAAAGACAGAGATAACACAAACAAGAATATCATATAGGGATATCATACCGAAATATGATCATGCATCAATATTAATCAACTATCATCATCCAATCATTTATCGGTTAAATTATCATAAACAACAATTACGATAATACCTCAAAGATTATCATCATCATCATCCAAGTATTCAAAACAATTGTCATAGCCAATATTCCTCAATTAATATATCACACGAGATATAAATGTTCGATTATGCATGTACACAAGACTCGATTTCCTACTCCATGGAGCTAAACTCGAGGTCGGAGAAATGATCGAAAAGATCTCGTTTCCACGTGCCTCGAACCACGTGCTTTAATTCTCATTTCAATTTTTGCACATCTAGCACATACACGACGGTCTTTATCGATCTTGATTAAGAATAGTGTCTCGGTCAGATCATCGGTGTGTTGCATCGGTCTAACCTACGGGAAGAAGCGCGACCAACCACCCGTATAAGCAACCCGCACCCGATGCCCCCAAGGTCAACAAGTGACCTACACTACGCATATCGCACCCACTCAAGAGGTGTATTTCTCTAGGCAAACAAGCTATCCAAATCCTCATCGGACCATACCAATGCATGTATAATGCACCAAATCCAATCACGCATACAAATATGTCATATTCTCACAAATTGCAATGTATGGATGAACTGGTTCAACAAGAAATCATACTTGTTTTCCACACAAAAAAATCATGTTATCACGTTTTCATAGTTGTAAAACACTTTTACCGTATTTTCACAATCGCGTAACATTTCAAGTTATGTTTTCACAATCCAAAACGTTTCATATGTTTTCACAATACCATAACACTTCTTTTATATTTTCACAATATCGTAACACTTTTGTTACGTTTTTAAAATTTCAAAACATTTTTATTACGTTTTTACAATACCGTAACACTACTATTATGTTTACAAAATTTCGTAACATTTCTATTACGTTTTCAAAATGTTGCAACTCTTCTGTTGCACTTTTAAACCACGTACTAATTTTTAACGTTTTTCTCAATCGCGTAAAAACATAGTTTCTTTCAAATCGCATAGTATTTTTCTCTTTGTTTCAAAATCGCGTAACTTAAAAATCATTCTTTTACGTCACGTAAATCATTTTCTATCATTCTCAAAATATTTAAAACACTTTCCAAATCTTATAACAATTTTTTCCCATTTTCACAATCGCATAAAAAATATTCTATCGCTATTCAATCACGTAGTGATTTATCAACAGTAGTTTAAATCACGTAAAATATTTAAACGTAAATTCAAATCGCGTATAAATATTTCAACGTATTTAAAATCACATAAAAATATTTTTCCATATCACGTAACTTAAAAATCACGTTTTTAAAGTACATAAATAATTTTTCACCACAATTTCATTACAGAAAATATTTCTTGACTTTTAAAAATTCTTTTTTAACTTTTCTCAAAATAATATAACTTTATACTTCATTTAATATATTTTCTTACTCAAGAAAATATTTTTCCACAGTTCTTTGCTCAAGAAATTCTTTTTCAAAATATAATTCACAAAATCACTTTTTCATTGATGTAAATCAACGTTTCAAAACTTAACATTTTCAAAACTTAACATTTTCTAACGTATTCCAAAACTTGAAAATAAGTTATACGTTAGTAAATTTTCAAAACACCATTATATTCTCCATTTTTTCCAAATCAATTTTAAAATCAATTCTCTTCAAAACAAATTAAGATTCAAACCCTTGCAACTTTTCTTTTTCATTTTCATATGAAAGTTCATTTCTCAAGTGATAAAATACTTTGATTCCCTTTCCAAAATCCTTATACTAAAACATTTTGTTCAAACATTTTGTTTCCACTTTAAATTTACTTTGTTTCATAAAACCAAAATTATTCCAACCTCCAAAAATCGTAGAGTCTTTGGCCATTGAAGTCATCAAATATTTTTCTTCTAAATTGATATGGTTTTACACAAACAAAACCATTAAAAATTCTTTGTTTTCAAAACCGAAATACCGATGGTCATAAAAACCAAACCTATTTGTTCAAATTCATTTTTACTCTCCTTACAAATCCTTTTTCACTTTCTTTGCAAATCCTTAAAATTATCATTGCTATTTTCATTTAAATCTCATGTTTAGTAAAACACTTAGAAACTTTTTACACAAAATAAATCAATAAAAATTCCTCCAAAAATCATATTCTTGTTCTCTTGAAAAACAAATCCTTTGTTTATTTTCCACACTCTTCAATTCATCCATTTTCATCTTTCATGAAAATATCAATTTGTGAACACCTATTTTGAGGTGTCTTGTTCGAAATTCACCATGTTCTAAGTACTCAAAAATCAATTCTTTTGTTCTTGAAAATTTTCAACATGAACCCTAATCAAGGGCATGAAAACCGTAGCTCTTCCTTGGCTATTGGAGCCAAAAATCAATTTCCTTTCCACCATCAAGTCATGGCATATACATATATATTTCATCATAAATAGTATAAGCATACCATCAAAGCCATAAAAGCATGTATAGCATATCAAGCATATCATCAAAGCTATAAAATCATGCAAAGCATATCAAGCATAGAAAATTAATCAAAGCTCATAAACACCCACAAATTAATTACATGACCATGGATATGAATCCTCACATGGATTCCACATCCATCAAATAAAATACCATCTCTCACCACCATGCTTGGTTGGTGAGATGGATCTCCCTCTTACCTCTTGAAGATCCTCAAAAGCTTCTTGATTTGTTTCTTTTTCCAAGTCCTTCACCACCAAGGGCTTCTCAAATACAAAACAAAACACAAGTTAATTAACATATCAAGCTTGATTAAGAGGAACCATGGATCAAACATGGTTTAGATCATGAAAAAGAGAGAAGAAAATGAAGTTTTCTTATACTTCACCTCAAAAACCCAATAACTTTGATCTTGAAGAAACTCCTTGAAGATGAATGATTTAGAAGTTTTCAACATGAAAGTTGCTTAGAATATCATGGAGATTCAAGATCTAAGGTTGGATGAAATTAAAAGAGATTGGATGGTGATTTTAGGGTAGATAACCGAATGGTTTCTCTTGAAGCACAAAGATGAAATTTTTGATTTTTTTTATAGAAACTTGAAGCTTGAATTTGAAGATCAAGATGAATGATTTTGGAAAAACTCATAACTAGAGATGTTCTTAGAATGGTGTTTAGGTTTAGAAAATCAAGTTGGATGAAATTTTTGAGTGATGGAAGGTAGATGATGGTGCCATGGCCGTGAGCTTAGAGAAGGAGAAGGAGAGAATTTTTTTCTAAGTGTTTTAAGTTTTTGAAATGATCACGAATGACCAAGAATGAGTGATGATAGTAATGAAACACTTTCCTATAGTCTAAAGTCTTCAAAAACCGTGCCCCCCCCTTCATGCATTCTCCTTGAATGCAAACAAAGCAATAATGAAACAAAATTGACTAAAGCTAGTCATAATTGGCATAAAGCATCAAATAATGTCATAAAGCTTTTTCTTTGTCTTCTAAACAAGCCAAATCCATCACCTTCTCTTCATAATGCATTCAAGTAGTTGTCTTCATTATTTGCCACCCTTTGAAGCATTTCTAGCCATTGATTAATTCAATTTAGGATTTAGGTAGATTTTTAATTTTAGAAACTAAATCTAGCCATTGGATTTTTCTCCTTTAAATTCTAACTTTTAGATGTGTCTCCAAAATTAAGGGTCAAGATTACTTCTTCAAACTTTAAATCCAAGGGTCCTAATTAGTCTTTGCTACTTTAGAAGACCAAATCTCCACCATTGATTGATTCTTCATCCAAATGGTAAAATAAATTCTTTTTAAGATTAAATCTCCACCCTGATTTAATCTAAATCCAATGGTTATAAATGGTCTTTGTCATTTTTCAAGACCAATTCTACACCTTTGATTACATCTATGGTTGATATCAAAGTCTTCCTAACTAAGCTTATTCTCACACCAGTGCAATTGATCAAATCAATGGTTATTATCCAAGCGCTTTCTTTATTAAGTTTGTTTCTTAACCTTTGATTAAATCAATGGTTAATATTCAAACTAAGTATTCTCATCCAAGGGGTATAAATCAAGTCAAGCTCTCTTTGTTGACTACGCAATATAATATTTATTCTCAGATCCTACAAATAATATTTGTACTATATTTTTATTATCCGATAATTAAATACGATTAAAAATACAAGATAAAGATATTTTCTAAAATCATTTCCAGTTCGAGGTTTAGTAAGATCCTTATCCGTCTAAACAAGCAAATTTTTCTATGCGTAGAAAAATTTTTGCTTTGCGGGACCCACCTGGGTCCACGTAAGGTCACTTGGGCCCACATATAGTAAAAAATTTCATAAACATCCACAAAAATCATAAAAATTTTAAAATGCACAAATATCAAATCAGATTACGTAAAATAATTACCTAACGGTAAAAATTAAATTACGTAAAGTTTTCCCTACCAAAATTTTTATTTTCCGACACCTGAGTAAATCACTCAAAACGATCAAATACATCGAATAATAAACAAAATAATTTTACGGTGCATTTAAATTACTAAACAAGAAAATTGTTAATTAGCTGTCAAAATTACTGTTTAAGAGATACAGAAATTTTGGGATGTTACACCAACAACCTCAATAATCTTCTCAAGGTGCGAAGTCCAATTTAGAAGCTTTCATGGAGAATTTTATAGTTACACAAAAGGAGCAAAATCAAGTCATTCAAGCATAAGTGCAACAACATGGGAAATCCATCAAGCAACTCAATACTCGCTTAGACCAAATGGCCACTCATTCCAAGATGCTTGAAACTCAAATAGCCCAACAAGCAAGCTTGTTCAACACGATACAAGGGCGATTACCAAGTCAACCAGAAACTAACTCATGAGAGCAAGTTCTAACAATTTCATTGAGAAGTGGTAAGTAACTCGGAGACCTAACAAGGGAAGAAAAACTTGAAGCAAAGGATACCCATGAAAAGGAGGAAAAGCAAGATAAGAGCAAGGATAAAGCAGGAGATGAAGTAAGCAATAAAAAGTATGGTCCTCCACCAGCATATGTTCCACCTTTGCCCTTCCCTCAAAGGTATCAACAGGAAAGGCTTGATCATTAATTTGGAAAAATTTTGGAGGTACTTAAGAAGCTTTACATTAACATGCCTTTTATCGACGCTCTCTCCCAAATGCCCTCTTATGCTAAGTTTTTGAAAGAGGTTCTCTCTAATAAAAGGAAGTTTGAAGACTAAGAAATTGTTGCCTTAATGGAAGAATGTAGTGCAATCATTCAAAACAAGCTTCCACCTAAGCTTAAGGATCTGGGTAGCTTCTCAATTTCGTACTCAATTGGGAATATGAACATTAACAAGGCTTTGTGCAATCTTGGGGCAAGTCTAAGTTTGATACCACTTTCTATTTATGATTAGCTTGATATTGGGAAGCTCAAACCAACCATCTTCTCTCTTCAATTGACAGATAGGTCAATTAAACACCCTATTGGCATATTTGAGAATGTACCATTGAAGGTGGGAAAGTTTTACATATGGATCGATTTTGTTGTGCTTAACATGGAAGTAGATGTTTAGATGTCAATCATACTTGGGCGTCCATTCCTCGCCACTAAAAGAGCCATGATTGTTGTCTACGAAGGGAAATTGACTTTGCGATTGAATAATGATGAAGTAATGTTTAATGTTTTTAATTATGAAAAGATTACTAGTTCTTTTTATTCATGTAATCGCATAGATGCTAAGGGTGTTGTCACTACTAAAAATTACTTAAATAGCGATGAAAAAATTTCGTCGCTGATCCATTAAATTTCGTCGCTATAATGATTAGCGACGGAATTTGTCACGAAAAAATGTTCGTCGCATAATCCTTGGTGACTAATTTCGTAGCAACGAAAATTGAATTCCGTCACTAAATAGCGTTGAATCTTTCCGTCGCTAGTTAATAAAATTCCGTCGCTAACATCCGTGACCAAAGTTCCTTAATTATTAAAATATTATTATTTAGCAACCAATTTAGCGACGGAAAGCATTCCGTCGCTAAAATGAAAGTATAAATCTATTTTTTTTAGTGACGGAAATATTTTCATCGCTGATGACCTAAATTTTTTAAATTATTTTTTTAAATATTTTTAAACAATCCAATTATATAATTTAAACCTGTATGCAACACAATACAACAATCTAATCCAAAATCAAGCAACAAATTTTTAAAATTTAAATATATCATTATTATGTCATACCATAGTATTTTAAAAGGTCGAAATAAAAATATTTCAAAAAATCAAGATAAATATAAATTAAGTTATACAAGTACTTTATCAAAATAATCATAAAGACAATGTATCAAACATCAAGAGGAAAAAGATCATAGTCATCCTCCTCCATGTCATCTTCATCTCCATCACCAAGTAGCTCATCCTCGTAATCGCTATCTGTAGCTTATAAGCCATTAGTAAATGTGTTCAAACGCTGTAGGATTATGTTGATTAAGTTTCCATGTTTCACTACCTGCATACTGAGACTTGCAACTAAATTCTTCATTGTTTTCATCTCCGACTGTGAATGTCAAACTGCCCTGCTCAAGCATTAACACGCACTCCATATTCACAAATTTATAAATTGAAGCATCTCGTAATAGTATAAAGCAAGTTCATTGATCACCAGAGCTTCCGTTCACAATACTAAGAAGTACACTAAAACAATAAAAAAGAAGAGATGTGAGAGGACTTTCCTGTTATTGAAAACTAAAAATTGAAAGAAAAATAAAAACGATTGGCAAATTGGTTCTTGAAAACTTTTCACTTTATCTCTTTCAAAAAAGTAATAATTTTCACAAAGTAGAATATATATAATATAAATGTGTAATCTAATAAATTAAATATAATTCATGTATACGGGTGAGAATTGATTGGCCCTATATCGTACAAAAGTGCTTCTTAGTATATCATCTAATAAAATAAATTAAATATAGTACAAAAGTGCTTCTAATTGATTGGCTCTATATCGTCTCTATTTAAAATTGATCATAATATACATTTTAGAAACTAATAAATACCTATATTATATTATATATGCACACTGATATGAATTAGAACTAATTAACTAAAAAAGGAAAACATTTACTTAGAATTAGTTGGTCTTGTATCAACTTAGTTGGTTGCACTCATGATTAACTCTGAATAATTACAACAACCGGCTAACAGGGAATTTTGCTTATACACTTGAACAAATAACGAATCCTAGAAGAATAAATGTATGAATTTTATCATTTATTTAAAAAAAATAGAAAAAGATAGAATTCTTTCTAGATTGGAACCGTAATTTGCTTCTTTGATAAGTTCAACTTATCAATTGGTGCTTTCATTCACCAATGACAGAAGAAATAAGGTTTATGAAATCGGAAGACAGCGTAAAAGAGATCAAGGAGCAGCAAGATCATATAAAGAAACAGCAAACTCATATGGAAGCAAGATTAGCAGCAATGGAGAATTCAATGAAGCACATTGGTTAATATTCCTTATTAACCAATGATTCTGCTTTTTATAATCATTATTCACACACAGGCAGAGGCAATGAGAGATAAACACAGGCAGAAGCAGAGGTGGATGTGTCAGACTTGGAACTACAGACCCATAGGAAGCAAATTGTAAAGGAAAGCAAAAGAGGGCAGGAGCTCACAAAGGAAATCATTATCTTGAAAGAGTTAAATTTCATTTCAGGTTCAGCTAAGTGTTGAGTTAGCCAAGTTAAACAAGAGTTAATTTTGACATAAATTTTAACAGATGACCAATCTAACAAGCATAATAATACAAACTCAGAGAATATAAGAATACAAGCTTGAATAGAAACATGGTTTGAAGTGCTTTAATTTGTTACAACTGCCATAGAAGAACATGGTTTCAAGTGCTTTTAGTTGAAATAATTGTCCCCCTTAGTTTAAATTGATGGCTTTTTCCATTTGTTCACCACTTGACCATTTTATAGAAAAATTGAGATTGGGTACTACAGTATGTATGAAAAACTAGTGTCAGTGGCAGGGTAGCTATTCTAACAAAGGGATAGATTGAGTGTATTGTACACCGCATCAGTGCTCCATTGCACCTTTGAACCCTCATTACTTTCTTAATAATATTACTACTCTCAATATAAGATGAAAATGAGGAAGTTCTTCCAGTCTGTATGGTTTACCACAAAAGTTGTGGAATAGCTCTACCATATTGAGCAAGCATCAAAAGAAATGGTTGCCATTTTGTTGATTACAATGCAACTTAACTAGTCAGAATCAGAAGACCTTATTCATTATTTGTTCTTTTTGTTCCAACCTTAACAGTATTTATTTTTTGTTCTTTCCTAACACACTATTTATTCAACAAGTTCAACACATAATAGCACCCTAACCTCACGAAAATAAAAAGAATCAAACTTCCGAACCTCCAACAGCACCCTTATCAAACATAATAACAAATTTACCAAAATGAAAAATAAAAATAAAAAGGAGAATTGAAGAGACACTTGCGCACCTTTGTTCTGAGCTGGCAAATGATAATGGAACTGTGCTCAATTTGGGGGTTAGGGTTCAGATTAGAAACGTGAAGAGTGAGGGTTGGGATTGTTGATTTCGGGGTTAGGGTTCAAATCAGAAAAAGTGAGGATAGGTTTTACGTATTAGAATGATTTCAAAAAGAGTAGAAGAGGTTTGGGGTAGAGAACAAAAATGAGAGGGAATGGAAAAACAGGGAGACAAAGATATAAAATATTAATTTAATTATAAAAATACAAATAATGTACATACGAACATGACCACTAAACATGTCGTAGTGGTAACTGGTGCGTCCCTTTAAACACAAGGTACATGTTTTGATTCCTAACCTTCAACTTTTCTAATAAAAATGTCATCTTTTTATATAAAAAACTTAGCAACGGAAAAGTTTCCGTCGCTATATATTTCATTTTAATAATAAAATTTTTAAGTTTTTTATATAAAAAACTTAGCGACGGAAAATTTTTGTCGCTATATATTTCATATAATAAAACGTTTATTTTTTAAGAAATAAAGTAATTTAGCGATAGAATTTGTCACGGATAATTTAGCGACGAATTAAATTTGTCGCTAAAATCAAGAATTGAAATACGTGGCTATTTCTGTCGCTATTAGTCACAAAATTTTTTCTGTTGCTATTTTAGAAATTTTTAGTAGTGTGTGGATAGTGTTGTGCTTTTAGATATGCAGGAATTTGTGACTTATGATATGCTAGAGAAGACCTTGCTCAAGGTTGCTACTAACTTTGAGAATGTCAAGCTCTGCAAGAAGGGACCAAAGAAGCGGCATGATAAGTGTATCATGTAGCGTGCGTTTAAGCTTGGGGATAAAGTTCTTGTCGATAACTCGCTTTTACGCTTCTATCCTGGTAAGTTGTGGTCAAAATGGTTTGTATCATATGAGATTGTTCGCGTCTTATCGTACGGAGTGCTTGAGGTGAAGAAAGAAGGCCATAAGACATTCCTAATAAATGGTCAGAGAGTGAAACATTATGAAGAAGGAGAGGGGACTGAGCACTACTCCACTGACATCACCTAAGCATAGAACTAACCCATGGTCAAGCTAAGGACCTTAAACAAGCATTTCATATGAGGTAACCTGTGTTTCTATCTTTTCTTATATATTCTTTTTTACAGTTTTGAAAGGGTTGTTACACCACTTAGAGATAAGAAGATTTGAGACCTATCCTCCACGTTCTTGATGCACTTGTATACTAGGTCCGCCTCAGGGAGCATTTCTTTGCACTGTAAGGTGCAATCTCGATACCTATCTATAAAGGTGACAGACCCATCTTCGCTTTTTTGCTTCACTCGCCCCAGGTCCATGATGTGCAAGGCACCTTCTTCTTCTAAAAACTTATTACAAAATTATGACGCCATTTCTTCCTAAGTACAAATGGAGTTTGGGTGTAATTTGGCATACCACGTGAAAGCTCTCCTCGATAGAGACATAGAAAACTCCTACAACCTTAGATCTTTATCTCCTCAAAACATGCCTAAGTCATCTAAGAATGACATAATGTGTTCCCTGGTGCTCCCTATTCTGTCAAACTTTTGAGACATGGGCGGCTGATATCCTTGAGGATAAGGTCTTTCTAATACCTCCATGGAGAAAAGGTGGCTCCAGATCAGAATTTACACCATGTCCTTCATTTCGCATCTAGACCAGGCGCCTAAGTTCTCCTTTAGTTACATGGGCGTCACCAAGTCTTAGCAATATGACATTGTCTCTCCTTACTGTGAGTTGTTTAGGAACAACTCTACCTTGTGCTCTTATTACTAGTGTAGCTCTACTATTGTTAGCTTGTGCATTCACCCTCAAGTTCGTCACCATGTTTGTCAGAGTCTCTTCGTTTGAAACAATAGAGTTTATCATCGTTGTAGGCACCACTAGGTGTGGTCAAGTCCGACATGAGGGAAGGGTATTTTCAGGTCACTAAGGAGATCCATGGCTGGGTTTTTGGAACACCTTTCATCCTTGTTCCCAGTACCATTTCTCCTCGCTTAGCCCTAAGGCATCTCCTCATCATTTCCTGGAAAATCCTCCAAATTAAAAGATAATCTTCTTAGCATGCCAATGGGGCCACAACCGTGTTTAGGTCACTCTATGTGATATACATTTCTCACACACCTCCCCAGTAGAATCGCCAATTATTTTTGTATAAATTTGGGAAGTTAGCAAGAAAATAGGTGATTAGAGAAGTAAAGGAAGATTGCTCATAATCTTAGGAGGTGTGCTTGTGAATGGACTAGAACATTACGATCCTAGCTGCTTAGTATAGAACTAGTGAAGCATCCATAGTTTCTTATGAGAGGATGAGATGGAATAATCTCATGAAACTTAGGACGCTCAGGACGAACTCTCAGGATTCGTAACTCTCTTTTCACTATTGTCCTTCATGCAAAGCCATGCAAAAATATATATAGAAGGTCCTCGTCAACATGGGACAAAGGGCATTTATTGTTGAGATTGTGACATGACTCTTTTATTGGGATATGGTGGTTTGAGATTTTGAAATAAGGATTTAAGTATGACAGACCTTTAACTATTTTGGGATGTGGCATAGATTAAGGTTTACTGTTTCAGGGGAATCTAGATGCCATGTAGGTGTTAGTTAATTAAGAAATAGGATAAGCTATATTGATGAGAGTGTCCTTGGTGCAACATCCTAGGTATCATGAGACATGTGTCATCCATCTAGCGGCTATCATAGAAGCTCTAAATCTCGAGGCCTGAGACGCCTCTAGAGTTTTCCTTCACCCAAAGCCTTCCCAGCAACATATTGGGTTAGAATTCCCAGTCCTCAAAGCCCCCATGTCTAGCCAGGGCATCATCCTCTACGCCTTTACTAGCTCATGACAGCTATTTTTTCGTTCATTTCATTTTTTTCCTTTCTAGTTTCATTTGAATCGTATAGTCAAGATGAAACTAGGTCTGAAATTACAATGTCCTACCTATGTTTTTTTTTATTTGTATGTTTATCTCCTAGTTAATTTATTAAAACCTTAGTATTGATATACAATTTTTTTATATATATTTCTTAATTTATCAAAAAGGCTTTACGTATTTTTTTTTCATATTAACAATTTAGATGTCAATCAAATAAAGCTCTCTTTTTTTTTCCTACCCATTATCAAGTATTTTCCTCCATTATTTTAAGGTTATAAAAGTTTGAATCAACTAAAATAAATTTCCCAAAAGTATTAGATTAAAAGGCCATAATATTACATTATAGGCTTCAAGAGTACTTCATTGGTTGATTACATAGTGGTCAGATCCTAGTTACATACATACCATCACATACTATTCACATAGTTACGCATCAACTTTAAGTTATACATATATCATAACTTGCCTAACTGCATCAGATAAGTTAATATTCTTCTTAAAGCACTCTCTAAAAGTTACATCAGCACCTAGTACATAAATTCAAATAAGGGCATATACTTAGGCCCTAAAAGGTGTATGCCAAAAAAATTAGTTAAGGTTCATTGGAGTACTACAAGTTTTCTACAACTACTCATCATCGTCTTGTTCCATAATAAAGGTGTTCTCATATAGAATGATTTTGACATAGATGTTAAGCTCTACCAGAAAAAACCACTCGTAGTAAACATTGGTAATGATACAAACACGTGGTATCTTTTACCTGTCTGGAATATCACACAAATGAGTAAGAATAAAATTCTCAGTAGAAAAGAAATCAACAATAATAATTTTAAACTAATAACATTCTAGCCGTATGGATATAGAAAATATTTTTATAACCCTTCTTTTTATTTAAACTCATAATTATAATGTAACCTTTTACTAATTCTCAAAAAAATGAAATAGAAGTCAAATAAAATTTCTTTTCAAAAATAATTTTGAAATTTTGAAAATTCTATTTTCTTGTTAAGAATCATCTTCTTTCTTTTCTTCTATCTAATGATAGTTTCTTTGAATATCTAATCCTTCTCTTTCTATTCTTGTGCACATATGTGAGCTCACATCTTGTTAACGACGTCCCCCTAACCTTTCTTATTCTAATCTCTTTGGCCATAAAATTTCTCTATCACATGATTTTCTGTATTCTTATGATTCTTTCTTCTCTTTTTCCTTTGGAAGAGTATTCAAAACAATTCTTTTTCTTAAAATCCTTCTTTAATTTTTCAAACTAGTTCCTCATCATAAATTAAAGAAAATTTATATAGTTCTAAAAATGACTTGGCCAAATGACCATTTGTAGAAAAAACTAGAAATTTACACTCTATTTATTGAAAATTTAAACTATATTTATATATTTAATTGCTAATCATGTAAACTAAGCAATTGATAACCACAAAATAACACTCATTCTAAAAATCATAATCTACATTTTTAATAACTAATAAATAAATCATAAATCATATATACAAATCAATCAAAAGTCATGAAATGGTTTTTTTAAGTAAAAATTAGAATTTAAATTGAATCAATGCATTTATTTGCTATTAAATACATAGATGAAGTCTATTATAACTAAATCAACTCATTTACTATTTTCCTTTGAATCTGCCGAGAACAAAAATAAGGAAAAGCATGATGTTAATTGGTTAATTGGTCCTTAGTCAAAAGTCCAATGGAACATGAGTGTCCATTAGCCCAATTCCAATGCATGACAAAACTTGATTTTATCTAAAGAGAAATTCTTAGAGCTAGTTTGTGTCACCCCACTTTATCAAAAGTATTAGAATGTTTTCAATTAAAATTAAAACAAACCAGACTCTTTTAATATCGAGATCACAAAGTCAACCTTGCCCATAGAATTTTTCAACACTAGAGACAAAATTGCATATGGCTATATCTAAACTTCAGGTGAGGCGGGAATATTTGGGTGGAAGTCGTATATTACAACCCTTTACGTTTCAACTACTTCTAGGAACAAAAAGATACACTCTTATCGTTATTAGTAAGAATTAGGAAAGTCTAACATCATGAAAAAAAAATCCAAACAGAAGCATAAGAATTGAAAATAAAGAGAAGGGGGCTGGTCTCTTTTGTACCTTTGATATTATAAGTTTGGGAAAAAAAGGGTTGAGGTTGCAAACTCTCTGTATTTTGTGGTTTGGTTCAAAAGAAGGAATTTTTTTTTTATAGGCATTTCCTATAATCATTAATTTGGTTCCCTTCTAACTATTTGTCTAATATTTTAACTATAAAAATCATTCTCTAACTAAACTATGATGTTGTGGATAAAATTTGGGATTCTAAAGTCTGCTATATCAGACTTTCAAATATTACGTGCCGAAGAAGTAAAAGTTCAACTTCTTATGTACACTTAAAGATTCATGACTTATGTACACTTATGTGCACATTCCATGATTTAGCTTTGGTAAAAAAAAATCTTCCAATCTCATTACTATTTCATATATATATATATATTTTTATTTATTTATTTTATTGATAGCAATGAGATTTGAACCTATAATCTTATGTGAACTACTTAAATCTTTTATCAGTAGCCCAACTAATTACTTTTTAGTTTCTTTTAATTTTTTTCCCAAAATGTTATAGTTATTATCAAATACATGATCAATTTTTATCCCTGAAATAGATAATTTTAATTTAAAGTTTTATACAAGTTTTTTATCACTTAAGAAGTTTCCTAAATGCACTCTTTTAACTTTTTATTTCAAGATCCTAAAAATTTCTACGCACTTAATTTTATTTGTTATTTTCTTAATTTGTTTTTCTTAAAAATGTGTACATATTTATATGACATATGCATTTTATTTGTTTTATTATTAGTATTATTATTATTATTATCTATTTATTTTACAAGAGAATGTTACAAAAAAAGTAAACTCTTGTCCTTTAAACACACTTACAAAATACATTTAGTTTTGAGTAAGGTATCCTTAAGAACCTAAACTTTCCTAGAATCAAGATTGATGTTCTTTTTAGAATTGTATGTGGATGCATTATGTCCTTTATTGTCACAATAGAAACATGTTATAAAAGGATTACTTGATGTGCTTGATGGAACAAAGAAGTTTGTATAATTTTTATTGATTTTTGGAATTATACCCTAATTTGGCTTTTTCAAAAACACATATTTGTTTCCCAAATAATATATTTAAATTGTCCCTTCCAAGGATAGACTTAGCAAGGGTGTTTTTCAAATTCTCAA
The DNA here is from genome assembly GCA_029884605.1 of Ormosia emarginata. Classification (NCBI taxonomy): domain Eukaryota; kingdom Viridiplantae; phylum Streptophyta; class Magnoliopsida; order Fabales; family Fabaceae; genus Ormosia; species Ormosia emarginata. The sequence continues at coordinate 7,920,337 of JAQQTP010000083.1, read as the reverse complement.
TCTTTTTCAAAAGCTTTGCATGAGGGACAAGAAGAGGATGTAGATGTAAGCTCATGTGAGGTATAAGTCATGCATAAAGAGTTGACATAAATCAATTTAAGAGTTTCATTTTCAATTTTAAGTTCCTCAATTATTCAAAATAGAAATATTGTTTTCTAAAGATGAAATGGTTTCTTAGAAGAGAAAACAAGTTTTGCAAGTCTCATAGATTAATCATACAATTCTTCAAATGTATATTACAATTTATTATAGGAAGGGAAATAGTCAAGTTAGAGGATACTACCACTACATCTTTATCTTCTTCTTCATCTCCTCTAGCCATGAGACAAAGTGAGCTTCCTCATTATAAGAGCTATTCATTGAGTCTACGCCATTGTCATCTCATGTTATGTAAACTCTTCTACCTTTCTTCTTCTTTGAAGGTCTCTTCTCAAACTTCTTCACTTTCTTTTGGTAAATTGGACACTCTATCTTCACGTGTTTCGGTTTGCCACATTCATTGCATGTAAGAGTGGATGAAGTTTCTTCCCCTTTGTGCTAGGTCTTCTTTGGTTTTCCTTTTTCTTGAAAAAATTTCCAAATTTCTTTACAAGAAGATTAAGATTCTCCTTATTAAGCTCAATATTTTCTAAGTCATCTCCATCATCTTCATAAAATGTAGAGGAGGTGACTTTGAGAGCAATCTCTTTCTTCTTTTTATCAAGTCCCTCATGTTAATTGAGTCTGTTTAACTCCAATTCATACTTTTGAAACTTTCTAAAGAGTGTGGCAAGGATCATAGTAGCAAGATTCCTTGATTTCACAATAATCGTCACCTTTGGTTGTTAATTCCTACTCGAATACTTCACCACTTTGTTAATAAGATATTCGTTAGGAAAAGTCTTTCCAAATGAAGCAAGATAATTAACAGTATGAATAAATCTTTTTTGCATTTCCTGAATACTTTCACCTTGGTTCATTCTAAAAAACTCATATTTATGTGTGAGAGTATTAATTCTTAATCTTTTTACTTCAATAATACCCTCATGGGTGACTTGTAAAGTTTTTCACATTTCTTGGGTTGTCTTATAATTTGAGATACTAAAGAACTCATGATACCCTAAGGTTGTGATAATGATGTTTTTAGCTCTCAAATTATATTGCACTTTCTCCTTATCCTTATTGGTCCATTCACTTTTCAGTTTGTTAATCCTTACACCATCAACAAGATGTGTAGGAACAAAGAGATCATTTTCTACAACATCGCATACCTCTAAATCAATAGCTTCAATAAAAATTTTCATGCATTCCTTTCAATATGCATATCCATCACCATTGAAAAAGGGAGGTCTTTTAATCGAAGCACCCTCCAATGAAAAAGTATTTGAATAAGTCATCTCTCCTGTTGAAGGTGTTAAACTTTTTACATAAGAGTTAAACTTTGATACCATTTGTTACCAAGTGGTTTCAAACTCAAGAGGGGGTGAATTGAGTGTGTAAAAGAATTCCATAATTTTTTCGCAAAACACTTGTTTGTTAATTTTTGTTGAAACTATTAATTCCAAGAAATGAATGGATAGAAAAAGATAAGCACTTGTCTCACATATTTTTATCAACCAACAGCCAAAGGTGAACGAACCCAAGTTTACACAATCAATTAAATTGCTAGAAATTAAAAGACATAGGGAAGATAGGATGCAAACAACAATTTTATATTAGTTCAACCACTCCTTGTGACCTACATCCAATTCTTAAGTGATGCACCTGAGATTTTTCATTAGTCTTACAAGCTTCAACAGGTGCTCGATACCATTACAACAATGGAGCACTCCTCACACTCTTAGAATACATCACTCTTAGTGTTTGAACCTTACTTATAAAGGATACTTTACATTTTTGCTCTCTTGAGGGATACCTCACTTGTTGGGGGGAATACCACACCCCTCACCTTCAATCTTGTTGGGGGAATTGTAACGCCCCTTTTTGGGAGGGAGCGTCACACTATTGAAATCGAAACGAAAATGCGAAAAATGAAATTTTTGAACAGTTATTAAGACCCGATTTATTAGGTTGAGTTTTAAACTTATTTCATGCTTAACTATGTGAGTGAAAATGACGATATTATTTTTTTTTGTTAATTTTATTTATCAGTGCGGAATACAAACAACAGTGAGAAATAAAGTAATAAACAGAATTCACATTTAAGTAACATACATGTAGATATATATTTATATATTGACATCGATTGTGTCTAATTACAAGCCTGAAATATTCAAAAAGCAAAACTATACCTGCCCCAAAAGATTATACAAATATGTCCCAGTGATACCTAAATATAAAGCCCACACAAAATACATCAGGCCCCAAAATAAAACACTGGTAGCCATCAGTAGCTACCAGTAAACTCAGTCTCTCAGATGAGGAGGGACCGTATCCAGTCCTCAGCAGGATCCTCCTCTTCCGAGGAAACCTCCATTGGAACCACAGAAGCACGGGACGGAGCCCGAGCGGTGGAATCAAAGGAGTCCTCCCGTGGGGTATAGTAACGAGCACCCCACATCTCACGGATGGGCAAGTAAAATTCCAGTCGCAGGCTGATGTGACAGGTGAGGACAGGTGCCTCGTGACGTCTCCAGGCTAGGGAAATGGATACATCTCCCATGTAGACACAGCGATCGGAATTCAAGTTGATGTGTCAGCACTCTAGCCCTCCGAGGAAGGTCAGACGCACGTCACCTAGAAATCTGCACATGCGTGCCTCCATCGTCTTCAATAGATGTTAGTCTTGCTCGGGCCAGAAGCCGGGAAAGTCAGGAGCTTCAGCTTCCGCGCCGTCATCTTCGATGGATACAGTATAAGCACAGGCAACAAAATAACAGAAGCACAAAAAATAGGTAAGACTTCCTACCCTCATTACTAACTATGGCAACCAGGAATAATACGGCACATAGCGCCCATACACAGTCTCATGAATAATAACAACAATGATAGGCAGATAGTACATCTATAAGCAAGTAGACAGTTCCAGGCAGACATTTATCATAATGATTATGTAAACATGTTTAAACTCACATAGGGTAGTAATCATTAATAGTAAGACATCTCATGATGCACATGCATACAGTATTCAAATTCCCTACTCCATGGAGCTAGACTCAAACAGTCAGAGAGAAAGATCAGGAGATGTGTCTGTAACTCGGCTGCCGCGACCAAGGTGCTAAAACTCAACAGTTTTCTACGTGCACATCAGGCATTGTACAGACAGTTCACGCTCGATCACGACATAGGACCGTGTCTCTGTCCGGATCGTCGGTGTGTTTGCATCGGTTTGCCCCACCGACGTAAGAGCTACCAACGCCCACCGTGAAGGACCCGCACCCCGACGCCCCAAGGTCATAACACGACCTACACTAGTCTATTCGCACCCGCACCAAGGTGTGTTCAATCTCCTAGGCAACTCGGCCTTACAACAATCTACAGACATTCACAATGCATAAGATTCTATGCATGAACATGTATGATCAACATCATATACCATTCCATCATATGCCACAATTGGCTCAATCAAGCATCAACACCACTTTGATCATTAATATAGTCCCATAACATCATAATATTGTAAGCAATTAAGGTAAAACATTTTTTAAGGTTCATTGTACATTCTTATTCAAGATTTATCATTCATGCAAGTAATCTATCACTTCACAACAATTACGCATGGGCGCCTAGGCGCCATGTCTGTAGCGCCTGAGCGCCGGATTAGCGCCTAAGCGCTTGGCTCGTAGCGCCCGAGCGCCGACCAAGCCGCGTAACAGAAAAAATTTCTTCAGGCGGTGAGCGCCTAGCGCTCTATGCACGCCGCCTAAGCGCCGTGCATTTTCAAGGATTCTGCATTCAGTTCTGCAGAACCGTGGCCCAACCAACCCCAAGTTATTTCAGTCATTTTAGCAAAGTCCAAAGCAGGGTTTATGTCCACAAAACACACATTACAAACTCCTATAGTCATACAAATGAAACAACTACAAGCCATGAAAATAACATAATGTGGCAAAAAGAGAGACCCAATATGGTTTTTCCCCCCATTTACAACAACACATACAAGACATTCCCTTAACCAAGATTGGTTGAGGAGGATCATCTTCCTCTTACCTAAGAGAAGAAATCAAAAGAACTCCAAGAAAGCTTCTTGTAATTTTCGGATTTGACCTCCAAAATCCCTAAAAATGGTGACTTTGTTAGAATATCATAATGACTTAGAAAATGAAACATGGATGGCCAACATGGAGACCATGACCATGAAAATGGAGGAGAAGGGAGAGAAGTCTTGAAACTTACCCAAAAAGCTCAAAGCTTGGAGCTTGGAGAAGGTGGTGAAAATGGTGGAATCTCTAAATGCTCCAAGAGGGAAAAGTGTTTAGAAGAAGGAGAGGATCAAGAAGATGTAGTTGGATGAAGATTTGGTGGAGATTGAGTGGGGAGATGAAGGCTGGTCGTGGAGCATGTAGGGTGAAGAAAAGAAAACGAAAATGAAGAAGAAGAAGAAGAAAGAAAGAAGAGAGGAGGTGCTTTGGTAAATAATGAATAAGATGGAGTGAAATTAACTAAAGGAAATGCTAATATTTCCTAGCATTGGCTGCACTCCAGCCGTGAAGAGAGAGAAGAGGGAGGGTGAGAATTGGCTTCTAAGAGAAGCCAAGGGTATATGAGTAAATGTTTGGTCAAAGCTTCTCAAAGAAGCTTTGATTAATTTATCATTAAATTTGAATTAAAGTAGATTGATTAGAGATAAAGTGGATTTCATTTGGATAATGTGATAAAATTTTTATTACAAACTATTATCCAATGGATAATAGTTACAGTTAATAGAAGTCAGTATTTAATTAATTTGACAGTTGAATTTTATTTCGCTGTATTGATTTATTTTATCTGTTAAGGTTTCTCGAAAATCGTAAAACCTCGTAAACTGTGTCAAGTCTCGAGTTTAGTAAGATCTCCCGTCGACATGTCCATAGTCCAAGGTTCTCAGAGAAAACATCGTGTTCCTCTGGTTTTGCTCAGTGCGCACGTAAAACGAAAAATATATTAAAATATTCGACGTTTCCGAAAAATTCTTAGAAAATTGTCAAAAATTACAAATATTATAAAACGACTATTCGTCATATAATTTTCCAATTTCTGAAGCGTTACAGTCATTTTCCCGACTCTGCTCAATATTCACGCAAAACGAAGAATTTATTAAAATATTCATCGCTTCCGAAAAATTCCAGAAAAATTCCTAAAAATCAAGAATATTATAAAATGATAACTTATGACCAAATAGGTATGTTTCGGGATGTTACAAGAATACCATATCCCCTCTTTCAATCTTGGGAAATATCACATGCCCATCAATCTTGTTGGGGAATACCACATCACCATCTTCACAAATTAACATGCATAAATACTAGTAATTAAGAAAAACACGAAAATAAATCAAGCACAATTTAACCTGATTTGACCTAATATGGCTACATTCACAGATGAGAAGAGTCAAATCTACTATCAAAATAAGTCTAGTCTTCAGGTCATTACAAGACAATTTCACACTCTCATTCCCATAATTGTAATACCTACCGTAGGATGCCACATTTATGTTACTTAATTACCAAATTATCCCCAAGTTATAAAATGTGATGTTGTGATAAAAATATGAGTTGTAAAATTTCTTTTTTCCTCTTTGATATCGATAAATAAACTTAGCAAAAAATAAAAATATTATACATCATCACACATAATTTACATCATCATACATTACAGAAGTACTGTCGACATTATTTATATATAGACCAAGTTCTCAAAGTAGTTAAACATAATTTAAAACTCACATACTGCCCAAGTCTTACTAAACAGCAGAACCCTCAGATGAGTCCTCCTCAGTAGGAAGGAATTCAGCACGATGCGAAGTCCTACGGACAGGTGTCCGAGCAGATGACACAATACTAATTTTCGTTGGGACATAATATCTAGTATCCCAATGCTGCTTGATGGACAACGAAAATTCAACATGTACATATATAGTATCGGAAAAGAACGGATCTCTACAAAACTCTCTACTCATAATGACCGTCAGGTTTCCCTCATAAATTAGTCCCCTCTCATTGGGACTAGTCATCCACGCTCCAGCTCCACCATGGAACTGTAATCTCACGTATCCGACGAAACTTGACCGGGACGCCATCAGATCAAAACTCAGCTTCCTCTGGAGTCTGCTCTTCTTCACCCTCTTGTTCAGTCCCTTGTTCAGCGTCTTTACAAATATAAATACAGTACAAGATAATATACAAAGAGGTGAAATCACCTACGCCAATATCAACATGGTAGCACAGAGATAATATAAACAACATACCATACAAATATATCATACCATAATTACAATCATGCCATCAACATTATTTATCATAACAGATACAATAAATAATAATTACCATCATGTCATTAACATTATTATCATCATCATCATCCAATTATTCCTCAACAAAATAATTGTCATAGCCAATATTCCTCAATTATTATATCATACAGATATAAATGCTCAGATTCATGCATGCGCACATAGACTCAATTTCCTACTCCATGAAGCTAATACTCAGTTCGGAGAAGTTAATCCGAAAGATCTGTCTGTGCCAACATGCCTCAGACCACGTGCCACATTTCTTATATGTGTTTGCACATCTAGCATATACACGATAGTCTTTACTAGATCTCGATTAAGAATAGTGTCTCGGTCAGGATCATCGGTGCGTTGCATCGGTTTAACTTATGGTAAGAAGAGCTATCAACCGCCCATGTAAGCAACCCGCACCTCGATGCCCCCAAGGTCAACAAGTGACTTACACTACGCATATCGCACCCACTCAAGAGTTGTACGTCTCTCCTAGGCAAATAGCCTCATACAGTCCATCAGACCTTTTCAATGCATGTTCAATGCACCAATGCTAAACATAGGCAAAATTTATATACAGTGTCCATACACCAGTTCATGCATATAAAATGCACCAATGCCAATCACAGGCAAAATTCATCATTTTCTCATACAGTGTCCATACACCAGTCCAATAGTAATCCTACTATTTATTCAGTCGCGAAATCATATTATCACGTTTTCATAGTCGCGCAACATTTCTGTTACGTTTTCACAATTTCACAACCATTCTGTTGTGTTTTCAAATCACATATAGATTTTTCAACATTTTCATCAATTACGTAAAAATATTCCATCGTTTTTCAATCACGTAGTGATTTTTCAACAATATTTCAATTACATAAAAATATTTAAACGCTTTCCAAATCGCGTAGAAATATTTTAATGTTTTTCAAATCGCGTAGCTTAAAAATCACGTTTTTAAGTTACGTAAATCATTTTTCACCATTTTTCAACTTCGTAAAATATTTCTCAACCTTCAAAAATTCCATTTCAACCTTTCTTAAAATAATATGACTCCTCACATTATTTTTCATATTTTCTTACTCAAGAAAATCCTTTTCGTAATATATTTCATAATTTCACCATTTCATTGAATTAAATCAATGTTTCTAACTTTAAAATTTACTAATGCTCTCCAAAACCCAAAAGATGAGTTACACGTTAGAAAATCCTAAGTCACCAACGTATTCTTTATAATTCCAAATCAATTGTAAAAATTAATTCTCTTTAAAATAAATTGAGGTTCAAACACTTTCAACCTCTCTTTTCCATTCACATACGAAAATTCCATTTTTTAAGTGATAAAACATTATGATTCCCTTTCCAAAATTCTTGTACTAAATCACTTATATTTCCACTTTGAAAATCACTTTGTGTCATCAAAATCAAGGCATTATAAGCCTTCAAAACTGTGGACATGGCCATTGAAACCATTCTTATATTTTTCCTTCTAAATCAACCAAGTTCCATTCTTGTTTTTACACAAACAAAACCATTAAAATTTTCCTCCAAAACCGTGAGCTCTATTTCCTTGAAAACAACCTTTTGTTTATTTTTCTTGCTTTTCTAAACATCCAATTTTACCATTCATGAAAATATTAATTTGTGAATACCTATTTTGAGGTGTTTGGCCGAATTCGCCATGGTCCTTAGAACCAAAAAAATCACTTTCCTTTCCATCATCAAATCATGACATACATATACATATTCAACATATATATCACAAGCATGCCATAATCAAAGCAATAAATCATGCAAATCATACCAAGCATAGGCAAATAATCAAAGCACATAAACATACACAAATAATTACATAACCATGAATATGAATCCTCACATGGATTTACCATCCATCAAATACACAATCATCTCTCACCACCATACTTGGTTGGCGAGATGGATCTCCCTCTTACCTCTTGAAGAACCTTAAAAAGCTCCTTACTTTGCACTTTGCACAAGATCTCCACCAACAAAATTTTTTTGAACATAAAACAAACACAAGTTTATTAGTATATAAAGCTTGAATAAGAGGAATCATGGATCAAACATGGCTTAGAACATGAAAAAGAGATAAGAAATGAAGTTTTCCTTACACTTCACCTCAAAAACCCTATAACTTGCTCTTGGAAAAAGTCCTTGAAGATGGAAGATTTAAAACTTGGTGTAAACTACAAATTGTCTTAGAATAAGGTATAGATTCAAGAAATATGGTTGTTTGAAATTAAAGAGTGATGGAAGGTAAACTTTGGTGTCTTGGCCGAAACTTGCATGGAGCGAATGGAGAAATTTTTTTTTATGAAGTCTTGGCTTTTTGGAGGAGACAAAGATGAATTATGATAGCAATAATATGGTCTTCAAACCTACCCATGCTCTTAAACTTCACAAAACCGTCCCCCCTCTTCATGCACTCCAAATTTATGACAAATTTCATAGCCACCATTTCAAGCATTTCTAACCATTGATTAGATCAATGGTTAGGATTAATGTAGGTTTTAGGTTTAGGCTTAGATAGAAGACTTAATCTAGGCCATTGGATCTTTCCTCCTTGAAATCCTAGCCATTAGATGTATCTCCAAAATGAATGGTCAATATTGCTCCTTCAAACTTTACATGCAATGGTTATAAATGGTCCTTAATCACTTTATAAGACTAAATCTCAACCGTTGATTAAATCAAGATCAAGTCTCCACCGTTGATTACATCAATGGTGGATATCCAAGCCACTAATGTTGACTACGCAGTACAATATTTTTTTTTCTTATCTGCTATTGCCCTTCGAATAATATTTTTACTGTATTTTTATCATCCGATAATTAAATACAATACTAAATACAATAAAAGAAAATTTCTGAAACTGTTTCCGGATTCAGGTTTAGTAAGATCCTCTGTCTCCATCTAAACAGTATGAATTTTTCTGGTTACAGAAAAATTTTCACTTTTCTGGATCTACACCGGGCCCACATACGACCTCCTTGGGCCCACAAACGGCCCACGAATAACACTAAAATAATCAGAGTAATATAAAAATTTCATAATCATCCACAAAATCACAAAAATTAGAAAATTCATGAATATCAACTCAGATTACGTAAAATAATTAAGACTTATCAGTAATAATTAAATTACGTAAAATTTTTCCCGACCCGAAAATTATTATTTTCCTGACACGGAGTAAATCACACAAAACAATCAAATGTACTGACAGAATAATCAAAATAATTTTACAGTACACAGAAATCACCAAACAGTAGAATTTTGTTAACTGTCAAAATTACTGTCAAATATTTAGAAAAATTTGGGGTGTTACAATAATCTTACAAATTCCCAATATAAGTATTTATTGCCCACTACTCTAGCTCTCCAAGCAAACTTACTTCCTTCCTAAGTAGTCCTACTTGGTCTCCAAGCAAACATCCTTAGCCTCCAAGCAACTCTCCTTACTTTTCTATTTAAAAACAAATCTCTCACAAATCTCTATCATATTGCAATATTAATTTCATTCAAATTTAAATCAACTAATAAAATAGAAAATTATCAATAACAATCTTTATTAGAATTTAGGTCATATCCAACAACTCTTTTACAAAGATTTACAAGATGAAAAGAAGATTTAAAGTCTCACAAGAGCAAATATTACAACTTGAAGATCAATAAGCAATATAGGATTATCACACAATGAGCTTAAGAACAAAGGATTTTGAGAATGATGATAGAATGACAAAATTAATGCTCAAAGATGTTAGCTCAGTTGTTTCATCATTGTATTAAAGTCTCCAAGTGAAAACATTTATAGCCTATGAAGAATTATAGCCATTTGAGGTGGTTTGGTTCATTAAATGCAGCAAAAAATAGTTGTTATGAGTGTGATCTAATATACTCAATAATCGATTAACAAAAGGCTATAATAAATTATAGCTTAGTGAATTTCGCTTCTCAAAGATTAATAATTGGATGACAAAAAGATATAATTGATTAAAACTTGAAGTCAAGCGATTGGAAGCATCAATAGTTAATTATGAAAGGTTCATCATGTTTACAACTTATAGAAACACGATCAATCAAAATATTTTGAAGCCATAAACAATTTTGAACTATCCATAATCGATTATGAATAAGTCATGATCAATTATAAGCTTTCAAAACTAAAAAAAACTTAATTATAAACATATTGAAACCCTTTTAAAAGCTTATGATCGTTTTCAAACAAACTTAAAAGATATCAAAACCATAGATTTGAGAAAAACATGAGTTATGTAAAATCATTTTCAAAGATTAAAAAGATGAGCTCAAGTGTGTTAATCCTAATACCTTCACATGATATCTCAGTCCTATAAGAATAAGCTTGAAGAACTTGGACTTGATCCTTGAACTTGCCAACAATTTCATAATTGTTTGTTGTCATCAAAACTTGTTGTGCCATATTGATGTGCACTCCCACTTACAGAAAAAAGCATCTTCATCACCATCTACCTCTCTAACTCACTTCAATGGGTTGTGTTAGGTGAGTTAACAACAAAGAGGAGAAGATCAAGAGATGTGAAAAGAAGAAGAAATGTGAAATGAGAGAAACTGTTACCATTCACCACCCATCTACCTCTCTAGCATCTTCACGTACTTCCCGAACAACTCGATCACAAAGGCTTTCTTCTTAAGCACAATCCATATCCCCCAATTCACTAGAGCAACAATCTTACAACTCTTAACCAAACAAATAAACAATCAAAAATTTCAAAATTTCATAGTTTCAAGCATAATCCAAAAAGGAAAAATTTCAAAATAATATATACCCATGTAGTACTGTTTCAAGCATAATTTGAAATAATATATACCCATATCACATACAACAACTAAAAAATAAAATAAAAAGTTTCAAACAAAGTCTTCAAAATAATATATACCAAGCACTGGAATCTTCAAAATAATATATACCCATGTAGCAAAAAAAAAAACTCAAAAAGAGAGGGATCAAAAGGAGAGGAAGAAAAGGAAGATGAACCACCATGCAGAAGAAAAGGAAGACAAACCACCGTTAGCCGCCACCTAAACCTATTGGACTGGCCACTGCCCTAGCTTGCCCCTCACTAACCACCACACATTAGAGAAGGAAAAAGAAGATTTGAAATTTGAAAAAAAAAGAGAACATAATGGGGAGGAGTTGAAGAAGGAGAAAGAAAATGGGAGAGAATGAGGAAAAAGGGAAAGAAAGAGAAAAAGAAGGAGAAAGAGAGAATCTGAAAATTGAATTTCATCTTGTACTGATAAAAACACCCTCAATCTAATGGATGTGATATCATCGTGAAAGAAAAGTATGAGGCATAATGGTTATTCAAAAAAATGGAAAAGAAATATATGCAAAGACAAATATAACCTTGACTCAACAAGCAAGGTATCAACACTTGTCTATGGTTTAGGATATTTTCATAATTTAAGATGACAAATTGATAGAATGCTAAAGGAGTCGAAGAAATGGAAGACGAACTGCTGCATAGAACAAAAAGGAAGATGAACCACCGTCAACCGCCACCCAAACCCGCTTGACCAGCCATCGCCCTGCCTATCCTTCACGAACCATTTCACATTAGAGAAGGAAGAAAAATTAAATTTGAAAAAATTGAATAGAATGGGGAGGAGTCAGAGAAAGAGAAAGAAAAGTGGACGGTTTGAGGAAAAAAATAATGAGAGAAAGAGAGGGAGAAAAAGAGAATTTGAAAATTGAATTTCATCTTGTACTAACAAAAATACCTTAAATCTAATGGATGTGATATCATCATAAAAGAAAAGTAAAGGACATCATGGTTATTTGAACAAAAATTAAAAGGAAAAGAAATATATGCAATGACAAATATAATCCAGACTCAACAATCAAGGTATCAACACCTATCTAGGATTTAGGATATTATGATAATTTCAAATGACAGATTGATAGAGTTATTTTTCGACATTTATATAGTTATAGATATGCTCAGGTTAAGTTAGAATGTGCATGGCTAACCTTTTAAAATTTGTGCAAAAAATCTTGAGGTAAGTTTGTATAAAAAAAATATATGAAAGACTAAAAAAATATAACTTATATTTAGACATATTAAATGATGAGTTGGACATTATGTGCACATCTATCTCATTCTTATTGGGCCAATTAGAAAGAATATTAGAATTCTTTGAAGTTTACGGATGCCAAATTACAAAATGATAAAAAAATTTAATTTAATAATAAAAAATTATTATATACTCTTAAAATATTAGGTAAGATTGCGTTCACTTTAATCACATTTTAACAGTAATTAATAGTGAGATCTATTATTAATTTATATATTTATTATCTTAATCTTATTTTTTATTTTTTAAAAGTTAAAAAATAATAAATATGTAAACTAGTGATAAGCTCTATAATTAATTATTATTGATATGTCAAAATGTAAATATAATAATGAATACAATGACTATTTAGAAGTATGTAATAATTTTTAATTTAAAAAATAAATAAATAATAGTGATAATAGATATTCCTACGTAAATACAAAGTTCAGCTATTACTTATTAGTTACCTCGAAGCTATAAAAGGCTATATCTCAGTTTTTGCTTTAATGTCCAAAAATATGAGATTGAAAGACTATATTATAAGCCGTTACATATGTAAATCCCATATATTTAATAAACCCTAATCTTTTTTTAAAGATTTTATATCCTTTAACTCAATATTTTAAATATAATTTATATATTTGTTAAGTTATTTTATTTAATGTCTATTAATTTTAAATTAAATTTTTATATAATATCAAAATTAAAATTTCATCTTTATCACTTATTTTATTAAACTTATCTCATTTATTTCAATAAATTTGTTTATTTCATTTAAATATTTTTTAAAAAAATATTAAATGTCTCATATCACTTATTTTAATATTTTAAATATAATTGATATATTTATTAAGTTTATACTAATTAATTTTAAATTGATTCAAATCAATGTTAATGATTATCGCATAACAGAGTTTTGGACGGAAGCGTCAACTCCATTTACACTGTCAAACTAGGACGCAAGCTCCTTCCTTCCTTTCCCGTTCCAACTTCCATTTCTCAACAAGGACGCCATAACAATAAAATAAAGAAATAAATTCAGTTGCACTCTTCACACGCCATTCTCTTCTTCTCCGCTTCGGTAATAACCGGTCGCATTCTCTCTCTCTCTCCAGCTTCTACTCCGCGCCGCCGCCGGAGTTGGTTCAGATCTATGCACCGAGTCTGAAGTTTTCTCTGCTTTTTTTTTTCTTTGATTTCTTTCTTTAATCGTTTTCGTTTCAGTTTCGGGGATTTTCTTTCGTTCCTTATTTGTGTTTTGAATTTTTGTTTTTGGTTTTTGTATGGAATCGTAGATCTCCTTTTTAACTGAGGAAATTTGATCTGTTTCAGCAGCTGAAGTGATTGGATCGGTGCCTGAGGGAATCTTAAGTTGAAACAAGAGTTCAGTTGAACGATAAACTTGCGATCTGGTTTATGGAAGAGTTTCTATTTTAGTACGTAGTTTAGTTAACTACGATGCATATGTGTTAGTGGAACTTGAAGCTCTGTTTCAACCAGCGGCACTTGCTATTTTAGCATGATGATGTTTCTTTCAGAGCTTGCTGTTGTTTGATTTCAAGCAAGTTGTTTGAGGTGGAGCAAGCAAAGTTTGCAGTGATCTGCAGACTTAGGAGTAGAAGATTCGTTAGACAATGCCGGGTTTTAGAGCGAAAATTAGGGTTGGAGTTTTGATTATTGTGGTTGTAGGGATTTGTCTTGCTGCTTTGTATGGTTTGTTGAAGCCTATTTCGAATGGATGTATCATGACCTACATGTATCCCACGTACATTCCTATCTCCTCATCGGAAAGCATTTCGCCAGCGAAGTATGGTTTGTACTTGTATCATGAGGGCTGGAAGAAGATAGATTTTAAGGAGCATCTCAAGAAGCTTAGTGGTGTGCCTGTTCTTTTCATCCCTGGCAATGGTGGTAGCTACAAACAGGCATGGTCCTCTTTCTTCTTGTTTGAATTTAGTTGAAGTTGGTTTGGTTTTCTGGTTATTTATTTAGTAGTTATCGGTGCAACTATTTCAACATTTCAAGGAAATATTGCATTACTTAGTACTCATGGTAGTAATTAAAGCTGAAAACTGGGAAAGTATTAGTTAGTTTGCTTTGTTTTAATGGTTTGAAATGTATTTATTTAGTTGTTAAAGATTTGTTGGAGAGTGTTTAATTTGTTCGATCATATGATGACATGTAGACAAAAATCAGCAAGGCTAGCTAGCTATTCAAAGCGTGAGTTTGCCAGCCATGGGCATTGATTTGAATCTAAGGTTACATGAATCTCAATTCACTCTTGAAGGGTTTGTATCTGGAATTTGTGAATTCCTTCTAGCACAGGAATGTGGCTTCCTTTTTATTAGCAAAATTGAAAAACCAGGAAAAGAAGAAAAGACAAATAGAGTTGGCTGAAAATGGAGAATGAGGCTAACCTTGTTAATGATTTCTGATTCAGTTGTTTCTGTTGTTTTATTTTCTTATTAATACACTCTTGGTACTATTGTAGCCCAAAATTTAATATTTCTAATAACATTTTCTTCTGCTTTTGTCCACATAACAGGTGCGGTCTTTGGCAGCAGAATCTGATAGGGCATATCAGAATGGCCCCCTTGGGCATACATTTTACCAAGAAGCTTTTCTAAGTCCTGAAGAAGGAGGTGCAGATATAAATTTATCTGGTTTCCAATTACCCAACCAGTATACTAGCAAGCTAGACTGGTTTGCCGTTGATCTTGAAGGTGAACATTCTGCAATGGATGGTGCGATTCTTGAAGAACACACTGAATATGTTGTATATGCTATACACAAGGTATCACTTTTATCATTTTTAGATTGCATCCATGGGAAGCAAATGAATAACTATGATGAGGTTGCAATCTTGATATTGTTTATTTGTAGTCTGTAGATGGATGATTTGTTTTGAATTGAGCTTGTTTTTATTATTGTGCAGTCCGCCTGTTAACGCTAATGGTATAAACATTCTCCTCGACTGAAAATGTGTTTCTTATTATTGATTATCAATGTGATTAAAATCCAATGAATTATGTGCCTTGCTAGAATGATTTTGGTTAAATCCTCAAGCATGCAATTGTTCCTTTATTCTTTCTATGTCTCAGTGCAAGTAAGCTTTATTTACTTATTCTAGTTTTAGACCATCTTTTTTGGTAACGAATAAATCCCTGTGGCTTTGTTGATGCTTTGAACTACATTCTTCTCTGTTTTCAAGTTGTTCAGCTTAGACCTTATAGGCTAGTGCTATACACATTACTTTCCTCAGTTGGTGCTACCTCTGAAGTTTGTACTTATCTGACTATTTGGCTTTACTTTGCTTGAGGCAGGTAATTCATGAAGTTTGTCACTTTGTTCAATACTTATAATGTGGCCTTTCTTGCAGATTTTGGACCAATATAAAGTGTCTTATGATGCTCGGACAAGAGAAGGTGCTGCAGTTTCTGGGAGTTTGCCAAAAAGCGTGATATTAGTTGGTCACTCTATGGGTGGTTTTGTTGCTAGAGCTGCTGTTATCCACCCCCGTCTTAAGAAATCAGCAGTTGAAACTATTCTTACACTTTCAACCCCACATCAGTAGGTTTTTTTTTTTTAATTTTTTCCCTTTATGGTTTTGGTTACTCTTATCGTGTTTGTATGTCCTTCTTAAATGTTTGATGGGATACATGTATTTTATTCAGATCACCTCCTGTGGCATTGCAGCCTTCCTTGGGTCATTACTTTGCACGTGTAAATTCAGAATGGAGAGAGGGATATAAGGTTCAGACCACTAGCACAGGGCATTATGTGTCTAATCCTGTACTCTCTCATGTTGTTGTTGTATCTATTTCTGGCGCATATAACGATTACCAGGTATTGTTATTTTTTTTTAATCTTCCCCTGTATATGCAGTAGAATTATCAGCAATGATATTTGATAGAGAAGGATGGCTTATTTGTCTGCACTTCACAAGATTATTTTTACCTTATGCTTTGTTAAATTTTAACAGTTGACTTGATTGTGCATAGATAGCCCTCTTGTTGTCTCCATTTAGGGACAATCTTACTTGTGTCTATTTTTTTTTTTTTTGAGTTACTGCAAGACTATTATTAAAATTCCATCTTATGTAATTTTTAAAAATAAAGTTTGTTAAACTTTCACTTTGAGCAGATGTAAACTGTCTCTACCTTGGGTTAGTTGGTTGTTGTGGAAATTGGTGTTCAAGTTGTACACAGTATTTGTGAAACAGAGGAATCATATTCATATTTTCTTTTTTTTTTGTTCGAATGTCTTCATATTTTTACATTTTCAATGTTTATATAACTGCTAAATATTGGCATGGTGGTGTATTTTTACTTCTTTCTTTGCTTCAGGTACGGTCAAAATTAGCATCACTAGATAATATTGTGCCCCCAACACATGGTTTCATGATCAGCAGTACAGCCATGAAAAATGTGTGGTTGTCAATGGAACATCAGGCTATTTTATGGTGCAATCAACTGGTCGTCCAAGTAAGTGGGTTTTTTCTTTGTCAGGAACATAGACTTAGTTCTCCTTTTTGTCGTCCTTATTGTTATTAGAAAGAGAAGAGAGGGATTTGGTAGGCCATAACACAATTGTGTCTGGCAGTGATGTGTGTATATATATATATTTACAAAGAGCAATTATAAGATACATAAAAGACTAGAGTACCCTTATGTGTTTTACAAATTTAACACACGTTATTATCATTCTTAACACTCTCCCCCAAACTGGCGCATAGATTTTTAGAAGAGAGAAGAAATGTACAAAGAAGGAGAATAAGTAATCCTCTCAAAAATCACAACTAAAGCTTATGAGATTGTATCATGCAACAAAGCAAGCCAATCTCTCTGCATGTCTACCAAAGAAACACCAGCAAAGAAACCATGAGCTGAATACCAAAGAGAAGCCAAAAGGAGAACCCTATCCCAAATAAAGTCTAAACTTGAGAAAGACCCCTTAAAAATTCTAGCATTCCTTTCCAACCATAAACACCACAAAATAGTGAAGATAGAGCACTGCCAAAGGATCATTAATTCTTTGCGGGAGTCAAAACCTTTAAACTTAGTTAGAATAAAATGATGCAAATCCTTAGGGCAAACCCATGCCTCTCCAAAAAAACCAAACAACTTACTCCAGAGATAATTTGCTGCAGAACAATGCAAAAAGAGGTGATCCCCTGATTCCAAAGCAGAGCAGCGCATTAAGCACATATCAGGAGACAAAGCAGTGATAGGTCTGCGCTTCTGAAGCATGTCGTTAGTGTTAATTCTATTAAGAACAGCAGTCCATACAAAAGCTTTAACCTTTAAGGGAACTTTAGACTTCCAAATGGGCTTTTCCAAAAGGAATCTTTCTCTATAAGGAGAATGAGTCAAAAACTAAAAATAAGATTTACAAGAGAAAGATCCAGAATATTCAAGAGTCCAAGTTCTAGTATTAGGAAGGGAAGAAAAATGGACAGATTCAAGCAAAGACAAGAGAGTTTGAAGCTCAGTAACCTCTCTATCAAGCAAATTTCTGAAAAAGTGAAAATTCCAAGAGAGATTAATTTGAGAATAAAATTGACAAACAAGAGCATTGTGTAAGGAAGAAAGGCGACAAAGCCTTGGAAAAGCCTCAGAAAGAGGGACACTACCAACCCAAACATCTTCCCAAAACTTTATACGAGAACCATCACTCAGATGTAAGGATAAAATAGAAGAAAAAGAAGGCAAACCCTGAGAAATAAATTTTCAAGGACTAGCATGAGTCGCTCTACCTGCAAAGTTGGTGTCCCACCCATTCGAATGCAAACCATATTTACTTCTAATCACCTGACGCCATAAAGAAAACGGTTGAAGAGGAAAATGCGAAAGCCACTTCCAAAGCAATATTCTTAGACACCAAGTTACCAAGACCTAACCCCCCTCCTTCTTAGGTCTACAACAAACCTCCCAACTAACGAGGTGATCCCTACTATTTTCCCCTACCCCCGACCAAAGGAAATCCCGCATAATTCTCTATATGTTTTGTGCCACAACCACGGGAATGTGAAAAAGGGAAAGAAAATATAAAGGGATGTTGGACAAACATGATTGAATAACAGTGATCCTAACCCCTAGAGAAAAAAGGCACCTTTCTAACCGCTTGGAAATCTTACAAACCACGGGATCCCAAAAAGATAGGACACATGATTATTTCCTAGAGGAATGCCGAGATAAATGAGAAGCCATTGAAGAGATTGGCATCCTGCCAGAGTAGCAAAAACAGTCACAATTTGACTATCCACATTCACAATTGCTAAACCACTCTTGGCCCAATTAATCTTAAGACCAGAAACGACCTCAAAGAAAGTCAAAATAGACAAAATGTTAACAAAAGTCTCGGCATATGGCTCCAAGAAAAAAACAGTGTCATTAGCAAATTGAAGATGGGAAACAAGCACTCCCTCCGAACCAACTGACAACCCTTTAACCAACCCATTATTAACAACTCTAGAAACTAAACAACTAAGCACATCAACCACAATAGTAAAGAGAAAAGGAGATAAAGGATCCCCTTACCTCACACCCCTCTAGCCCTTAGACCAAGACTTTGGTTCTCCATTAATAATGATAGCAAAAGTAGAATAAGATAAACAACTCGAAATTCACTTTCTCCATCTGACCCCAAAACCTTTCCTGTCCATAACTTTATCCAAAAAATCCCAACTCACACAATCATAAGCTTTCTCAAAATCTAGCTTAAACACTATACCATGTTTCCTCCAGATTCTAACATCATCCACCACCTCATTAGCAATTAAAGTAGCATCAAGAATCTGTTTACCTAGAATAAAGGCACTTTGATTTTCTGAGATGATATCGGAAAGGACCTCACTCAACCTAGAAGCAAGAGCTTTCGTAATAATTTTATAAACACTAGAGACCAGGCTAATAGGGCGGAAGTCCTTTACCTTCACCGACCTGCCCTTTTTAGGAACGAGAGAGGTGAAAGTGGAGTTTATACGAACTCCGATTTTACCATTATTGAAAAATTCAACAAACACCCTAAGGAGGTCAGGTTTAACAATATCCCAACACTATTGAAAAAAACCAAAAGAAAAGCCATATGGACCAGGAGCTTTGTCTTTCCCCAAACTAAAGACAAACCTATGAATTTCATCCTTCTCAAAAGGCCTTTCCAGCCAACAAGCCTTATTTGGATTGATGGGGCACCAATCTAAGTCTTCAATGAAGGGTCTAACAGGCATATCCTCAGCAAATAAATCCAAGTAGAAACTAGAAATTTCAGAGGCAATGACCCCCATGTTCCTAACAACCGTACCGTCCTCCAATTCCAATTCTTTAATAAGGCTTTTCCTACACCTCCCAGAAGCCATCCTATGAAACAACTTTGAGTTAGCATCCCCATACTTAACCCATTGGAATTTCATCTTTTGTCTTCTACTCATTTCTTCCCTAAGCAAAATTTCATCTAAATCAAGCCTCAATTTCTGCCTCCTAACACAGAGATCCTCAGTAAGATTACCCTCTAACTCCAACCTATCCAACAAATCAAGTTCTTTCAAAATAGCATCTTTGCTAAACCGAATGTCACCAAAAATAGACAAATTCCACTCTTTCAAGCTTTCCTTGAGAAGCTTCAATTTCCTCATAATTTTATAACCTTCCTAACTCTGAACTGAAGTTGTCTCCCAAACTTCCCTAACAAAAAGAATAAAAGAGTGATGAGTAAGCCACATGTTTTCAAACCTAAAAGGGGAAGGATCCCATTTCACCTTACTAGACTCCAGAACAATAGGAAAATGGTTAGAAACTGGACGAGATAAACTCTCTTGCACAAGATCAGGAAAAACATCGTCCCAGGTAGTGGTGAACAGGAATCTATCTAAACGGGAAGCCACAGTGTAGTTTCTTCTAGCATACCAAGTGAAACGAGTGTTAGAGACGAGAATGTTTCTAAGACTACATTATCTGATAAAACTATCAAAACCCCTCATAGAGGGAGTGAGATGATCACCCCCCCCCAACTTTTCAGCTGGAGATCTCACAACATTAAAATCCCCACCCAAACACCAGTTCAGACCACAAAAACTTGATAAGAAACCTAATTCCTCCCAGAAAAATGAATGATGCCAAGGATTGTTAGGACTATAAATAAATGTCAGCCACCAATGACCTCTCCCCTTGATATCCAACAAAATTGACACTGAAAGAATACCATGAAGAGTCTAACTTAGAAGCAAACCTAGTGTCCCAAACCACAACCGTACCACCCGAAGCCCAAAGAGAAGGAAGACACTCCCAATCCTTAAGCCTAGAATCCCAGATATCCCTTATTACCAAAGCATCCAAAACTTTTGCTTTAGTCGTTGAAGGTAGATAATAACCAAAATGATGGATCTCTGCCCAGTAGCAAAGACTTGATAAATCCTCGCCCTCTTTCTATGACTTGTACACGAAAAAACTTCTCACTTTCATCAAGCACCAAATCAAAACATTTGGATTCAATGATGATGAGTTTAACACCACCCATTAATGATGTAGGTCAAACTTTTCATCGTTCCAATCAAACATTTTGTTATAAACTAAGCAAAACAATCCACAAAACCGAAGCTAGAAACGAACAAAAATGTGTTGGATGACATTTTGACAAGAACAAAGATGTATCCATGAATTGTGAGAGGGTGTGAGGCCTTGCAACCTAGTACGACTAGGAAACAGGGTGCGATACAGGCCTCTGACTGTCGGAACAGAACTAGGAGATGCCGACGAGCAGAACGGGACTATCGGTGGGACGAACGGACCTCTGGACGGAGGCGCGTGGCTTACACGCGTCGACAACAATACATGCACATAGAGGCGCGTAGCAGACTTTCTGGCAAAGGCATTTGAATGGGTGGCTGGTCGGAGCTTTCTATGACGACTGGTGACCTTACTTTGATGGTGGAGGGTGACAAGATTAGAGGTCCAGCCTTGATAGTGGCTGGACTGACGTGTTCTATGGTTTTTGAGACTCCTAGGGTCGAACTCGGTTCACCTCAAAACAAGTTGGCGCATAGATATCAATCATGCCCAACTTGTTATGTATAGTATTCACTTTGTTACCTACTAATGCTTTAGTGAAGATATTAGCTAATTGATCTCCAGTCCAAACATGCTTCAACAAAACCAGTCCTTGTTGAAGCTTTTCTTGAACAAAATGGCAATCCACTTCTATGTGTTTCGTTCTTTCATGGAACATAGGATTATTGGCAACGTGTATAGCAGCTTGGTTATCACACCATATCTCCATAGGATGAGAGATTTCAACACCAAGTTCTTTCAATAAATGAGATATCCATATGAGTTCACTCATAACTTGAGCCATTGCCCTATATTCAGATTCAGCACTAGAGCGAGATAGTACACTTTACTTTTTACTCTTCCAAGATACGGGATTGGTGCCAACGGAGGTACAATATCCAGTTGTAGACCTCCTATCAACTAGTGAACCTGCCCAATTTGCATCATAGAATCCTTCCACTCTTTAAGTCCCATGATCTTGATAGAAAACCCCACGACCTGGTGCTCCTTTAAAGTACTTCAAAATGTGAACAAGTGTGCATCCCAATGTGTAGTTCTAGGTGACGACATAAATTGGCTAACTACACTCACTGCAAAGGAAATATTTGGTCTCGCCATAGTGAGATAGTTCAGTATTCCCACAACGCTCCTATATCTCTGCGGGTCTTCCAACAAGTCTTCGTCCACATTATTCAACTTCACATTAGCTATCATAGGAGTATCAGATGGCTTACATCCTATAAATCTAGTGTCTGTCAGCTAGTCTAGCACATATTTCCTTTAGGAGAGAAAAATACCCTTCTTGCTTCTATACACCTTGATCCCAAGAAAGTATTTCAACTTCTCCAAGTCTTTCGTTTGAAACTGACTATAAAGAAAGGTTTTAAGAGTGTCAATACCTAGACTATCATGTTGGTTATCACAATATCATTAGCATACACTACTAAAAGAATGCATCCAGATCTAATCTGTACTATCTCAGTAAAACACTGAATGATCATATGCACTCCTTTGCAAGCCAAATTCAATCGCTGCTGTACTAAACCTCCCTAACCAAGCTTTGGGTGACTACTTTTAATCCATAGAGAGATTTGTGTAGTTTACAAACCTTGCCTGACTCCCCCTAAGCAACAAACCCGAGTGGCACTTAAATATTGCAAACCTTGTTTCCTCTACCTCCTCGCATCTTTGGTTGCACTTGTTTTGTTCAAGATGTACGCCCTCATCATGCTAAACTTGATCCTCGCTCTTTGAAATGTGTCTTCCTTGGTTATTCTTGACATCAAAAGGGCTAGCGATGCTTCTCTTTCAAGCAATAAAGAAAAAGAAGAATTAAAAACAAGAAAAGAAAAGAAAACAACTAAAACTCAAAGCATGCAGACTCAGAAATGGCAATACTGGATACTGAAAATCATTCATATCCTCAGAAACTTCTTCACAACCTCATTTCAAGATGTCACACGTGTAATAATCCGATTATTACATCGACTCCCACATGTAACTTTCATACATAAATGACTTCCCATAAACATGAATGTAAGACCAAGTCTTACTAATAAAGTACAAACCCGGATAAGTTTATCAAAATGCAAATGTGCATCAAACCTGCGTCCATAGGGTTATTTTTCATCTCTCTCTCCGCTAATGTAAACAATACATAACCAAGGATCAAAAGGGACTTTACAAAGCTTGTAATGGAAGGCTAAGAGTAAGGGTTAAGAAAGAAAGGGTAAGATAAATAAAACACAAGTTGAAATACAAGATTATGCATATTTCAAAATTCAAGCCTCAAAATGTTGACCAAGTGCAAAACGGAGCATAGGAATCCATCACTTGATTTGCATTTTTTTTTTAATGAATTTTTATCTTTTTTTTTTTTTTTATATAACCTCTACCCCCAAACTTATTTCTTCACAATACTTTGGGTGAACTTTCTCTTTTTTTTTTTAACTCCTTAAATACTTCATGCACAAAGAATGACTAAAGCTTGAATAGTAAAATAATACAAGATATGCATTCAACAAAGGGTGTGTAAGAGAGGAATATATTTTTTTTTTATTTTTTTTTCATGTGGGTATGGGAAAAGGAAAATGTGGGCAAAGAAAAGAAATAAATGGTAAACATAAACAAGGCTGCAAAATGGGACATAAGGATATAATATTTTTAAGGTTGGCTTGAAAGACTTAAACAGTTCAAAGAAAGCCCTTATTATTTCCTCATTCATGCATTGTTTAGGATTTCGCCTCAAGAGAGAATCTAACAACTTCTAGATGCAAGAAATCTACACACATGCATTCCCATAAACTTTCTCTAAGCTTGACATGCAATCATATCTCATGGTCTACCAAACATAAAGATGGGAAATACATTCATACATAATTGAAACAATAGAGATAAACATAACTCTCGAATTCTTATGTGATTTCCCAAGAAAAGAGATCAATTCACAGTTTATGCAGTCATTAGATATTCAATTCAACAAACCGGTATACACAGTTTCAACAAAATGACTCAAAACACAATAGGGTGATCATGACAAAATGAAATCAATAAGAATAAATAAATAAATGCGGAAATAAAATGCTAAAGGAAAGAGAAGAAAAAATATTTTTGGCTGCTGACAGTTATATACATCCTCTTACAAAGGTTCCAAACTCGGGGAGTCACTTAAACCGACTCAACATTAACTTCAAAACAAAAACATAAAAATGTTAGTCAATAAAATAAGAAATAACAAAATAATAACAAAAACAAATAACTAACTGAAACCGAGAGGATAAAAGAGTAAAGAAAAAGAAAGAAAACTTAGGTTGCCTTCCAAGAAGCACTTGTTTAATGTCATTAGCTTGATGTTGCCTTTTGTTTTCTCTTATTGTCCTTTCAATCTCCGGATCAAATAATAGTGAATTAGGGTTACTTGTACCTCGCATAAAACGAAACACCATTAATGATTAGAAATAGAAATTAACAATTAAAGCAAAAGTAACAAAACGAAAATGAAAAAACAAAGCCTAGAGTAGTACTCTTCTTAGATACTAATGATATTGATAAAAGTCTAATTCCCTGACAACGGCGCCAAAAACTTCTTGTGATATTGACAAGTATACCAAATCGCAAAAGTAATAAAGTGATGAATCGAATATCGTTGTCACAAGGAATTAGTTTACCAAGTACCACTTTTCTAATATTAATACTATCTAGACAACCAATAATTAAGAATGATTCAAAACAATTAAAGACAAAATTATAAAAGACAAAAACACACAAGAACACACGAAATTAAGAGGGAAAAGAGATAACAAAGCACACGAATGCAAAACACATCAAGAATGTAAACATACGAAATTAAAATACTAGGGATCTGACTTCACTTAATTCAACAATCTATCATAGACAATGGAGTAGTTTTGGGACCTTCATTCTAATTAATTTCTAGTCATTCAATTGATGAGGAGAATCCTTTAATTAATTAAAACCCAATTCCTTGATGAGTTTATTCTCTTTAATTATCAAAGCCTAGTCAATTCCTTGATCTAAACCCTAACTCTTAAAGACATGACTTTCACTCTATGGATTCTCATGGAAAATACTACAATTCTCCTACACAACCTATAACCCCTATTCCTAGATGATTATAAATCATGACACTTATTATTTATGGTCTAAGTCATATGCAAACCTTGCGATTCTACACACATCTCACTAGACCAATTTATGAGTGATTAATTCATAAAAGCATTAAGAACCATAATAAACACTCAAATTGAATAAAAAAGAAAGGAATTAAAAATTCAATCTTAATACATGTCGATCAAATCAAGTTACATCTTCACCTTAGAAATGCATGCATTTAGCTACACATGATAAAAGACAAGAAGAGATAAGAAGAGAAAAGAGAATTCATCATGATAGAACTGTAGAGAAGAAACCAAAGCGCCTTCAATGGTGATTCGATCTCCAACTCCATGAGAGCTCCATGACGGCTCCTCCTCCGCTCCTAGGGCTCGTCCCCTCGCTGCCTTTGAGCCTCTCAAAACTCTATATTTTTTTGTGTATTTTTTGAACCAAAAGAGAGCTACTTCGCTGAACTCGTTTTTCCTTTTTTATAGAAAAGTTGACAGCTTTTCGTATCTAACTTGCTTGATTTTTCTCACCCTTCAGATGGATGAATCTGCCCTCGATTTCAACAACTAATTTGTAGGATTTTCTGTTAGTTTTTCAATGCCGTAAATGGCGCATCGATCTGATCTCTGTAACCCAAGATATGACTCAATTAATGAGGAATGGTCAGGATAGTGCGGGAATCCGAATCAAATCTCTTTGAGAATCCTTATCCAATCTCAATATTAATGGCAACTTAATTACAGAAAGTTGTCAACATTAGATTTGTAGATCTTTTTCTTAGCTTTCAAATGCCACCAAAATCAGGTAAATAACATATTTATAGAAAAAATTATCCCTAATTTACTGAGACATGTTTGATAACGATACTTTCCTTAATTAATCTTTGATCAAATCTCTTGTTTCCTATTTCTTTTTGTTGAATCCATATAAATTAGGAAACAAATATCCCACTCAAATTAAGAAACTCCTTGAGATCCTTGCATTAAACGCAGAGATACTTGGTCATCAAGTGGAGATTGTTTGCACTCCAATTAAGAATCTAACTTGATCCTTCCTTAAATTCTTACAAAACACAATAAAAATACATTTAATTCAGTGGACCCAGAATTCACTCAATATCATAAATAAATAGCATAATTCTTATTTCAAAGTACTTAGATCCTTCAAATATTTCATCTTGAGGAATTTCTTATTTTTGTACAAAATCTGATGATTTATTCTAAAAATTCAAATAATCCTAGATGAGGAGATAATTATTTAAAAATAAATTAAAAATTAAAATAAATACAAATAAACAAAAACTAAATAAATATAAATTAAAAATCTTAATAAATAAACTCAAAAGATGAGTGTATTTTACACTCATCAAAGGTCTAAGAAGGGAACAAGATAGAGTAAGGTATGACACCATCTAGGATGGAGGAGGGTAGACGATTAATCAAGTAATAGGCAGTTGCCACAACCTCTGACCAAAACGCCTTAGAAACATGCATGTGAAATAATAAGGCTCGGGCTGTCTCAAGCAAATGGTGATTCTTGTGTTCAGCCACCCCATTTTGTTGAGGAGTAACAATGCAAGAGGATTGGTTAATTCCCTATTGTGATAAAAATGTAGAAAAGGTAGTAGAAAAATATTCTTTAGCATTACTTGATGTGTTGAAATTGCTTGAGAGAAATCCTCTCAGCACTCATTCAATATATACAACAAGTATACTACAACAAGGAATTACAAAGGGGATCAATCAATATCCCATAATAATAGGAGTTTCCTAAACTATAGGGATATAGTTAACTAAACAGAAAAAATCAAATCAAAATAGAATCTTAATCTAATCAATATCAGATCAGAATATACAATAATCAAC
The DNA here is from genome assembly GCA_029884605.1 of Ormosia emarginata. Taxonomy (NCBI): domain Eukaryota; kingdom Viridiplantae; phylum Streptophyta; class Magnoliopsida; order Fabales; family Fabaceae; genus Ormosia; species Ormosia emarginata. The sequence goes on along the minus strand of JAQQTP010000083.1, from coordinate 7,893,284 downwards.
ACTCCCCCTCAAGCTGGTGCATATACATCATAAGCACCATGCTTGTTACATATGTATGTCATCCTTAGACCCCGCAGAGCCTTGGTAAGAACATCTGCAAGTTGATCATTAGAGTTTACAAATGAAGTATTCATCTCCCCTGAAAGAAGCTTTTCTTGAATGAAATAACAATCAATTTTTATATGCTTAATTCGTTCAGAAAAGACAGGATTGGAAGCAATATGCAAAGCTACTTGATTATCACAAATCAGTTTCATAGAGCCTATCTCGCAAAACTTCAACTCTTGAAGTAAATGTTTTAGCTATATTAGTTCACATGTAGTAAGGGCCATGGCTCAGTATTCTGCTTCTACACTTAATCTCGCGACTACATTCAACTTTACTCTTCCAAGAAATAAGATTGCCCCCAATAAAAACACAATATCCTGAAGTTGACCTCTTATCACCAGGAAATCTTGCCTAGTCTGCATCTATGTAGGCAACAATGTCTGTGTGGCCTCTGTTCTCATAGATTAACCCTTTCTAGGAGACCCCTTGATATATTGTAAGATGCGAACTACTGCATCCCAATGACTATCTCATAGTGAGAGAATTCAATTTTCCCACCAACCTCTGGTATCTGCCTGGGTCTGAGTATGACTCCCCCTGATTTGGCATAAGCTTAACATTCGGATCCATAGGAGTATCGTCTGGCTAACAATCTAGCATCCCAGTTTCTTCTAGAATACCAAGTGCATATTTTCTTTGACAGATGACAATGCCTGTCTTTGATTGAGCAACTTTGATCCCAAGGAAATATCTAACTTGCCCAAATCCTTGGTTTAGAAATGTTGGAACAAGTGTTGTTTTAGACCATTGATCCCCTCATGATCATCACCTCTGATTACAATATCATCCACGTAGACTACAAGATAAATGAACTTATTAGACAATGAATGTTTATAGAACACAAAGTGGTCCACCTCACTACAGACCATGCCAAATTGCTATATGACGTTGCTAAACCTCCCAAATCAAGCCCGAGGAGACTGTTTTAGGCCATATAACGACTTCCTCAGTTTGCAAACAAGACCCGACTCTCCCTGAGCAATACACCCAGGTGGTTGCTCCATATAAATCTCCTCCTCTAAATCATCATGTAAAAAGGCATTTTTAATATCCAATTAATACAAAGGCCAACAATGCATGGCAGCTAGCGACAAAAAGAGACGAACAGAGGCCATTTTAGCAACAGGAGAGAAAGTATCACCATAATCGAGACCATAAATCTGAGTGTACCCTTTTGACACAAGACAAGCCTTCAACTGATCCATCGTGCCATCGGGACCAACTTTGACAATGAAAACCCAGCGGCAGCCAACCATAGACCTCCCAGGAGGGGATGGAACAAGAGTCCATCTATGGTTAGATTCCAGGGCTGTCATCTCATCAAGCGTAGCCTGTCGACACCCGGGATGGGATAGTGCTTCCTGAACAATTTTAGGAATAGAAATGGACTACAAGGCAGAGACAGAGGCATAATGGGAAGAAGATAAACGATGATAGCTCAAAAAATTATAAATGGGATGAGGATTACGGGAAGCATGAGTACCTTTGCAAAGAGCGATGGGTGGTCAGTTGGAGGCTCGGGTTGGGCCAAAATAAGTGGAGACACAGGAGCAGGAGGTGAATCACTAGTGTCTGGAACAGGGGAAGCCTCCGGAATCTTAGGACATGGACGACGTTGGAAAGTGAGTCAAAACGGCTGGATAGGATACTCTGAGGCCGATGAATTTTCGGGCATCTGTGGCACAGAAGGAATAGAGATGGGAGAATCAAAAGAGGGAATAGGTAATACCTGAGAGATAGATTCTGGCACAACCGGTGAGACAAAATAAGGTGTATCCTCAAAGAAGGTGACATTTGCGGAGATGTAAAAACGATGGGTGGATGGAGAATAACACTGGTACCCCTTTTGGACACAAGAATAACCGAGAAAGAAACACTTTACAGCACGGGTAACCAGCTTGTCTAGACTTGGAGCAACATTATGGAAAAAACAAGTAGAACCGAAAACACGGGGCGGAACAGTATAAAGGGATTCCTTAGGATATAAAAGAGAGTGAGGAATCTGATTATTGAGAACAGAAGATGACATACGATTTATTAAATAACCTGCAGTGAGAACAACATCACTCCAAAATTTTAAAGGGACATTGGCACGTAATAAAAGAGTGCGAGTTGTTTCAACTATATGACGAAGTTTGCGCTCAATTACACCATTTTGTTGAGGTGTGTGAGGACAACTAGATTGATGAACCTTACCATAAGAGACCATGAAAGAATTGAAATGGGCAAAAAAATATTCTTTTGCATTATCACTACGTAAGACGCGAATAGTTCAACCAAACTGATTGAGAATTTCACTACAAAAATTTTGGAAAACAGTAAACAACTCGGAACGTTCTTTCATTAAGAATAACCAAGTACATCTTGAGAAATCATCAATGAAGGTAACAAAGTACTTATATCCTAAGATAGACACAACACGACTAGGACCCCAAACATGAAAATGAACAATATCAAAAAGAGACTCGAACGACTCGTAACCTTGCTTGGATAAGAAGCCCGAACATGTTTTTCAAGTTGGCATGACTCACAATCCAAGGACTGTAGATGAGAGAAATGAGGAATCATTTTCTTGAGTTTATTCAGACTCAGATGACCCAAACGACGGTGAAGAAGGCTAGGTGATTCTGTGGCAGCACATATGGTTGAGGACAGAGGCTGCAGATAATAGAGACCACGTGATTCAGATTCTGCTGCAATCGTCTGTCTCGTATTCCGGTCCTAGATAAAGAAAGAATTAGAAGTAAAGGTTATGGAACAATTGAGAGATTGAGTAAGTTGACTAATAGAAATTAAATTAAAGGGACACCCAGGTATAAATAAAACTGAATTCAAAGATAGAGAGGGAAGAGGTGACACTTGACCAATGCCAGTGGTCGTTGTTTTAGAGCCATCGGCAAGAGTGATGTGATGTGGTGTTTTGGGAGAGGATAAGGTGGAAAGGAGAGAAAAATTACCTGCAATATGACCAGAAGCACCAGAATTCAAAATCCAGGAACCAACAGGAGATGAATGAGAGAGACAAACCGTAGAATTACTAGTATGGGCTATAGTTGTTGAAGATGAGGCTTGTTGGCTGGCCTTAAGTTGAAGGTACTCCTTGTATTCACTGGCTGAAAAGAGATTCTGATTGTCACTTCCAAATTCAATTTTCTTATCAGCAGAACCCGATGCCTGAGATTGTGTTACATTAGTTGTCTTTTCAAGAAAACCATGCAAAGAATAGCACTTGTCTTGAGTATATCCCGTGTGCTTGCAATAAGAACACTGAGAGCGATCACCTCTACCACGACCACCTCTTCCACCATGCCCACGGCCTCGGCCTCCACGATCTACTGAATTTGAGACAAAAGTTGAAGATTCTAAAACTGTCTGAGAACCAACGCCAGATGTCTCCTCCCATGAGGGAACACGAAGTAAATGATCAATGAATTCCTCCACCGTAAGAATATTAGGATTGGTCAAACATTGATTTCGGACAGACTCAATTTTTATGTAGACCGTGGAGAACGAAGACCATATACATGTTATCAAGTTTTTCTAGTACCTTTGTAAGATCATCGCCTGATAGGATGAGTTTGATGTCTTCGATGATTGATTGTGCTCTATTTAGGTAAGAAGGAAGGTCATGGTCTGTCATCTGAAGTGTGGCTAAGTTATGGATAGAATCATAGAAGCGTTGTATATCAATAGAATACACACTTCGAGCCTTCTTCCATATGTCATGACATGTTTTGTAAGAACGGAAGTGCACCAATAACTTCGAATCAATAGATTGCCATAGTAAAGACACTAACTGATAATCAACCCTTTTCCACTCATCATGCACATCAGTAGCAATGTCTGCTTCCTTCTTGGTGAGGTGCTCATAGAGACCTTAACCTAAAAACCACACCTCAACAGCGTTATGTCATTCTACAAAATTCTTACCATTAAGTTTCTCTGAGGTTAAGTAGGGCTGCCAGACAAGGCAAACGAAATGAGATTTTTCTTCGTAGGTCCAGAATTGTCAGAGGTGGTAGTAGATGAATGGGTTGCGGAAGCCATTGTGGAGAGAGAAACTGACCCACGAAGTCAACAGGGTCAACTGGACCACCGACCACCAAAACGGAGAGAGGAGATGTTGGCGAACAGAACGGGACAAGCGGCGAGTCAAACGGAGGCCGGGATGGTGGCGCGTGGCTTGCACGTGCCGTCAGGACGAGATGAAATAAGCCGCGTGTGAGGGCGCCTGGCAGGGGCCTCCGGCGAGTTGCTCGGAGGGACGGCCGACCGGATGCTTCTGAGACGATTCTTGCCCTCACCTTCGTGGTGGAGGGTTCGGAGGTTAGGGTTCTAGTTGTGACAGTAACATAGAACCGCAACGGGAAGTGGAGATGCATCCCTGGTTTGAAACTTGCTCTGGATACCAACTTGATGTGCTAGAATTGCTTGAGAGAAATCCTCTCAGCACTTATTCAATATATACAGCAAGGAATTACAAAGGGGATCAATCAATATCCCATAATAATTTGAGTTTCCTAAACTATAGGGATATAGTTAACTAAACAGAAAAAATCAAATCAAAATAGAATCCTAATCTAATCACAATCAAATTAGAATATACAATCAAAATATACAATAATCATCAACATTGTTACTACGCAAGATACGAATAGAGCATCCAATTTGTGTTTTAAATTTAGCACAAAAGGCAGAAAAATTAGAGAATAATTTAGAACGATGCTTCATAACATAAATCCAAGTTACTCGAGAATAATCATCAACAAAAGTAACAAAATATTTAAAACCAAGTTTAGAGGAAATAGGACATGGACCCCAAATATCGAGTGAACTAACTCTACGGGGGATGCAGCCCGCTTATTGATCCTAGGTAAATAAGGCAACCTTTGTTGTTTGGCAAACTAACACGACTCACATTCTAAGTGAGACAAAGACAGTAAAGAGGGACACAATTTCTTCAAGGTGGCCAAAGAGGGATGACCAAAACGAGAGTGAAGCTGAAGAACAAAAGGGTCACGAGCACCAGTACAAGCAACAGAGCGTGGCACACACTGTGAGGTATCCAAGATATATAGGCCACCAGACTCACAACCTCTACCAATAATCTGTTTCGTCCCAATGTCCTGAGAGATACAATGAGAAGGATAAAAGTGAATGGCACAGTTAAGAGAATGAGTAAGTTTATTGACAGATAACAAATTAAAAGGAAAACTAGGTAAACATAAGTTTGAGGATGGAGGCATAGATTCAATGGGATGAGCTGTACCACTACCACTAACGACGGTAGCAATAGTGCCATCAACCAAAGTAACACAGGGTAAGGAAGTGGAAGGAGTAAAGGAGGAAAGGATACCTGTATCACAGTCATATGATTTGTTGCTCTTGAATCAATGATCTAGTGGTGAGATGTGGTAGAAAGACAAGCTATAAGATTACTTGTCTGGGCCAATGTGGCAGTTACATAGGGCTGGGACTGAAGTAGGCGAGAGAGACGAGCATATTCATATGCAGATAAGGTCACCTATGGCTCAGTGGAGATAAAATGGGCAACAAGAGACTGAACAACGATAGAGGGGGTAGGCAACAAACCATCTTGGGCCACCTCATGAGCAGCACACGAAACTTTGGGACAAAACCTCTTAATATGACCGACCTCACCCCAAAACAAGTAGGTGGACCTCTATTACCGTGACCTGGACCACTAGGGCCTCGACCATCCATTGTACCTCAGCGGCCACCTCGAGCTCCTGATGCATTGCTAACCAAAGTGGAAGGCTCAGATCCACGAGAGTCATCACTAGTGGCATCTTTGTTACTTCGAAGAAGGCAAGCATACATATCACTCAAGGAAGTGGGCTCCTCATTGCCTTAAAGAAGTTGAGTGCGAATAACATCATCCTGTGGATCTAAACCAACCAAGAAACATTGAACTACTTGAGACTCCTCTTGCTCCTGCATTTTCTGCACGTCACTAGTAAGGTGAAAAATAGTGTGCTTTTCCTCAAAGGCTCATTTGACTTCCTTATAGTATTAAAGAAGAGAATGGCCTTTTTGAGCAGCACGATAAACATTCTGCATTAGTGTATAAACATTATTCAAATCCTGTTTGCTACCATACATGAATTCAATGTAATTCATGAGGTCTTGAACAATATCCAAATGATTAGTAGCAACCCAAACGGATTCAGACACTGTTTTCTCAATCTGATATACAGCTTATAATCCTCAAGAAGCCATTGTTGACTCGCTTCGGCATCCTTTTCAGTAGGAAGCAGCTCAATAAGATGCTTCAACTTGTTAACACTCTTCAAATATCGCTCAATGGTGGATTGCCAGTGAAGGTAATTCTCCTGACCAGTCAAGATGCGATCAGTAATTTTAGAAGCAGTGATGATCTCAATCTTCCGGTCGTGGCTAGCCTTAATCTTTTCGGTCACATTAGTGTTGTATATTTTGTCACCAACATTCTCCGCCATAGAATCCACCAAACTCATGCAAACACAAGAACCAATGACTAAAGAAAAGGCATCGGAACAGCAAAAACAAATGAGAGAGCACACTAGACCAGATCAAAACCACCAGGCACACATTAACAGGTTGAAACCAACATCAACAGTCCACAAAGTCATCGGAAAACGACCAACTCAGATTGGAAGCTGCCAAGCCAACCAAAAGAAAGCCAAACTAGAAGAGAAGATGAAAACTAGGCCAAACTTGAGGAACTTGTCCTGAAAACGCCACAAAAACGTGCACCGTTGTCGGAGCTAGGCGGAAAACCGTCGGAGACCTCAGGTCTGACCGGAAAGCACCCAAGACACGGCCAACTGCAGTGGCAGATCCAAAAATTTTAGGCAATGGGGGCAAAGACAACACACTAGCATAAAAAATTCAAATGAAAAAATTATTAATATAAAATGATGAAAGATTGATTTACAATTGATTTACGCTGAATGATTTTTCATTATCAATATTATCAAATATTTCTCTTTCCATGTATGTACGAATTATCTTGACAATTAATCACGTGAGATGCATCTTGAGAAAAAAAAGAGTCAGATTTTAATTTCTCTCTTTGCAAATATTCATTTACTCGTCATTTGGGGGCAAAGTTAGAAATATGAAAGGGATAAGAAAGATAAATGACTATCATGGGTAATAGACAAATTCCAAAAACGAGTGGGGGGACTCTCTTCAACATGGGTCCGTTGCTGGCCAACTGGTCACCCTCCTTGCATCCAGGCCAGATTGTGGCTACTGGCCTTAAACAGCACCAAACCCGCGACAGCCCAGCACACCCACACTCAACATATTCGACCCAGGCTGCTGGGTGGAGGACTGCCACCGGTGATCATGCCAGAGGAGTCGCTGGACGGAAAGGAAGAGGCACCATCGCTGGGAAGGAAGGGAATAGGCGGAGCAAAGAGAGAGAAGGGTTGAGCTACGGTTTCAAAGAGAAGGTTTCTTTTTTTTTTTCTGGGTTTTTTTTTTAAATAAAAAGGAAAAAAATTTAGGCTCAACATACCATGTTATTATAATGAGAAGATTGATTTCGTAGGCCATAACACAATTGTGTCAGGCAGTGATGTATATATATATATATATGTACAGGGAACAATTATAAGATACATAAAAGACTAGAGTACCCTTATGTGTTTTAGACATTTAACACGTTATTATCATTCTTAACACTTAATCATTTACATTCTTATCTAGGTATCACACACACTTCTTAGTTTGATAGACTCCAGAATGGGCCAACCTTTTCCTGATACTCAAAAGAGACTTGCAGTTCTTGCAAGAATGCTGCGTAGTGGAATATCACATAATTTCAACTCGATGATGCAGTTACCCTCTTCTAAACAGTCAACAAACATTCCTGTCCAGAATACAAAAGATGCCACTGGTATTATATGCTGCTGTTTCTAATTTTATTATTACATAATTTAAGCTTTCTAATTTGTAATCTATTTTTGGGTTCTTGTATTTCACTTACCTGAAAAATTGATTGATGAGCTTTCTGGAATCTCATAAGCGTTGCAGTACCATTATATGAACATATGGCTGTTGAAGCATATGCTAATAATTTAAAGTTAAATTGTGCTTTCTGTGGGTACTGGGTAAAGAAGCTAGCTTTACTTTATTTCGATACCCTTTCTTCTGTAATAAATCAGCATAACTCTTATGAATGCTTACCATTTTTATTTTCTCCTAATTATTTAAGGATGCAATGTTTAAACATTTTGAAAAAATATTAGATTCCATATGAAAACCGTTACTTTTGTCTCTTGGTGGTTTCTGTTTAAGTTTCACTAAATTTCATCAATGTCAGTCTTTGACATAGGTTGTTAGTTTGGCTTACAATCTATCACATTTGTGCAAAATTTTATATTTAAATTATATCATGGCAGCAGGATTGCATAGTGCATGTCCTCCCAATATTCATTGGAATGATGGGGGCCTTGATAGAGACCTATACATTCAGACAAATGTGGTGACTGTATTAGCAATGGATGGTCGAAGGCGGTGGTTAGACATACAAAAATTGGTATTTGCTTTTCTTTCTTCCTTTTTATTTTTTAAATACGATATGTTAAAAACTCAACAATGGAAATACAAAGAGGAAAACTACAAGTAGGGAGAGGATGAGATATCCTATGAAACAGAAAATTCTAGATATAAGGAACATGAAAAGCTCAACGATGCAACAAGGCTGTCCAGTTTCTCTGTAAAAGAGTTCATAGCTACTGAGAAAGTGAGGGAAGGAGAAAGAAAATGAAGGAAAATGTTCAGAGAGAGAGAAAGAGACAGAAAGAGAGAGAGAGTAAGCTGAAATGTAACTGTCATTAACAGAAAAGGTGAGATCTGAAACTGATCTTAACTGTCTTATACCAGACCCTAGAACATTCTAGTGTATCTTAGAAGCTAAGCCTTAGAAGTTAAGTCTCAACTGAAATACAGCTGTAACAGTTTGTTGAAGAATTATAGGATTAGGGTTTAGGGAGAAATGACGGAGAGATAGAGGGAGATGTAAGCCATAGGATTCAAGCTGGATGGATGAAATAGAGGAGTGCTTCAGGAGTGATTTGTGATAGAAAAGTGCCTCTTAAGCTTAAGGGTAAATTTTACCGCACAGTTATAAGGTCCGCGATGTTGTATGGTACTGAATGTTGGGCGGTAAAAAGCCAGCAAGAGCATAAGATCAGTGTCGCGGAGATGAGGATGTTGCGCTGGATGTGTGGCCATACAAGACAAGATAGGATTAGGAATGAATGCATTAGAGAGAAAGCAGGGGTAGCACCTATTGTGGAAAAGATGGTAGAATCTCGCCTTAGGTGGTTTGGACATGTAAGGAGAAGACCCTTAGAAGCCCCGGTAAGAAGAGTAGATCAGGTGGAGGATAGTCCAATAGTTAGAGGTAGAGGGAGACCAAGAAAGACTATAGGTGAAACAATTAAAAAAGATTTAGATTTGAATGACATTTCTGAAGACTTGGTTTATGATATAGCACAATGGCGTCGTTTGATCCATGTAGCCAACCCCACCTAGTGGGAAAAGGCTTGGTTGTTGTTGTTGTTGTAAGGTTTAGGGAGAAGGAAAAGAGAGAAAATGGCTAACACTGAATATATTATTGATAAGATGGGATGTGATATAAAACCATAACTTACTATCCTATATATACTAATAATTAGGGCAAATACTAATACTACTAATACAAGCCAAAGCTCATTAACCATAAGACTAATAACCTAACTAAATAAGAAAACAAATCATGAAAGATACTCTAAGATAATATAGAGATATTCTTAATATTCTCTAACACTCTCCCTCAAGCTAAAGCTACTGTTACAATTAGCAAACCTGCAATCATAAGTCAAATACTTTAACCAGAAGCTATCACCAAGAAGAGAAGAGAAACTTGGCACAATAGCAAATGTTGAACCATCCAATCACAACATAGAGAAGAAGAGAAACAAAGCTGGATCAACCAATGTCCGAGAAGAAGAAGAGAGATTCTGCTCACATCTAAGGCAGCTCCACCTCATTGATAGCCCATTCCTCTTAGGATAGACCATTACCTTAGGGCGGCTCCATCTAATGGATAGCCCTTTCTTTTAATATTTTTGGGGGTGGCTCTACCTCATTGGCAGCTCCTTGCCTCTCCAACAGGCGGCTACACCAAACGGGCCGCCCTGTCCTCCCAGCTCAATACCAAGACTACAACCACGTTTAGGAGATCGAACAACAATAATAGAAAAGAAGAGAGAAACTGGAAAACTCTTGCTCCCATACAGAAGAGGAGAGAAATTGCGAAACTCTTGTGATGAGGCCCGGGAGCCCAATAATGGGGTGCAACTAGTTCAGTAGGTGGCCCATGAGATTAAGGGATTGAGAGTATATTCCAGGAGGGGAAAAGGGGGAACACGTGGAGAAGGAATCAGGGGATAGTTAGTTATAATGATTGGGCAAGGTGTGGGGCCCAGGAGAGTGGTGGGGAAAAAGAAGAATCTGTTATAAGAAAGAGAGGAGGGGTAGGAGGTAGAAAAGTTTTATCGTTGAGTTACGGCTTAGGCTTGGGCAAGGATACAGAGGGATCCTTGATTTTCCTTTATCTCATTTTCCTTTTTCATGTCTGATTCCCATATACTTCATTCCATCTTATAGAGAGATAATTACAGAGTTCATTCAGTTTATTTGGAATACTGTTTGTCATTGTTATTATTCTTGGATTGTTGTCTTTATCATCTTGCTCCCATACCTGTGACACCTTGGTCGCACCTTGCTGGTCGACCACGACACCCCCGCTCGCCAGAAACATTGCCCATGGCACCCTTGGTTGTGCATAAAAGAAAAAAAGGAGGGAACCAACCCACAGCACCCTTGATCATGTATAGAAGAAGAAAGGAGTGGAAGAATAGCCTAAACAGTCACAATTGCCATTGCTTGCCATTGACAATGGTCATAGAACACTGTACATCCACAAATCAAGAGTCATTCTCAAACAATCAATCCATGAAACCAGACACAGAATTCCACCATCTCAAACAATTCTTAGAAGAAGTAACCCAACAAATGTTGTCCTTCAAAACTTTAGAAAACAGCAACCACAGAGCACATCAGCAATCAAAGAGGCAAGAAAACACCAAATAACGTCAACCTACTGCTGGAAAACACCAAATAACAGCTTCAACCCAACTCACGGAGTGCAAAGATGGCACTGGGCTGAAAGGAAACGACCCCAAACAGTGCTGAAATCAGCCAAACATCACTGACACCACACCAAACCACCACACCGAAGATGTGGCCGGAGCTTTGGTCACCAGTGACCACTTCTGGCTGCCGGCTGGCCTTGTCTGTACCAGAAAAGTACATGTCCAACCACAAACAGGTCCTAGAACAGGTGTGTGGAAATTGACAAAACCATTGCTGGCCACCGCTCCAGAACCAGCACCTCCTGCTGGCGCCGGTTGTCCACCGCCATCCGTTTTTCACCAACAACCGCCCATGGGTCGCCTGAAAACCGAAACAGTAGCCATCTCTTGCACACAACCTGCACAGCTAGGAGAAGCGCGCGACTCAGCTTGCTGCCGGCCATCGCTCCTACCACCGGCCCTCTGCCTGGCACCGGATCGGTCTATAGCCGGCGAGCCCTCGCCGGTTGCCTGAAAAGTCAGACAGCAGCCACAGGGGTGGCTGCCCTAGCCTGAAACATGACTCACAATACTGTTGCTTGTTTCTTGTTTTCTGTTTTTTTTTTTTTTTTTCAAATTTAGCTATCAGGTAATAAAAAATAAGACAAAAACAGGGGGAATATACAAACGAGTTCAATGAACTTGAAACAGCGGAAGAGAGAAACTTTCTCAAGGTGGATGGTACTGCTTTGATATTATGCTGAAGAATTATAGGATTAGGGTTTAGGGAGAAGGAAAAGAGAGAAAACGGCTAACACTGAATATGTTATTGATAAAAGTAAATGTGATACAAAACCATAACCTACTATCCTATATATACTAATAACTAGGGCAAATACTAATACTACTAATACAAGCCCAAGCCCATTTACCATAAGACTAATAACCTAATTAAATAAGAAAATAAATCATGAAAGATACTCTAAGATAATATAGATATATTCTTAGTATTCTCTAATACAGTTAAACAGAATAACAGAAATATAACTATCACACAGTAATACTGTTAATCATAACATACTCTAATACTCTGCATATCAAAATAGCAATTTCATTGAAACTTTAATGAGCAAAACAACAAAGAGAAGCTAAAAACATAATTGGTATTTGCTTTTTTTTTTTTTTCAAGTACAATATCTTAAAAACTTAACGATGGAAATACAAAGAGGAAAACTACAACTAGGGAGAGGATGAGATATCCTATGAAACAGAAAATTCTAGATATAAGGAACATGAAAAGCTCAACAATGCAACAAGGCTGTCCAGTCTCTCTGCTTATCAAAATAGCAATTCCATTGAAACTTTAATGAGCAAAACACCAAAGAGAAGCTAAAAACATAATTGTATCCCATAAAAACAAGTTTAGGAGCAAAGAGACAACTTTAAAGATGCAAGCATTCCACCTCAAGCAAATGGACCGAAGGACTGTATAAATTGCACACTTGCCACATCTTAAGTCTCCTTTAAAAAAAATGATTATAAATCTCATTGTGTTTTGCTTCTATATATATGGGAATGCATAAAGAGACTTGATTTATCAATTTCCTTTTCTTTTTGTTTTTCATTATAACATAGAGCACTTTTGTTCTCCGTAATAATTATAGAGATAATGATATTACTTGATGGAGCTTGTTTTCATTAGTTTCCATTTGTTATTGGAGGTCTATTATCATAATGACATATCATCAGGCATGCAACTTCCTGATCAGTTATAGTATATCGTTCAATTAGTTGTTCAAAGGTCTATTATGGTCAGCATGACTATTTAAGGAGTGGGATTAAATGCATATTCTAATTAATTTCCTCGCTCCAAGAACTCCTAATCTTTCTAACTTCTAAGTGTTTGTTTTACATCATAGATAATCATGCCATGGTGCAGTTGCTCAACCATTTAACCTGGATGTGTAGGGGTCAAATGGAAAAAGTCATTTTGTGTTTGTGACCAATCTTGAGCCATGTTCTGGAATTAGACTTCATTTGTGGCCCAAAAAGGGGAAATCCGCTTCAAGTTTGCCTCTCAATGATAGGGTTGTTGAAGTAACATCAAAGATGATGCGCATTCCCTCAGGTCCAGCACCACGGCAGGTATATTATGCCTCTTTCCAATGATGTCTTATATCTTGTTTGATTTAGCTTTATAGCAATTACAATTACAGAGGTTTGTATCTTTCTGTTAGACACTGTGAGGTAGAAGTTTAATAATTTGATACGGTTACTCATAATTTTGAATCTGCGACACTGTTACAGCTTGAACCTGGCAGTCAGACTGAGCAAGCTCCTCCATCTGCTGTATTTTGGTTGGGACCTGAAGATGTGCATGGCTTCAGATTTCTTACTATCTCAGTTGCACCTCGTCCGGTACAATTTCAAGTTTTGAATGATTTCCTTTTAAATATCAAGAAATGCATATGCATTTAGAGGTTTTCAGAAATATTTAGGTTTGTTTATTTTTTTTAAGGCCTTTGTGGTCTGCTTGAGAAAGAGTTTTTGAGAGTTGAAGCTTGTATGCCAATTTCCTTTTAAAATTTCCTTTCAGAAGCTTGTATGTTTTTTTCCTTTTGGTCATGTGAGTTCCTTACAGGTAAAATAAGAAAGAAAGATGCTTCTAATTTGGATGGACAGACCGCATATTTATCATTAAATTTTGTTTGTCTTTTTCAAATCTTAAAATTTCTTATATAAGTGCAATTTCATAAGGATATTTACTAATTGTGATGACTGATGATGGAATGATTAAATATCCTTTCTACGAAAAATGATGTATTTCCTGTATGGTCTTTGTAGTTGAATGTGGGTTCCATATTTGTACATGTGTAGTAACAATGTTGTGCTCAGACTGTTTCAGGAAGACCACCACCAGCAGCATCCATGGCAGTTGGGCAGTTCTTTAACCCAGAGGATGGAAATCAAGATTTATCTCCATGGTTTATGCTTCAATCTACCTATTCTCAGAAGGTTGTTATTTTCATGGAGTGTTGACTGACTTATAGACTCTATGCAATTTTATTCGTTTCTATTTATTTATTTATTTTTTCATTGCAAGACTCAATGTTGTTACATCAGCAATTGTTCTAAACATGAAGTTAGTAGGATATTGACCCTATCTAGCTTAAGCCTTTTACGCTGTTACTCACAAGCAGCATTGCACAAGTGCAACAATGGTACTATTACCAGGGCTAATTAAATATTGTGCTTTTTGGCTTATTAAGCCACTATGTATTGCATGTAAACAAAAATAAAGAAATAAATATGACAAATTTAATTCGAAATGAAGTGAAATTATGCTTTGTTACCATGTTAAAATTTGTTCCTAAATGTTAAGCATGTTGCTTGCAAATGGACCTAACAATATTTTTTCCCACAGCTTAAAGCTTAAACTTTGACATGTTATGCAGGAGTTCTTGTTGAAGGAAGCTCATCCTCTGGCTGTCAAATTATCATTTGCCATCAGCTTGGGTCTTCTTCCTGTTACTTTGTCTTTGAAAACTGTCAGCTGCGGAATTAGAAATTCTGGACTTCCAGAAGAGGAAGCTGGAGACCTTGAAAGTAGTAGTAAGAATTCTAATCCACTCCCAGCTGGGCTATTTGTTAGAGTTTTATTTTCTGTGATGATGTTATCTTTGTTGTGCTTGCTTTCAAAAGTTATATGACATTGGTGTATTCACTGTAGACAATGCTCCAACCGGTATGCTAAAAATCACGATAAGATGCAAACACATTTTTGTAGGTCAGTGAGGTGTATCTTGTGCCAAAAATGATGTCTGAAAAGTAGATGATAGTTTATTAAATGACCCTAAAGGGATTATTTTTAGTTAGAGTGTGTTTTTTTGTGCTTAATTTTTAAGAAAAGCACTTTTTTACTGAAAAAAAAAATCACTTATCAGACATGCACAACTGTTTGGATAAGATTTTTTTAAAAAATCAGAATCTAAAAAAAATAAGTTTTTTGCTTTTAATTAGAAGCTGAGATGAGTAGTGTCTTAAAAAATTCAGTTTTCTGCTTTTCACTTTTTAAAGCAAAAATGCTTTTTGTAATTGTATCCAAATACAAAATAGCTTCTGCTTTTCATAAAATTCTCTACAGAAAAATCAATTTGTTATACTATCTTAAAATCACTTTTTTCAAAGCTTATCCAAACGCAACCTTAATCCACTTGTGGTCAGCATAGATGCATTTTGATGATTGCTTATACCATCTGACATGTAGATGCACTATTTATAAAATAGTTTGACTGAGTCATCTCGTTATTCCCTTCAGATTAACTTTTCTTGATGCTCATCAATCAGCATAACAGATCCTCAGATTAGCATATCTGCACCATAAGCCTCTTTCTTCTCTACTGCTACATTATTAGGGTTATTAGGTCATTAGTCTTATTGTATTAGTGGGGTTATTAGGTTATATTATTCTTCTCTAATGATATAAGCAAAGAAGTTTGAAGAAGTAGTTTTTTTTTTTGGATAAAAAAAAGAAATATTATTAGATGAGAAGAAGAGAGTACAAGGAAAGAGGATAAGGAATCCTCACAAAGAAAACACAAAGAAACAACTAAAACCTATGCGGGAAAATCATGCAACAAGGCATGCCAATCCCTTTGCATGTCTACCAAAGAAACACCACTAAAAAGACCATGAGAAGAACACCAAAGGGATGCCAAAAGGGTAACCCTATTCCAAATGAAATCTAGAGTCAAAAAAGAGTCCTTGAAGATTCTAACATTCCTTTCCAACCAAATACACCAAAGAACAGCATAAACAAAGCACTGCCACAAGATCTTTACATCTTTACGAGCACCAAAACCTCTAAACTTGGTAAGGAGAAAAAGATGCAAATCCATTGGGCAAACCCAAGACTCTCCAAAGATCCAAAATAGTCTATTCCAAAGATAACTAGCTGCAGAACAATGCAAAAAATAGATGAGCTCCGGATTCCAAATTTGAACCACACATAATACACATATTTGGAGACAAAGCAGTGAGAGGCCTGCGTTTCTGAAACATGTCATTAGTGTTAATCCTATTAAGAACAGCAGTCCAGACAAAAACTTTGACCTTTGAGGGAACTTTGGATTTCCAGATGGGTTTATCCAAGAGAAGTCTATCCCTCTTATGAGATTGAGTCAAGAACTAATAATAAGATTTACAAGAGAAAACTCCTGATGATTCAAGGGTCCAAGTTCTTGAATTAGGCACAGAAGAAAGACGAATAGAATCAATTAAAATTAGGAGAGACTCTAACTCACTAACCTCTCTATCATGCAAGTTTCTAAAAAAATGGAAGTTCCAAAAGAAGTTACCGAGAGAAAAAAATTGGCAAATAGGGGCATTATGTAAAGAAGATAGGTGAAATAGCCTTGGAAAGGCCTCAGAAAGAGGGACAGTACCAACCCTAAAATCTTCCCAAAAATTAATACGAGTCATCACCTAGATGCAAGGACAAGAGAGAAGTAAAGGAAGGAAGACCATGAGAGATAAATTTCCAACAAAATGTTACCATAACATATAGTTCACATTTGATGTTAAGAATTGGGCTATTAACTTGAACATGACTTTTCATTTCTGCTGATAGTTGCATGCATTTGTGTATGTGATGGGCCTCCAATCTGTGTATACCATAGAAGGAAGGAAGGAAGGATTAGGGGCAGAAAGGGAAATGAGGATTCTTTTAGGGAGGAGGGAGAGGGATCTAACACAATGTGGACACATGGCAGATGGGGATTAGTGATGAAGGTGTTGGAATCATGCAAGGAAGCGTGAGTATGATGGGCAGGGAGGGGTGTGAGGGGGTATGGGACCATCTGGGTAGTGTGGGGCTGGCTGAGGCCATTTGGGCAGAGATAGCACCTTGCTTCTTTGAATTTCCTGTCTTTTTCATACTGTTTTCTGCATTTTCTAGTTTCTATTCTCTGTAATTGGAGCTTGCTCCTTGTCATTTCCACTATTTTCTATTGTTAATACCAGAACCTATCAGTTTGTGTGATTATTATTTTTTCTGCTGTGTGTTTGTTGTTTCCCTTCAGCTGAGATAACTATAGCTGGGTATTTCAGGGCTCTGCAAATTGCGCTGTTTTCCACCTGTTGCACTCGCTTGGGATGATACATCTGGTCTTCATATATATCCAAATTTGAACAGTGACACAATTTTTGTTGATTCCTCACCAGCACAATGGAGTTCAATTCAGCAATCTGAGAAAACCATTGTTCTTGTGCTGGTATAATAAATCACCTATTACATGAAATGGAACTGCTTTTCCCCTTTAATTCATGAACAAAGCAAAGGGTTTACTTTGTCATGTATCACAATTTGTGAGGGGATGACAAACTACCAAAATTCTTTGACTAGCATTTTGCCAGGGATTATGATAAATTTTATGTTGAATTCCTCCACTATTCTGCAGGTTGATCCACATTGTTCTTATAAAAGTAGCATTTCAATTTCTGTCAGTGCTGCTGCGAGTAGGCTTCTGCTGTTGTATAGTCCAAAGGTAATGAATTTCTGTATGCCTGATTTTCATAATTGCTTATAATCTGCATTATATTTATTAATTTGGACTTACAATATTCTGATGCTTTTCTGAAGGATATATATTTGTATATCCATTGGCAATTCTTTATCATTTATTTTCTTTGTACATGTTATAGATATAATAAAACTATTCATGTGCCTTCACCTAACAGATTAATGGGAGAGTTGGTTCATGACATGGTATTAGAGCTTTTATGATCAAAATTAGAAATTAAAAATTGCATAAAAATTAATATCAAAACAGAATAAAAACAAAACATGCAGCTTCAATTTATCTTCATAAAAATAACAAAAACAAAATCTGGGATTGATATATAAACTTCGACATTTATCTCATATAATTGATACGTAAACTTCATGGGTCATGGCATAAACCAACAAACACAAAAAGTATAAGAGACTTTCTTTGTCAATAAAACATGAAGCCCATCAACCCATTTTCGAATAAGGCTATTATTTCTTCTTTTTTTCTCCTTAATGAAATGGTCGATGGTTGTTACCACTTTTCACCATTAAAAACATTAAAACAATAAGATGAACCGCTATGTTTTTTATTTGAATAGGGTTTTCTGGATGTTTCGTCTTTCCCTTACCAGCGCCTGCATCTTCCGGCTCTTCGTATTTGCAACAGTCTCACACAGTGCAGCCATGGCAAGATGTGTTTTCCTTCATTCTTCGACACTTTCTCCCTTGTCTTTCTTTCATAATGCTTTAACAAGTTGGTTCACTAACTTTGGCGACCTGGGTCACATTTCATACCATTCCAGATAGCAAACATACCGCTATCTCTTACACGCTAATCGATATGCGAGATGTGGGGGGTAGGAGCGAATTTGGTAATTATGGTTAGAGATATAATAGAGTCATTTATGTGCCTTCACCTAATAGCTTAAGCTTTTGGGAGAGTTGGTTCATGACAGTACAATTAGGTGTTTGAGTGATTTACAAAGGTAAATTGTTTGTTCATGCATATGGTGCAGACATAATATTTGCTTGTTTCATTCTATGTATCTCTCCTCTTACATATTTGGATGCTTATTAATTCTAATTTTTAAGTAATTTGTTTATCGGGTATTGTTCATGCAGATAGTTGGTTTCTCTATTGCCGTTATTTTCTTTGGTCTAATGAGGCAAGCATATTCATGGGATCTTGATCTGCGGATACCATCAATGCTGACTGCTGTGGAATCCAATTTGACACTACTATCACATTTCTTTCCTCTAGCCATTCTACCCATTTTCTTTTCCTTTTTCCTTTCCTTGTTGATGTCTCAGCCATTTCCTCCATTTGCTACCTTCTTCGTCATCTCCCTAATTTGTTATATTTTTGCAAACGGGTTCATAGCTATTCTGATTTTGATATCTCACTTGGTATTCTTTGTGACTGCTGTTACACATATTTTCATCAAGACAAGGTTAGTAGACTGATTGTTACTACCCTAAACTGTACTACGGTTGTATGTCTTCTAATATCAAGCAGGATAGCCTTAATTATAATGGCAATCTGGCTTACCAAATCACATTTCTTGTGAATATCTAGATTTATTCTCTTACCTCTAGGAGTAGAGTTTTATAAGTTTGCTAGTCAATCATAAGAATGCTAATCATGCTTCTACGTTTTAAATAATAAATGAAACAAATAATATTTTGCAGGTGGCAAATGTGGGAACGAAGTGTTTGCTTTATATTTCTTCATTGGTTTGTTAATCTTTCCTCTAGCTTCTTTTCTCTAAAGGTAAAGTACTCCTTATATGTGCATGTGATTTGTAGCTCAAATATGTCAGAGTTGGGTTTATTATCAGCATTTTGTATGCCTAGTTTATTTCTAGATTTCGTTTTTGGTTTGTTTATCTTTTTGGGACAAAGGGGTAGTAGAATGGAGAAGGTGGAAAGTAGATGCTAGTTGTAGTTTGTGGCATCCTCCCTGCCCCACTGTCTGTTTTATTTTGTACTTGAAATTCAGCACATTGACCATTCAATCTTGATACATACATTAAATAGGTGGTTAGGGTTCTGAGAGCAAATCCAGTGCTTGTTACAGTGCTTGCTGCAATGGTCTTGGCATGCTTGGTTCATCCTGCCTTTGGTCTTCTTATACTTCTCTTCTCTCATTTTTTCTGCTGCCACAATGCACTGTGCAGGTATATCTACATTTAATTGCATTTCTTTGTAGTCATTACTGCAAAGGGTGTAATCACTTTTGATCATTTGATATTTTCCTTAAAACTGTCAAATGGCTATCAATGTTATCTTACATGTAACTGGCAGATGTAAGCCAATTTAACATTCTGTCCTTCAATACAAGTTTTAACAAATCCAGAGCTGGTCTTTGTGTTATATCTCTATCCTGTGTGTTGTTCACATGAGAATGCATGCGTGTACCTTTAGTCAGTATCTGTCACAGTTCAGCAAACAAAGAACTATTAACTGATCTTTTTTTTTTTTGTTTTGGGGAAGGGGTGGTGTTTAGAGATGCTTTTATCTTACTGCTTATCTCCTGGTTTCCCATGCTTCTAGCTTACTACTCTGCTGTTGTGTTGCAATATTAGTTCAAAATGTTGTACATTAATGCCATTTTTAATCTCTGATGAGGAAAGATGGGAGTTATAAATGGGCATAAAAAATTATGAATTAATTGTGCCTGGTCGTGGGACTTTGCAATGCTAGCTGTAGTAGTGTTTTGGAGGTTTTGATACAATGCTCTGTTTTCGTTCCTCCTATTCTTGAGTGTCACCCGATGCAGGGTTGATCTGAGGTTGACTTCTATTAATCTTATTCCTTCTAATTGTCCTCCTTCATGTTGTGGGTATTAGAAGGATTTATGGAAGTTTTCCCCTAAACAAAAAATGCTGGAGTCTCCAAGTAGTATGCTGCATGAAATTAATCTTTCCTGTAATTGTCAGCGGGAATGAAATTTACTTATAATCAATTACTCTATTGAGGTCATTTATAAGGGAGGCAATAATCCTGCAATCGTTTGGACTTTGGACGCAAAACCCCAAAAAAGATTTTCTTTTTGGAAAACAAGAAAAAGAAAAAGGGGAAATTACCAAAAAGGAATTCTTGGTACAATATTTCCATATTAAGATCAATTAACCACTCAAGTGGTTAATTAATCAATAGATGTGTACTTGTTAACCACTCAAGTGGTTCGGTCTCAATGACCTATGCTCATGATCTCTAGAAGGGAAAACTACTGCACTAGTAAAAATATTAAATTACTACTTTTGGTTGGCTAATACTACAAACACTCAATAAATTGTCGGCCCAATAGCCCTAAGCTCCTCTCTCTGGGGTGACTTTTTATCACAATACTGAACCCCTCTTGAGCTTCTCTAACTTTAGCAATGTGGGACTTGGGTCAATTACATAACACTTTTGACATCGTTAACCAGTTGAATGGTTCATATTTTCATATTCCTAAACTGAATATTTTTACTAAGAATTCCTTTTTAGTAGTTCTTCCAAAACAAAATAGGATTTTGTCAAGAGACAGTTTTAGGTAAGGAAGGAGGAAAAGATTGAAAGGAGCTAATGAATAATATGATTTTGATATTGATTTGATATGATACAAAAGACAAACTCAATAGTCCTATTTATACTAATGCTAGACTCCAAATCCGTATTAAATAAGGAAACAAATCAGGAAATATAATGAATAGGAAATAAATCCTAAGAGATCATCTAAGATACTCTAAAATATTCTAAGATACAATGAGGTTATAAGTTATTTTTTAGATATTCTAACACTCTCCCTCAAGCTAAAGCTTACTAAGCTTTAAGCTTGTCACAATTAAATACACTAAAAGAAAATAAACTTAAAAATATAAACTGAGCTCCACAAATTTTGGCTGGAAGGGCAACTCAGGGATGCTGGAGACATCGGAGAGATGAGCATTGATGGAAAGATAACTCAGCAAGATGGCCAGAATGATCATCAGCCTGAAGAGCTGGTTGGAATATTGCATGACTAAGGAAGAGGAGACATTGTTGGAAAGATGAAGATAACTCTGCGGAAATTTCCTGGCAAGCAATTATACACAGCAAGAACTCTTCTCCAAGATACAACATATGGAAGCTTCAAACAGCAGAAAAATGTCGGAGACCAAAAAACTTTGAAATTACTTTGGAATTGAAACTAAGGCTGGTGTGCGTCCCAGCCATGGAGAATTCATCACCAGCATGACTCATTTGTGAGATAGGAGAAATCACCATTGGCATGATTCACGATGGGAGGTTGGTATGGATCTTCATCATTGGTGAGAAAAAAGTCACCGGAATGATCATCGGCGGGAAAAGAACAGCATATACAGAGGTGTGGAGGTCGGATGGCGATGCAACTTCATGGGCTGGCCAATTGGAGCATGCCGGAGCTGATGGCGGTGAGGTGAAAAGCCCACTACCAAAGGCAAACCATCACTGATAGTTGCGAACAGGAGAGAGAAAGGGTGACCAGAATTTGTCACAGCCAATGGAAGGAGAAAGATAGTCGTAGGGTGAAAAAGAGTATACCAAACTAGAGTTAGAAATTTTAGGGAACTCAGCGGCGGAATAGTGACGGGACAGGTCACAGAGGATGATATTGCTTTGATACACTTGAAAGAATTGATAGAGTAGTCTTAGAGATTGGACATAGGTTTGGTGAATTTCTTGAGTGAAAAGCACTCAGCACATTGATATTTATCTACACAGAAGAATAAATACAATTTGATATTTACAAGAATGATATAAAGAATCAACTATTTCTTGTGATACTAATTTTCCAAAGAACATTAACTTCTATAATTCCCAATGATACATTAATCACTACACTATTTCCAACACTCTCCCTCAAGCGGAGCTTATAAGTCATAGGCACCAAGCTTGCAATAAATATAGTGACTCCGGGTCCTCTAAGGAACTTTGTAAAGATGTCTGCGAGTTGATCATTTGAATTGACAGATTCAATGATAATTTCCTTTGAAAAGACTTTTTTCTGAACAAAATGGCAATCTATTTCAATATGCTTAGATATTTCATGAAAAACAGGATTAGAAACTATATGGAGAGATGCTTGATTATCACAACATAACTTCATTTGTCTAATGTCTCCAAATTTCATTTCTTGAAGTAGTTGTTTACTCCAAATAAGCTCACAAGGAGCTGCTACTAGTGCTCTATATTCAGCTTCTGCACTAGAATGTACAACATGTTGCTTCTAACTCTTCCATGAAACAAGATTACCACCAACAAAGATACAATATCTTGAGGTGGATCATCTATCAACAGAACCAGCCCAGTCTGCATCACAATATCCAATTATTTGAGTGTTTCCCTTATCCTCATATAGTAGTCTTTGACCTGGTGCTTTCTTAATATATCTCAAAATTCATATCACAACATCCCAATGATTAGTATGGGAAGATTGCATGAATTGACTTACTACTCCTACAACAAAGGAAATATATGGCCTGATAATAGTGAGATAATTAACCTTTTCAACCAATCTTCGATACCTTTCAGGATCTGAATAAGGCCCCTCCTGATTCGGTAACAATTTACTGTTTGGGTCCATGGGACTATCAACAGGTTTACAATCCAACATACTAGTTTCTTTAAGTATGTTCGGTGCATACTTCCTTTGTGAGATAATAATCCCATTCCTTGAATCAGGCTTGGGATTTGGTTTCCCTACCTTCGGGTAAACAGGCGATTGGCTGCAAGTGGGTTTATATTGTGAAGGTTAACCCTGATGGTTCTTTTGCTCGCTTAAAGGCTCGTTTGGTTGCTAAGGGTTATGTTTAGGTTTATAGCATTGATTATTTTGACACCTTTTCTCCGATTGCTAAACTTGCTTCTGTTTGATTGTTTTTCCCTCTTGCAGTTAGCTATCATTGGCTATGTTGGATGAGATGCATGCCCTTGAACACAATCAGACTTGGGATTTGGTTTCCCTACCTTAGGGTAAACAGGCGATTGATTGTAAGTGGGTTTATATTGTGAAGGTTAACCCTGATGGTTCTATGGCTCGCTTAAAGGCTCGTTTGGTTGCTAAGGCTTATGCTCAGGTTTATGGTATTGACTATTCTAACACCTTTTCTCCGGTTGCTAAACTTGCTTCTGTTCGATTGTTTATCTCTCTTGAAGCTAGCCATCATTGGCATTTGCATCAGCTGGATGTGAAAAATGTCTTTCTTCATGGTGACTTGCAAGAAGAGGTGTATATGGAGCAACCACCTGAGTTTGTTGCTCAGGGGGAGAAAGGTAAGGTGTGTAGATTGGAGAAATCTTTGTATGGTCTTAAACAAGCCCCAAAGGCTTGGTTTGGGCGATTTAATCAAGCTGTCTTATAGTGTGGACTTCAGAGGAGCAATTTTGATCACTCAGCCTTCTTTCAGTGCTTTCAAGGTGGTAGTATCTTTCTTGTAGTATATGTAGATGACATTATTGTTGCTGGGAGTGATGAGAATGGAATTAGAAAACTAAAAGAGTTTCTCCAAAAACAATTTCAGACCTAAGATTTGGGTGCGTTAAAGTACATTTTGGGTATTGAAGTGATGAGAAGTAAGAAGGGCATTTTCTTGACCCAGAGAAAGTATGTTCTTGATCTGCTGAAGGAAATAGGCTTGCTTGGAGCTAAACCTGCTGAAACCCCTATGGTTCCTAATATCAAACCCTTAGCAAATGATGGGGATGTTATTTTAGAGCCTGAGCGATATAGAAAACTAGTCGGTAAGCTTAACTATCTCATTGTCACTCGTCCTAATATTGCATTCTCTGTCAGTGTGGTTAGTCGGTTCATGTCATCCCCTAGAACCACCCATTGAGAAGTTGTTCTTCATATATTGAGATATTTGAAAGGGGCTCCCGGTCGTGGCATTTGGTATAGAGATCATGGACATACTATAGTGGAGGGCTTCTTTGATGTTGACGGGGCTAGATCCCCTGTGGATAAAAGATCCACCTCGGACTATTATGTTCTTGTTGGAGGTAATCTTGTTTCTTGGAGAAGTAAGAAGCAAAGTGTTGTTGCTTGGTCCAGTGCTGAATCAGAATATCGGGCAATGGCACAAGCTACATGTGAGTTGGTATGGATACATCATCTCCTTGATGAGATTGGA
Organism: Ormosia emarginata; assembly: GCA_029884605.1. Taxonomy (NCBI): domain Eukaryota; kingdom Viridiplantae; phylum Streptophyta; class Magnoliopsida; order Fabales; family Fabaceae; genus Ormosia; species Ormosia emarginata. The sequence goes on along the minus strand of JAQQTP010000083.1, from coordinate 7,868,358 downwards.
TTTAATAATGCAGTGCCTATGAAGCTATAGTGCGATAATCAAGGAGCCATTCATATTGCATCTAATCCTGCATTTCATGAAAGAACAAAGCATATTGAGGTTGATTGTCATTTTGTGCGTGAGAAGATTCAACAAGGACTTCTTGTTACTGAACATGTGCTGACTGGAGAACAACTTGCAGACATCCTCACCAAAGCACTCAATAAGCATAGAATATACTATATTTGTAACAAGTTGAACATGATTAACATCTATGCTCCAGCTTGAGGGGGAATGTTAGAGATTATGTATTAGTAGTTTATTATGTGCTATTGGGCTGGGCTTATCTGTCTTGTACTACACATGTATTATGCTTTGTACTGTGCTTTATTTTCAGTATAGATATAGAGCCTGGGAGACTAACAATATCAAGTTAGTCATTCCCATTCCTACACTTCTCTAACAAATGGCATACACCTAACGGCATCCAACAGTTGTTTTTCTAGAAGGAAGAGGAACCAACTCCCTGGTGCCACTGTGTTCAAGAGCTTGCATTTCATCAACCATGGCTTGTCTCCATCCTGGATGAGCCAGTGCCTCATGAATATTGTTAGGAATTGAAATTGAATATAAAGATGACATAAAGGCAAAATATGGTGGAGATAAACAATGATAAATTAAGAAATTATAAACAGGATAAGGATTACGAGTGGACCTAGTACCTTTCCTAAGAGCGATAGGCAGATCATCATTGATTTCAAGAAGGTCCATGGTAGGAGACATCGATGAACTATGTTGAAGAATTATAAATTTAGGGTTAGGGAAAGGAAAAGAGATAAAGATGGTAAGCAAGCATAAACTAAGAATATTATTAACGAGCAGTCCTTTCCTTTAATATGTTTGGGGGCAACTCTACCTCATTGTCAGTTACTTGCCTCTCCCATAGGAGGCTCCACCAAATGGGCAACCCTTTCCTCCCAGCTTAATACAAAGACCGCAACCACATCTAGGAGATTGAACAACATAAGAGAAGAGAGAAACTAGGAAACTTTCTCCCATACCTATGACATCCTTGGTCGCACCTTTCTTGGCCAACACCACAAGAAATTAGGATGACTCCTGCTCTCGGACTGGCGACCACCCCTGGGAGATCAAACAGTAGTCAAATACTAACACTTCTAGTATTGGCCCAAGGCCCACTAACATAAGACTAATAACCTAATAAGTAATAATCTTAATATTCTCTAACAAAGTAGGACATGATTCACATGAGTTCTCAGTTGCCTCCAGTGCTGGAACGGGACCTGTGGTCGATGTTGATATGTAATGAGAAGTGGAGGAGATGACTCATGGTCAGATACTTCATGAACTTCATCATTGGAGACTACTGGAGAAATAGGTACCTGCAATGGGGAAAGAGATGGACCAAAATAGTGAACAAGTAAAACATCAAATATAGTGTTAGGCTTGATAGAGGAAGAAGAAAAATATCGAGTTTCTTCAAAGAATGTGATATCTATAGACATGTAGTAACAATCATTGTTTGGAGAATAACAACGATATCCTTTCTGCAACTTGGAATACCCAAGAAATACACATTTAATAGCACAAGCAAAAAGTTTGTCTAAACCTGGAGAAAGATTATGAACAAAACAAGTAAACCTGAAAACACGAGGAGGAACATGAAATAATGGTTCTTTGGGAAAACAAAATGGAATAAGGAACTTGATTATTAAGAGAAGAAGAAGGCATACGATTTATCAAGTAGCAAGAAGTTAAAACAGCATTAGCCCAATGACGGACAAGCACATTTGCATGTAATAACAATGTTCGAGCAATTTCAATTAGGTGTCTATTTTTTCGTTCTACTATCCCATGTTGTTGGGGTGTATGAAGACAAGTAGATTGATGCAGGATACCCTGTGAGGCCATAAAAGAAGAAAGAGTAGTGGAAAAATATTCTCTTGCATTATCACTTCGGAGTTCCTTAATTTTCTTGCCAAATTGAGTTTGTATTTCAGCACAAAAGGATGTAAAGATAGAGAATAACTCAGAACGTTCTTTCATTAAAAATACCCAAGTACACTGAGAGAATTCATCAATAAAAATAACAATATCTATAACCTGAAGAAGTAGACACACGGCTTCGACCCCATATATCTGAATGGATAAAAAAAACCGAGAATCAACTCGACTTTCAATCTTACTAAGAAAAGAAGCTCGAACATGTTTTCGAAGTTGACATGACTCGCAGTTCAAAGTTTTAATTTCACAAGAATTGGAAGCATTTACTGTAGTTTTGATAAACTGGGATGACCTAGACGTTCATGAAGAAGTTTTGGAGACTCAGTTGCAACACAAATCACAAAAGGAGTTGATTCCAGGTAGTAAAGACCATGTGATTCATGTCCTACGCCAATCATCCGACCTGTATCGCGTTCCTGTATAACAAAGGAATCAACATTAAAGGTGACAAAACAGTTAAGGGAACGAGTAAGTTGGCTAAGGGAAATTAAATTGAAAGGATAGGCTAGAATAAACACAGCAGATTTTAAAGTCATTGAAGGAGTGGGAGTGACATGACCAATTCCTTTAGCAGCAACCTTAGAACCATCTGTTGGAGTAATGAAATGAGGAAATTTAGGAGAAGACAGAGAGAAAGAATTATTACCGACAATGTGATCAGAGGCACCTGAGTCAATAATCCTTTGGACTTTGACTATTACCAGATTGAGAGATGAATACTGTAGAACTGTCATTATGAGCTCCAGTGGTAGTGGAAGACTAAGATTGCTTGGCAGTTTTTAGTTGGAGATACTCCTGGTAATCAGCCTCTGAAAGTTTAATTTCAGGAAATTCAGTCTTGGAAACCTTAGCAGATTTTTGTGGAAATTCATGAAGTGAATTACAGGTCTCTTGAGTATGGCCCATTCTTTTGCAACGTGAACATTGAGGACGACCTCCTCTTCCACTTTTGTTTCCTCTTCCTCCACAGCCTCCACGAGAAGCATGATTTCTAGAATTGGAAATCATAGCAGATGCTTCATTGTGTCCTGACCAGGGCCACATATGTTTTTAGGAGAAGGCACCCTTAGTAGTCGTGTAATCAAATCCTCCATGGAAGGAACCTCATGACCTATAGAATTTGATCACGAACATACTCAAGATCAGGATGCATTGCTTATAAAATCAATACCATGTATAGATGATCCAGCTTTGTTAATAAGTCTTGAAGAGAATCAGCTTGAAGAAACATCTTCAATTCCTCAACAGCTGCTTGTGCCTGAGAGACAAAACTGGTCATATCATGATCCGTTTAAGAGAGGCCAGTTTTTTAGCAGCATTATACAGCCTTTGAAAATCATTTGCAAACACGCTTTTAACCTTTTTCCAGAAGGTATAACAGGTTTTAGAAGTCCTGAAGTTCATCAAAATTGTTGGTTCAACAGATTCCATGACAGTGCGCATAATTAATAATCAAGTTTCTTCTACTGGCTTCAAACTTTTATTGAGATATCATAGGCCGGTTTTTCAAGATGATCATAAAGACCTTGACCAAGAAACCAGAGTTCCACAGAAGCTGACCAAGCTATATAGTTTTTCCCATTCAACTTTTCAGAAGTGATTGTTGGAGTAGTAGATAAGGAGAAAGAAATAGGAGCATTTGCAGTCTGAACCGATTGGATCTGGATGGGTTAGGTCTGGGCCGATTGAGTCCCTTGGGAGGATGTTTCAGACTGTTCTGGGTTGTTGGAAGCCATTTCTTGACAACTGGAGGAGACGTCAATTGAACCTGAAAACAGAGCAGGAGGGAGGTTGGAGCAACTGACTGCTGGAATGACACCGGGAGATGCCGACGAGACAAATGGCTGAGACTTTGCGGTGAACGGACATTGGGAAGGTGGCGTGTGAGGTATGCGCCAACAAAAGACCCTGTGAGCGGCAGCGTGTGGAGAGGATTCGAGGGATGGTGCTTTGTGGACTGTCCAGTTGAAGGTTTCTGAGCTGTCCGATGGCCTCCTTTGATGATGGGTGTTTGCTGTTACAGTGGGTGGCCAAGGATCTTAGGATCTGAGAATGGATAGTTGGGTTCTGCTGGACTGGAGGCAGAACCTTGAGATTTTGAGCAGAAGCGGGACCTAGCCCGCTCTGCTCTGATACCAACTTGAAAGAATTGATAGAGTAGTCCTAGAGATTGGACACATGTTTGGTGAATTGCTTGAGTGTGAAGCACTCAGCACACTGATATTTATATACACAGAAGAATAAATAGAGTTTGATATTTACAAGAATGATATAAAGAATCAACTATTTCCTATAATACTAATTTTCCAAAGAACATCAACTCCTATAATTCCCAATGATACATTAATCACTACACTATTTCCATCAGATACCATGTTGAAATTGTATGGTTTTAGGTAAGGAAGGAGGAAAAGATAGCAAGGAGCTAATGGATAATATGATATTGATATTGATTTGATGTGATACAAAAGACAAACCTAATAGCCCTATTTATACTAATACTAGACTCCAAATCCGAATTAAATAAGGAAACAAATCAAGAAATATAATGAATAAGAAATAAATCCTTAGAGATTATCTAAGATACTCTAAAATATTTTGAAGGTATCTGCAATAAGGTTATTATAAGATATTTTTCAAATATTTAAATAGGAACAATTTTAGTAGTAGTGGTGGGGCATGAACATTGTGTATTCTTTGAAGATGGCTGGATTGAAAATCACCAGTACTAATGAGCCTGGATTATGAAAAGGCTACAGCAGAGGGTATTGTTGCCTCTAAGAAGAGCATCCATGTAATTCATCTTTACATAGATTCTGGATTTGATTGATCTATGCGTCTACAGACTGGATTGAAGGAATTAAATACCAAGTCAATAAATTGGGAAAGATTTTGAGTGTGGGGGAAGATGCTATTTCATGTATGCAATAATAACTGGGAAGCTGAATAATTTGTCTCATAAGATAAATCATCTTATATACTATACAGGTGAAGCTTCTTATATACAGATGAAGATGTCGAGACCTATTCATCACTTAGAGAATTGGATTTATACATTTGAAAGATTTTGGGCAGAAGTGATGAGGGAATTTGAATGGATATTATGTCTTTCATTGTATGTTATGAACAAATATAAGAAGTGTTTATTTACCCAGTCTTTTGGTTGATGTATGATATGGATAGCTTCACGTGCATTTGATTGTTCTTGTGTGATTATCGTGACTCTCTCAAAATTCTCTTTTTGTTTTTGTAGCAGTTTCCTGATGGCTTCATGTCGCAGCTGCGAACAAAATAATGAAAATTTTGATTGCAACAGTGAGGGCTACAATGGGTCTGAGCGGCTGAAGTTTAAATTTGATGGTAGTTTTAACCGAACTTTCCCTTCGGAAGACGACTTCTCCAACAGTCCTGACTCATCAAAAAGTTTTGGGGACACACAATTGGATGTATTCCACCATCGCCATGGCTTGTTGATATTGCATCTTGTTGCAACAATGATGTTTGCTCCGTCTGTTGTAGCTTGGTTCCAGGTATACAATATCAATTCATATCATGTTAACAACCAGAACATACATTTCAGTTATGCAACCAAATATATTTTTTTTGGGCTCTAGGGAGGCCCTACCTACGGGGGAATGGGAAACGGGGATGTGGGGGATCAAATCCCCACAACATAACCACAGACTCCTGGTAAAAGACTTAGAGAGATACCAGTTGAGCTATAACCAAATAAATTATAATCTCCACTGCAAATGTATTGCAGTTGTTAATATGAATTAAAGGTTATAAAGATATACAGCTACAACATCAATGTTTTTATATAATTAATCCCTTACGAAGAAGCCAATAAAGTGTTGTGTACTTACAAGATCTCTGCCCTAGAATTTTACTTATGATTTTGTTTCTTCCTTTCTGGTTAGATACCAACAATCTTAAGGAAACACATGGTTTAATTTGTTTCTCTTCTGGGTGAATAACAATGACTTCTTCTCCCATTCCTTTTCTTTCCTCTTTGGCCTTCTCTTTCAAAAAGAGGAACTGTGTTCCGTTGAACACCATGTTTATGAAATTAAATCAGCGCAGTTGATGTTAAAGTTGAACTTGATTACTATTGGAAAGAAAATATACTGTTATTTTTATGATTGCAAATATTTTGGCTGCCTTCATGCTGGAAATTGTATTTTGTTTTTTTGTAGAGACTAGCAATGGGTGAGAGCCTCCCATGGCTCCTGGATTCAGTTCTTTCCATTGGCATCATACTTCATGGCATCTGCAGCTCAAAGCCTGAGCTCAATTCCTTCTTCTTGTCCTTCACCGGGTTTCCTATCCGCAAAGTTAGACTATACTTTATCTATCTCATAGCTGGATACTGGTCCTATTTTTCTGGTCTGGCTTTGGCTCCGTACAGAGCTTTTTATGTCATGGCTGCTGCGGGGGGCATTTCCTTTGCTTTAAGGATGTTGCATAGAAGGAACGGGGATAAGAAAGAGGTTACTTATGGCAGTCGAAAGCATTCTCACAGACACTGAAAATTTTAGAAACCTCTTTCGTAGAACAACCAGATAATAGGATGCCACGTGTACTCATGGGTAATTGTTTTGATGATGAGTGAGATGTGCCATTGAGATGGTGCACCTAGGCCATTGCTGTTAGATATTTCATGTCAAACGAGTATTGTTTACCTGTGAAATGTGGAATCCCGGTATTCCTCAATTAACTGTTGTAACATTTATAAGCTTAGGCTTAGCCTGTTTTTCATGTGCCAAGGCTTTTTTTGCTGCAGTATCATCTTTGTATTAGGGTATTATGTAACGTTGTACAATTTTGCTTGAATATGAGGAAAGTAAAGTTTTTCTTATGGTTGGCGAGAACTTGTTTGGTGATCTTATTCTTACCCGAGAGAAAGAGAAAGCCTTAAAAGTCTTTAGACATGGTGAAGGGACGGTGAAAAGTAGGCTAAACGTGAGTACTGAGATTCACTAGAGGTTGAATCTGACATCATGTGCTTAAGTAAGAGGACTAATGTGAACAAAACTATAGGGACTAACCGGTACCGTATAATGAGTTATCTCTAACATTTATTAGTTGTCGACTTTTTACAATAAATATTTGAGGTTCACCAAGTCTAACTGGAAATCAATAAATGTTTATCAACAAAAGGTACCGATACCTATGAAAAAAAGCACTTGCACTGGATTAAGCTCCTAAAATTTCTAAAGGGCTTTGACATCGAAAGCTCAAGCATTTCCCATTAGTTGTGTCACGGATGCCTGTGGGAGCGTGAGACTCAACCAGTCTAATAGGATGCAAGGATGCAGTTGCAGCCTTTGGTGAGGGGCTTGCGCCTGACGTCAAAATCTAGGCTTTTTTACCAAATTGTTTTTTATAATAAAATTATTTATCTAAATGTCACTATTTTGAAATTATATATTAAAATATTATATTTTTGTTTAACGTGACATCTTTTATTATTTTTGCAGATAGCGCCAATGTAGATAGTGTTTTCATGTAGATAAAACTAAAACATTTGAGGTTATCCACGTGGAAGTGCCAAATGTATGACATTATCTTCATGATAGCACGAACACATATGGCGCTTCCACGTAGATAACACCAAATGCTTTGGCGCCTCCACGTGAATAACGCTATCTACATTGGCGCTATATGCATGGACAAAAAAATAATAAAAGAAAGTCACGCCAGTTATTCTTCTTTACTTTACATACTCAGTATCTTAACCACCACCTATATCTTACCTACCATATCCAAGTTACCCACCACCTATAAGTTACATATCATTTACAGGATATACCAATCACCGACTTACACTTACCAACCATATCCTTTGACATTTACCCTTACACCATTATTTCCATACCTACATCATATATGAGTTATCCATCATATTCAAACCCATCACAACCAGAACCTTCTTCTAATATCTCTCACAAACCATCATATTTTGACTTTGACCCTTCTCATTGATATGGTCATTACACTTGGATTAAATTATATACCCTTTATTACATTTGCTTAATCTGGAATATATATAAATGTTTCTGTTATGCATCCTATAGATGTTTTATTGTTTTGGAAATCTAAATATATATGAATGTTTCATTAAATATGATGAAGTACTTTTGAGAATGTTTAATTTTTAGGGGAAACTCTTTCAAATTTCTTATAGAATCGGAATATTTGAATTACTAAGGTTGGTTGATTTTGATAGGCTTGCTAGACTGATATTCTAGCTCATGAACCGGTCATGACCTGGTTTTGAGTGGTCACAAATTTATCCTACGTTATTTTAACATATATTTGTTTACACTTTTTTTAACTTAGCCGCAAGTTACAAGTAAATTATAAAATAATTTTGTTTATCGTATATACTATAAATTTCTATGTCGTAAAAAATAAAATTTTAAATAAAGCAATTGAATTCGGTAAAACAATAAAAGAATGATTTTATTTGTATTTACATTTTTTAAAAAAAGTAAGTGACGTACACTGGTAACGCTAACACGTCTAGCGCTATTACGTTAAAAACGCTTGTAGTGTGATATTTTATTATTATTTTTTTGTCCACGTAGATAGCACCAACGTAGATGATATTTTTATGTGGATAACGTTAAAGCGTTTGGCGTTATCCTGATGAAAGCGTCATCTACGTTGGCGCTATCATGAAGATAACACCATTCACTTTGGCGCTTCCACGTGAATAACGCTAAACGCTTTGGCGTTATCCAAGTAGAAGCGTCATCTACATTGGCGCTATCTACGTGAACAAAAAAATAATAAAAAATATCACGTTAGACAAAAAGAATGACATTTTTTTATATAGTTCAAAAAAAGTAGTATTTTGATAAATAATTTGCCAGGACTATTTCGTCAAAAGGCCTCAAAATCCATTACTAAATGTTTCTAACTTAGCTTTTACCATGACCAATTGTCAGAGACATCAACTAATTTTGAGCTAAGGTTGGACTATGTAGTAACCCATTTTACCAGCATGAATAATTTAGTAGCCTGAATCTATTCTCCCTCTCCTCCCTGCGCTGAAAAACACTGAATTCATTGTGTTTTGGGGAGATAGTTTTTACTCTATCATAAATCTTTATTGGGTGATGTAAATGGTGATCAAGTCTTACATGGTGTTAATTGATTTTCACTCTTTTAATTTTATTAAATAAAAATTAGAAACATTAAAAAGTCAGTTAATTTGCATAATTCAATTAGTACCAGAAAGATTGATTAACATAAAACGATATAAATTCAATTAGCAGCCATGGCCCTCTAATTTCATTCATGGCTCTATGATTACAGCTATCGCTGCATAGCAAATTAGAGTATCAATTTTTTCAGCAGGCCAAACTACCAACAAAAGAGAATTGGGAGCAGCTCGCTGCAATCTATCATCTGCCCTAGTCTAGATCATATTCTTCGATCTCTAATTTCATTCATGGCTCTAGATGCCATGGCCCTCAAATTTGCTCTAGCTAAAGATAAGGAGGAGGGTCTGCTGGACTGTTCCTGGCTTCCCCTAAAAGCCTGCACAAACTCTTCTCTCTGCAACCTTAGAGCCAAAGCAGCATCCTCATCTTGGGTAGGAATCCCTCTTCTTGTCCTCACTCTTACAGATGATGATGGGGTTTGATTCCTTGAATTATTGTGAACCCGAGTTGTTCCCCGGCTTTGTCCATCAATTTCTCTCTGCAACCTTCTAGCCAATGCAGCATCCTCATCCTGGGTTGTCACCGCGCTTCTCCTTGAACTCACACCTCTGCTTGATGCCCCAGATGCTTGTGTACTTCCATTCCTTAGGTTATAGTAAAATGCTTTTTCTGGACTCAGGCACTGAGCTTGTCGACCATTTAAGGCACCAGCTGCTTTCCTTGCTTCAACTTCCTGGGGAAACAGGAGCTGTATTGTATTCCAGAGAACTGTGTTCACTGTGCAAGATCGTCCATTGCTGCAATTTCATAAAAAAATGATAAGCTAGCAGCAATTGAATTTGTGGCACTTTTAAAGTCAAAAACTTAATAAACACCTTATTAATTGCCTGCATTTTGGGCACCTTTTGCCACACTTATCTGCAGCAGATCGAAGACATTTTCTACAAAAGCTGCAAAATTGTAGATTCTGACTCAAAAATCTAGGAATTGATATATTTACAATGGGTACTCAAGGAAAATTTCTAGCATAATTTCAACTGGCCAAATAAGAAATTCAGACTACTGGGGTGTTTGTCTTTTGATTTGGAATGTACCTGTGACCACAAGGAGTGGTACTTGGCTCAAAGCAAATCTCCAAACAAATCTGCATAAGAAAATCAAATATATCATTGTCATGTCTCAACAAAGACCACCCAAACCAAAACTGAACACGTTTGGTTTGAATATATTGAAACTCAAATGAGATCAGTATGAAGCATCACAAGACTCTTACTGCGCAGGAGAGTTCCTCCCTGAGTTTATCAATGCAGGGAAGAGCAGAACTGGAAGAAGAGACACCAGAGCTCTTCTCCTTCAATTCATTCCCTTCTACTTTACTTCCTTCATTAGCACAAGTTTTCTTTTCTTTCTTCTTTTTCCTACTATCTGTCCATTAATAAGATCACATGAATGAAGAGGAAACATATGAAAGCGAAAACACCCAACAAATAAACAAAAAATTGAGACATGATACTAACCCTTTCTGGGAGTTTCTTCTTCATCAAGATCAAGAACAGCTACTGGGATTGACTGTGGACTCCTCTGAACTCTGCGTTTCCTAAACACAAATAGTATATATACCCAATGAAATCACTCCGATAGCCAAACAATTGGGATAACAACATTGAAAGAAAAGAACCACTTTTTAAAAAGAAAACAAGACACATGGGGGTTGAAGGAGGCATTACCTTCTTGAATTGGTGGGTGGGGTCTTGGAGTTCAAAACGGAGCGCTTCTTGTGCTTCAAATCTCTATCCGGCGTGTCTTCGACAATGAGGCTGGCCAATAGCAATGCCTCTTCATCCCAACCGGCCATAGCAGCCGCAGATTTGAATCTTGGGCTGAAAAGGGTATCCGAGTTTTGGCCATTTCCCTCTGTTAATGGGTTCTTTTGGTTTCTGGGGCTGCGTTTTTGGTCTTCGATCACCATTTTTTGTTCTCGAATGGTTTGGAATGTGCAGAAACAGAACAGATCTGGTATCTGCAGAGCAGAAGTAATTAGGTTAACGCGCAAGGGTGACAATACAAACTGCGAAGTAGGGGCATAATATTTCCCCAACGGTCGAATTTTTTTGAATGAGATCGTTGTGCTGGCAACTGTAACGGCTATAATTTGGGGGGGGGGGGTGTCTCAACTTATTGGATATAACTATCCCAAAGCTATACCTATCAATTTTTACTTTATAAAATAATAAAGCAAAATAGTTACTTTAATTCCTTATCTTTATATTTTTTAATTTGGTTTTTATTTTTATCAATTTAGTCATTTATCTTGCAAATTATCATTTAATGTAATTTTTCGTTACAATTCCGTCACCCCCTAATAACTTATGACCACTAACTGATGATGGTCATGTCATCGTCATGTCATATTTACATCATTGCCACATTATAATCATGTCATCATCATTAGTGATACGTCATTATTTTCGTTAGGATTTGTAATGAAAATGTGACGGAGAATCACATTGACAATTTGTAAGATAAGAGATTAATTTTTTTAAAAAAAAAAAGATAAAAAACTAAAATACTTATTTTGTCAAATAATAAGGTAGCTAACCTATTACACAAGTTAAAAAAAATAAGTGTATTATGCACCTATTTCATATTTTTTAAAATTAAAAATAAATACTAATGATAACATTTAATGAAAATGTTTGAAGTGAATTATAATTATATGATACTAACGTCTTGATGATCCGTATTTTGAAATAGATTTAGAGGGATATCTAAGGTAGGCACGTTGTGATGGTTTCCTCCTTGTGCAGCTACAGCAGAGCGTATCGAACCAAGAGAGTGAGTACCTGCAAAAGGACTCTGACGCTAAAGTCAGACAATGCACAAGTAGGATTTATGCAATGAGATAACAGATACTTGATTAGGGTGACTTAGCTTGATATTTATAGAATGTGATTGAGATTGTAATGTCATCAGTATTAAGTGCAGGTATTTAGGATTAGTATCTTATTAAGAATTGTCTTCATTTTATTGCTGGAGAGTATCCCTATAATATAAGAACGTTGATATTGTAGTTATCAACTGTTGGAGGCATTCATGGGTCCATAACTTCTTAAGATCATGATTGGCAATTAGGATACTGCACAGATTTAGTGCTCTTCACTATTATGGTCTAATGTCGTAATCTGGGGTCCCAATGATTCGTCGTAAGAGCTTGGTTGGGTAGTCATGGCGGAGTCCGGTAATATGCGTGTCGATTCCAGTCTTGTTAGATGGGGATTTCGAATCACGTTACAGAACAATCTGTATGTATTTAATTCATATTTTTTATTTTTATCTTTAATTAAGATTATTATAGAAAAAAACATAAGTAGCAATGAAATTTCTATTATAACTGCAAAGTTTTACAAAAAAAAAATTGAAAAGTGTTTTGAAGTGTTTGAAAATATGGATTCGAGAGTGGTTGTGAATCTCGCATTGAAAGGGAGTTCGACCACCCATAATTGTGTTTCACTTATTCAAAAGATTCAAGTTCTGCTCCATAAAGATTGGATGATACTATTAGCTCATTTGCTCAGAGAAAGTAATATGTGTGTGAATTTCCTTATCAAGCTAGGTCACTCGAGTTCGTTCTATTGTATTTAGGGGTGGAAGTGAGCCAAGCTTGGTATAGTTCAAGCTCAGCTTGATGATAATATGCTCAGTTCAGGCTCGGGCTCGATAAGAAGTGAGCTTAATTTCCTAACTCGAGCTCAGCTCACTATAAGCTCACGAGCAGCTCAAGCTCATTGAGTTAGCTCGAGTTAGGTACAAATTAAGCCTTATAGCAATGTTTTAAAAATCGGACCAAACCGGACAGTTGATCTTGTTAGACCACGAACCAGCCATGTCTCCAATTCGAGCATTTTTTGTTCAACCGTGGTTTAACTATAAATTTGATTGGTTGAACCAATCAAACCATGACTCGGAGGCCTTGACAGTTCAATCTTCGGTTTGATTTTTAAAACATTGTCTTTTAGGCTTAATAAGCTAGGGTTTTTAGCTATAAGTTCATAACCTATTTTCAACATAATTTTTATACCATACACATAATACCAAATCATCAGGTCATAGTCATTAATCATTACCAATATACCATAATTTAAATTAATTATAATTCATTTCAAAATATTTCATTCAACTAGCTAGTAAATTTGTATTTTGACAAATCCAAGAGTTTAATCTAAGCCCCGCCTTAAATGAAAGACAACAAATTCAAATGTTAGTTTTATTATCTTTTTTAAAAAGAATATATATATATGATCTTACTTTGGTGAGAGAAGTGTTTATTGTAAGAGGTGAGATGAGTAAATGTTGATAATTGGATCTTACATGAATGATCAAGATTAGAACATAAATGCATGTGACTTTTTTAAGTGGTCACATGACCTTTAAGTGACTTTTAATCTTGACTATCCATGTATGGTTGTATGATCAAGATTTACTCCTCTCATCCTCTCACTAGATATGTCCCCTATATATATATATATATATATATATATATATATATATATATATATATATATATATATATATATAAGTAAATCTTGACCACACTATTATACATAGATGATTAAGATTAAAAGTTACTTAAAGGTCATGTGATCACTTAAAAAAATTACATGCATTTATGTTCTAATCTTGACCATCCATGTATGGTTGTATGGTCAAGATTTACTTGTCTCACCTTTTTACAATAAGAACTCATTTTACTAAATATGTCATTTATATATATATATATATATATATATATATATATAGAGAGAGAGAGAGAGAGAGAGAGAGAGCCAGCTCATGAGCTATTGAGTCCATCATGACAAAGCTAAAGCTTGGCTTAATTAATAAATGAGCTCAAATTATATATATATATATATATATATATATATATATATATATATATATATATATATATTTAGAGAGAGAGAGAGAGAGAGAGAGATGAGAGAGAGATTGAGAGAGAGAGAGAGAAAGAGAGAGCTCATGAGCTATTGAGTCGAACATGACAAAGCTAAAACTTAGCTTAATTAATAAACAACCTCAATTCTCAGCTCTAGCTTAGCTTATTAGCTCATTAACTTAATTTATTGAACTATTAATGTACTGAATCATGAGTAAGTCACGACCTGACTTAACTCACTTTCAACCCTACTTGTACTACTGTAGATGTCATTCCTCAACTTCTTGTTAGCCTCTTGTGGTAAGACTCTCAGAGTGTATCACATCCTTGATTATGTGTGTAGTTTTGTTTTTCTTTTCAGAGATAAATTCCGTTGATGATAAAAAGAAAAGGTTACCACTATACAATGATAAATATTTATAATTATTTTTTTATATTTAAGTTTAATTAAACAAAAATGCATTTATTTTTAGTTAAGATTAAAAAACATAAGTAATATTGTAATAGTGAAGATTCAATTATAACTACAAAATTATATAAAAGGGTAGGGAAATGTTAGACAGCCCAGGGCGAAAGTAGCCCGGATCTGCCTGGATATCGTTGAAGATGAAAAAAACAAAACTGAATGTGGGCCCTTCTATTTTAATTTCAATGTGGAAGCTTTGATTTGTTTTGTTATCCAGGCTCCTCTCCTGGCTATAGAAGCCAGCTTACGTAGCAATGTTCAAAAGAAAATTGTAATTACATTGTGTGGAGTTGAGAAACGTTTCATAGTAGTTACAATTACAAAATAAGAAGTATCTATAATTGATTATTTTTTATATTTAAGTTTAATTAAATAATAATGGAATCTTGAGACAAAATTGTGACCAAATGAGGGAGTCTTATTTATATAGTAACTATGGTAAAATAACTAACACATTGATCGGCACTACGTGTTAATTTACATTTTTTATTTTTGTCAAGAATAAAAATAAATAATGATGAAGATTGTTTAAATCTTTTTCTTGCATTTTTATCTATAAATATTTGAATATGAAAAAGATGTATTTATAATCTTATTTTTTTATATTTATCTTTAAGTCTTTAAATGAATAATAAGATGTAATGACAATTTTATCATCTATTATATTTATCTTTAAAATTCTAATTTAGTAATTAATGATTGAAGTTTTGAAAAACAAAAATTAGGCACCAAAATAAGGAAGTTGAGAAATATTTGAAGACAATTATAACTAGAGAATAGGAAGTTATTACAATTTTATCTTTAAATCTTTAAATGAGTAATAAAATATATTTACAGTTTTGTTCTTTTTTAATCTATCTTTAAATATTTATCCATTTAAATTTGATACATTCAATGTACAATTTTTATACTATCATCTAATAATGTATTGACACATTATTAAAATATTTGGATTTCTTAAGTAATAGGTGTGACAATCAAATATTTTGAATGATTTGGTAATATATAAATGAATGATAATGTAAATTTTTTTTACATTAATAGCATCAAAATTAAATCAAATATTTAAATGAAAAATAAGATGTATTTATAATTTTATTATTTGTCTTATTCATCTTTAAACCATTTGATGTAGGACTGTCAAACAAGCCAGCCTAGCCTCATAGTGTGCCCATGACAGTCAGCGGGTGAAACAGGCTAGGCTATTTTAAACGGACTGCAAAATAAGCAGCGTGATTCGCCTCACATCAAGCCACGGGCCTAAACGGGCCAACCCGCCGAACTGTTTTTTGTCTTCGCATATAAATCTTCTAAACTTTCAAATTTAATATCAATCCTCATTTATCAAACACTTGTCAATTCGTACATACTCAACTCTTAAAAAAATATAAATTGACTAAGCATGCCTTAGCTACTAAGCTTTTCTGAAAGATAAATCATAAAATATTAAGAAATCAACAATATCAAGTAGTCAAATAGCACGTACCTAAATTGCATAAAAATAAAATAAAATAAAATAAAATAAATAACTTGTGAATTAAACGGACGATCAAGTCATGAGCTAAAAGAGGTGACTCAAAATTATTCACATTTATACAAGTCATGAATATAACAGTCCAACTTGCATTATTTATGTGGATAAACGCGTTAACTCGACTAGTTTGTCATATTTTGATGGCCCTATTTTAGATGAGTATTTAATTATGGTAATTTCGAAAAGGTAAAAACTGGAGACTAAAATTAGGAATCTTTGGGAATTTCCCTTATAATTAGCTCCACATTGACCGGTAGTACTGTCTTTCAATTCACTTTTTTATTTTATTTTTTGTTAAGAAAAATTAATAACGAAGTGTATTTAAAATGAATTATAATTATGTATTGAGAAGTTACAGAAGTGTTTGAAGGCAATTGTAATTGGAGATTAAGAAAGTATTTATAATTTTATCATTTTTATATTTATCCTTAAATCTATACATGAGTAATATCCTTTTTACAATCTTTAAATCTTTAAATGAGTCAAAAGATTTATTTATAACTACCATATATATACCTTTGCACACCCATGTGATGCCTTATACAATATTAAAAATAAGGGAAAATAATATACATTTACCTTAAATTTTGATTTTTTTACAAATTAATATCATGAACTTTAAAATTTTTTTAATTAGTTCTTGAACTTCGACCCTTTTATAAATTACTATCATGAACTTTAAATTTTTTCAATCAGTCCCTAAATTTTGATCCTTTTACAAATAATCACCACAAACTTTAAAACTTTCTTAATTAGTTCTTAGACTTTAATTAATGTCTCAATAGATCCTTCTATTTAAATTGAATATGTTAATTTACTAACGATGTTATTGTATAACAACATCTTATTCGTTTTAACATTAATTCTAAAATATTTATTAATTTATTTATTAAAATTTAATTTTAAATATATTTTATTCACTACAAAGTATATAAAAAATAAATTTATTTTAAAACAAAATTTACTTTTATTCATTTTGTAATAATAAAATGTATTTATAATCAAATTTAATAAATAAATTAATAAATAGTCCAGAATTAATATTAAAACAGATAAGATATTATACAATATCATCATTAGTGAATTAACATATCCAAATTAAACAGAAGGATCTATTGGCATATTAATTAAAGTTTAGAGACTGATTAGAAAATTTTAAAGTTTGTGGTGATAATTTGTATAAAGGTCAAAGTTCAGGAATTAAATGAAAAGATTTTAAAGTTCGTGGTGATAATTTACAAAATAGTCGAAGTTAAGGGACTAATTGAAAATATTTTAAAGTTCATGGTGGTAATTTGTAAAAAGATCAAAGTTTAAGGTGCTTATAACTCTTTTCCCTAAAAATAAAAATAGTATAAAATAAAATAAATGAATTTTGAATAATTTCATATTAAAAAATTACTAAATAAATAATTTGAGTTTAATTTTAATTTAGTATCAAGGTAAAAAAATTTATACTATCACTCAATAATGTATTACGTCATTGTTACAAGAGTATAACTTTTAAAGTAGTTATGTAAGAGATAAAAAAATGTTAATAATGATGCAATGTATGATTGAGTGATAGCATAAAAAACTTTTGACAAAATATCAAAATTAAATCTAAAATTTGAATACAAATAATAATTGATTTTGACCAATTTATTAAGTTCAATTACAATTGTGAAATCAGGTAAACACATATGCAAACCTAAAAATAATTTAAAAAAAAGCATAATTACAGTTTTAGTCCCTTTTATTTTAACAAAACAATGATTTGGTCTCTTTATTTTTAAAATAAATTATTTAATCCTTCTATTTTTACAAAATGAGTAGTTTTAGTTTTAGTTTTAGTACCAAACTAGCATTGGTCCAAGTGATAACTAGGTTTGGACACTTTAAATATGTAGTCAGTAGTTCGATTTTTATTTCATGTGTATGGAAAAAATCCAGTAAGTGTAACACCTCAAACTTCTTAAATATATGACAGTAATTTTGACAATTAACAGAATTATGTTGTTTAGTGATTTTTGTGCGCTGTAAAATTATTTTGAATATTCCATCAGTACAGTTGATCGTTTTGTGTGATTTACTCTGTGTCAAGAAAATAATAATTTTCGGATCGAAAATTTTTTTACATAATATAATTATTACTGAAAAGTCTTAATTATTTTACGTAATCTGATTTGATATTTGTGCATTTTCTAATTTTTGTGATTTTGTGTGTGATTATGAAATGTTTATATTACTCTGATTATTTTAGCATTATCCGTGGGTCATCTGTGGGCCCATGGAGGTTATATGTGGGCCCCGCATGGGTCTAGAAAGGTAAAAAAATTTCTGTAGTCAGGAAAATTTGTACTGTTGAGACAGAGACATGGGATCTTACTAAACCTGAATCCGGAAATAGTTTTAAAAATTTTCTTTTGCTGTGTTTTGTATTGTATTTAATTATCGGGTAATAAAAATACAGCAAAAGTATCATTCGAAGGGTAATAGCAGTACTACAAAGTCAAAATCCATAAATATTCAGCGGTGGAGACTTGATCTTGAAATCAACGGTTGAGATTTAGTCTTACAAAGTGGCTTGGACCATATTTATAGCCCTTGGATGTAAAGTTTGAAGGAGCAATCTTGACCCTTCATTTTGGAGACACATCTAATGGCTAGGATTTCAAGAAAGAATGATCCAATGGCCTAAATTAAGTCTTCTATCTATAAGCTAAACCTAGTAGCTATTTTAATCCAAACTATTAATTTAATTAAGGGTTAAGATGGCTTAAAAAGGTGGCTATGAGATTTGTCATACTTTGATGAAGCAAGGAAGGGGGGACAATTTTTGGAGATGCAAAGGAGGGGGGACGGTTTTGGTGAGTGAATGTGGAGCTAAAGCAAGTTTGAAGACTATTATGGATCACTTTGGTCATTATTGCATGAAAAATTAACTTAGCAAAAATTTCTCTCCTTCTCTCCCACCATAAGCTACGGCCATCACCCCAAGAACACCCTTCTACCACTCTTTAATTTCAAACAACCATATTTCTTGAATCCTTACCTATTTCTAAGACATTTTGTAGTTTACACCAAGCTCTAATTCTTCCATCTTGAAGGACTTTTTCCAAGAGCAAGTTTTAGGATTCTTAAGGTGAAGTTATGGAAAACTTCATTTCTTCTCTTCTTTTTCATGATCTAAATCATGTTTGATCCATGATTCCTCTTATTCAAGCTTAATATACTAATTTCTTTGTGTTTGTTTTATGTTCAAGAGACTTTTGTTGGTGGAGATCTTGATCAAAGTGCAAAGCAATGAGGTTTTTTTGTGGTTCTTCAAGAGGTAAGAGGGAGATCCATCTCACCAACCAAGTATGGTGGTGAGAAATAGTTTTATATTTGATGGATGGTGAATCCATGTGAGGATTCATATCCATGGTCATGTAATAATTTGTGTGGGTGTTTATGTGCTTTGATTATTTGTCTATGTTTGATATGCTTTGCATGATTTTATTACTTATATGGTATGCTTATAATATGCATGATGATGATATGTTGAATATATTATGATAGATGTATATTGGAACAAGCAATTTTGGCTCCAAAGGCCAAGGGGAGGCTACGGTTTTTAGCTTCCAAAATTAGGATTTATGTTGAAATTTTTCAAGAACAAAGGAGTTAATTTTTAGTCCCTAAAATAAAGTGAATTTCGGCCAAGACACCTCAAATTAGGTGTTCACAAATTTATATTTTCATGAATGATAAAATTGAATGATTAGAGAAGCAAGAAAAATAAACATAGGGTTTGATTTTCAAGAAACAATGTACACGGTTTTGGAGAAGTATTTTTATTAATTTATTTTGTGTAAAAACCAAAAATGGAATTGAGTTGATTTAGAAGAAAAAAAAATACAAGAATGATTTCAATGGTCATGTCCACAGTTTTGAAAGTTTGTAATGCCTTGATTTTTTTTATGAACAAAGTGATTTTCAAAATAGAAATATAACTTGATTTAATACAAGGAATTTGGAAAGGGAATCAGAGTGTTTTATCACTTGAGAAATAGAATTTTTATATGTAAATGGAAAAGAGAGGTTGAAAGTGTTTGAACCTCAATTTATTTTAAAGATGATTGATTTTTAGAATTAATTTGGAATTATAAAGAATACGTTGGTAACTTGGGATTTTCTAACATATAACTCATTCTTTGGGTTTTGGAGAGCGTTAGTAAATTTTAAAGTTAGAAACATTGATTTAATTCCATGAAAAGGTGAATTTATGGAATAAATTTCGAAAAGGATTTTCTTGAGTAAGAAAATGTGAAAAATAATGTGAGAAGTCATATTATTTTGAAAAAGGTTGAAATGGAATTTTTAAACGTAGAGAAATATTTACGAAGTTGAAAAATGGTAAAAAATGATTTACATAACTTAAAAACGTGATTTTTAAGCTACGCGATTTGAAAAACGTTTAAATATTTCTACGTAATTTGAAAAGCGTTTAAATATTTTTACGTGATTGATATATTGTTGAAAAATCACTATGTGATTTAAAAATGGTGGAATATTTTTACATAATTGATGAAAACATTGAAAAATCTATTTGTGATTTGAAAACGTAACAAAAATATTACAAAATTGTAAAAACACAACAAAAGTGGTACGCAACTATAAAAAACGCGATAATATGATTTTTGATGAATAAATATACAGTAGGATTTGTATGAGAAAATGATGGAATTTTGCCTATGATTGGCATTGGTGCATTTTATATGCATGAACTGGTGTATGAATACTGTACATGAATTTTTGCCTATGTGTGTGGCATTGGTGCATTGAATATGCATTGAAAAGGGTCCGATGGACTGTATGAGACTATTTGCCTAGGAGAGACGTACACCTCTTGAGTGGGTGCGATATGCGTAGTGTAAGTCACTTGTTGACCTTGGAGGCATCGGGATACGGGTTGCTCACATGGGTGGTTGGTAGCTCTTCTTCCCGTAAGTTTGATCGATGCAACACACCGATGATCCTGACCGAGACACTATTCTTAATCAAGATCTAGTAAAGACTATCGTGTATATGCTAGATGTGCAAACACATATGAGAAATGTGGCACTTGGTCTAAGGCATGTTGGTACAAACAGATCTTTCTGATCGACTTCTCCGAACTGAGTATTAGCTCCATGGAGTAGGAAATTGAGTCTAAGTGCGCATGCATGAAACTGAGCATTTATATCTGTATGAGATATTAATTGAGGAATATTGGCTATGACAATTGTTCTGTTGAGAAATACTTGGATGATGATGATAATAATAATGTGATGACATTATTGTGATTATTGTGTGATGATAATAATGTTAAAGGCATGATGGTTATTATTATTTATATCTGTTATGATAAATAATGTTGATGGCATAATTGTAATTGGGTATGCTGTATGTATTATCTCTGTGCTACCATATTGGTAATGACGTAGGTGATCTCACCTCTTTATATATTATTTTGTACTGTATTTATTTTTGGGTAAAGATGTAGAGCAAGGCACTGAACCAGAGGGTGAAGAAGAGCAGGCTCCTGTGGAGGAAGCTAAGTTTTGATCGGATGACATCCCGGTCAAGTTTCTTTGGTTACGTGAGATTGCAGTTCCACGGTGGAGCTGGAGCGTGGAGGACTAGTCCCAGTGAAAGTGGACTAATTTATGAGGGACACCTGACAGTAAACTTTAGCAGGATATTTCATGGGGATCCGTTTTTCTCTGTAACTATTTTTGTGCATGTGGAATTTTCGCTGTCTATCAGGCGACATTGGGATACTAGAAACTATGTCCCAATGGAAATCAGTATAGTTTCGTCAGCCCAGACACCTGTTCATAGGGCTACACGTCAAATCAGATTCCTACCTGCTGAGGAATCTGAGGAGGACCCGACTGAGGGTTCTGCTGCTTAGTTAGACTTGGGCGAGTCTAAACTATGTTACAAACTATGTCTGTATATATTTAAGTGTGTTATCTAGTTTTGGAGAAATAATCTGTATATAAATAAATCTTGACAGTACCTTTATAATGTAAATGATGTAAATTATGTGTGAAGATGTATAATATTTTTAATTTCCGCTAAGTTTATTTTATCGTTATCAAAGAAGAAAGAAAAAATTTTACAACTCATATTTTTATTATAACATCACATTGTATGACCTTGGGGGTATTTCGGTAATAAGTAATATAAATGTGGCACCCTACGGTGGGTGTTACAGTAAGGAGCAGTCGCCCTCTTCAAAGCAGCCAGTACTACGATAGATTAGTCTTTTGCCTATCAGACAGTATGACCCCCCTTACCAAAATAATAGTTTAATAATTCTAAACATATTCATAATAATATTATCAATGGAATTACTCTATAAAAATTTACAGACAGAAATTACAATCAAACTCATATATATATATAAAAGGAAATAAGTCTCGATACAAGACAATACAAAGTTATAATATATATCTATAACTTAGCAAATTAAAATCTCACGTCAGTCATAAAGTTTATTTAGAAATACAACTACACATATTTCTAGTAATTATATTCTCCTCCTTTGAAACAAGAGTATATGCTTAGTCGATCTGAATATTGATGACCATAATACATTTTGTGCTAGTCCGAAAACATCATGAATAGAGTGAGAATTAAAAATTCTCAGTAAGAAATGAACAGTTACAAAAATAATTAAAAATACATAATGAATTTTAGCTGTGTAAAATACACAAAAAAACACATGGCAATCAAAATATGACAAGAACAACACAATTCTAACGTAACAGACAATTCACATAATACATCCTTATATATTAACATTAGCAAATTCTTCAAATATCAACAAATAAGTACCAATTATCTACAATATTAGCAAACAAGTTTTCCATCACAGGGAATCTACTATTTCTCTTTACTTTTGCTTTTCATGTCTGCTTGTTTCATATTTTACTCGAAGGCCTTTACTTTAATAGGGAATCCACCCTATCTCTGGTGTTACTTTAACATCGTAACAACAAAGTCAGACATACGCACACTAACCAGACAGGTAATATAAAAGAAAATTCATCTCTCTACCTCTTAACGGTTAGGTGTAACTTTTTTAATGAATCACTTACTTGCCATCACACATAAAAATAAGCAATATAAATCACCAATATAAACTACCAATATATCATAAATAAATGTCATATAAATAAATAAATCATGATAATTAAATAAAACTCACAAAACTTAGAATCATAAAATTTAAATGTTAATTTTTCAAGAGATCAACTATGATTTAAAATTAATTTCGTAATTTTCTTAATAGTTCACGTTACAGTTCATAGTTTGTCAAGTTTTCATCATAGTCCATATTTTGTCAAGTCATCATCATAATACATTTATTGCATAAAAGTCTTTTTGTTGCAAAGGTCAAAATAAAAATCATAAAATTACTCTCAAACCAATATAAAAATATGTCAGAATAAAGATCATTCCAAGTCAAGGTAATTATATAACAAATTCCATATAAATCAAATACATATATTTATTACTCAATATAATTAAAATATTTATTTAACTTAAATTTGAATAACATTTTAATTTATTATATTAATCCTATAAAAAATTAATATTTAAATTATAATAATTCTAAATTTAATCAAATATCATAAATATTTTCAAAACTAAACAAATATCAAACTTTTATAATAAATATGTACAAAACAATAATAAAAATAATATGTGCATAAACATAATAAATATGTACATAATAAAGCTAAACGTGTCCATAATAATTTAAAAAGAATAATAATATATATAAAATATTAAAATAATAAATAAATTAAAAAATATAAACATATTAAAAATCATAATTTTATTTTTAAAACAGCAGTTTAAATTTTACCTCTTAACAATATCTTTTTCTCTCTTTCTTTTTTTACTTTCTTCTTTCTTCTTTCCTCTTCCCCACTGTCAGCACTTTTTTTTCTCTTTCCTTTGTTACGTGTTTCTGCTCATATGCTTACCTATTTATAGCCACTTCTGTGGGTGAAAAATGTGGCACGTTACACCACATTCTGGTGGTGCACGTAGCTTCCTATTCTTTTTTTTTTTTAAAGTAATCATTACTTTAAGATTTTTATATTAAAATCATAATTAATTCATAAATATATTTTTATAATTATCTCTTTATAAATATTTATTTTTATTATTAAAATTAAATATTAAATTTTTATTTCAATAAATTTTTATTTTTATTTTTATATTCTATTACCAATTAAATTCTTACAACTTTTATCTAATCTCTTTTAATTATTAACAATTATTATATAATAAAACTAAATAAAATGTTCAGGGTTAAAAAATTTAAAATTTTATTCTTTATAAAATTATTTTATGAAAAATAAGATGTTACATTTCCTCCTTTCTTTTAAGAATTTTGTCCTTAAAATTTACTAACCTGATTGAAATAATTCTGGATAGAATTTCAGGATGTCATCTTCTAATTCCCACGTTACCTCCTCTAGTGGCAGCCCCTCCCAGATCACCTTAACTAAAGAAATTTATTTTACTCTTAAGTATTTGACAAATTTATCCATGATTTGTACATGTTTTGTACCATAAGTCAAATCATCTCTTACTTGCATTGTTTCATATTCTATGATGTGTGAAGGGTCTAAACAGTATTTTCTGAGTTGTGATACATGAACATCATGAAGATTTGAAAGATTTGGGAGAAGTGCAATTTGATAGGCAACAGGTCCTACCTTTTTAAAAAGGTTCTGTCTACTCTGAACAGTAAGTAATTTTTCTTTGATAAATTTGATCTTTTCTGTGGTTTGTTGCACTAAATCAAGTCCTAATAAACTCTTTTCCCCTGTTTCTAACCAACACAAAGGTGATTTACATTTTCTACCATACAGAGCTTCAAATTGTGTCATTCCCATGCTAAAATGATAACTGTTGTTATAGGCAAACTCTATCAATGGTAGATGGGTATTCCAACTTCCTTGAAATTGTAACACAGAGACTCTAAGCATATCTTCCAGAGTCTGAATGGTTCTTTCAGATTGACCATCTGTTTGAGGGTGGTAAGATGTACTAAAACAGAGCTTAGTACCTAAAGCTTCTTATAAGGCTACCCAAAATTTTGATGTAAATCTTGGGTCTCTGTCTGAAACTATGCTAGTTGGTACACGATGTAACCTTATAATTTCTCGAATGTAATCCTGAGCCAACTTGTACAATGGGCAACTGATCCTAATAGGCAAAATATGAGCAGACGTAGTTAACCTGTCAACAAATACCCATGCTGCATCATAACCTGATGGAGTCTTAGGTAATCCTAACACAAAATCCATTGGTATACTATCTCATTTCCATTCAGGGATATTCAAAGGTTGCAGTTATCTAGCAGGCTTCTGGTGTTCTATTTTAACCTTTTGGAAAACTAGACATTTAGCTACAAAACTAGCTATGTCTCTTTTCATCCCCTTACACCAAAATAATTTCCTGAGATCCTGATACATTTTGGTTATACTGGGATGCATAGTATACTTACTGCAACGTGCCTCTGATAAAATTTGCTTTTTTAATTTTTCATCATTGGGCACACATAATCTTCCTTTGTATATTATAGCTCATTTTTCATCAACATGAAAATATTCAAATTGTTCTATCAGAATTCTCCTTTTGAGAGACTACAAAAGCTCATCATTTTCTTGGGCTTGTCTTACTTGGTCTCTTAAATCACACTTTATTCTTAGTTCACTAGCATGCAAGTAGTGAGGTTGCAAGAACACTAAAATCTTCAAATCCCTGAATTCTTCTAAGAACTTTTGTTCCCTTATCATTATTGAGGACATGTGCAAAGACTTTCTACTTAAGGCATCAACTACTACATTGACTTTACCAGCATGATATTTCAATTCAAAATCATAGTCCTTTAAGAATTCTATCTATCTACGTTATCTCATATTTAACTCCTTTTGGTTAAAAAGATACTTTAAACTCTTATAATCACTATATACCTCAAACTTAACTTCATATAGGTAATGCCTCCAAATTTTTAAAGCAAAAACTACTACTGCTAATTCTAAGTCATGGGTTGGATAATTTTCTTCATACAGTCTAAGTTGTCTGGATGCATAGGCTACAACTCTACCATGTTGCATCAAAACACATCACAAACCCTTCTTAGATGCATCACAATACACTACAGAGCATTATCTAGGATAAGGAATTATTAAGACTGGAGTGGAGGTAAGTCTATTCTTTAACTCTTGAAAACTTGCTTCACAAGCTGAATCCCAGTCAAAAGGGTGATTCTTTTTGGTTAATCTAGTCAGAGGTAAAACTAG
This sequence comes from Ormosia emarginata, assembly GCA_029884605.1. Taxonomy (NCBI): domain Eukaryota; kingdom Viridiplantae; phylum Streptophyta; class Magnoliopsida; order Fabales; family Fabaceae; genus Ormosia; species Ormosia emarginata. Next base: position 7,841,909 of record JAQQTP010000083.1, on the reverse strand, counting down.
TTAGGAAAATTCCTTAATGAATATTCTATAATATCCGGCCAATCCCAAAAAACTCCTAATCTCAGTAATTGTCTTTGGCCTCTCCTAGTGAACTACTGCTTCAACTTTACTAGGATCCACAGTTATGCCTCCCTGAGTAATCACATGACCTAAGAATTTCACTTCACTCAATCAAAATTCGCACTTTTCTAACTTGGCATACAACTGCTTCTCCTTTAGGATTTATAGCACTATTCTAAGGTGTTGTTCATGCTCATTCTTAGACTTAGAATAAATGAGTATGTCATCTATAAAGACTACTACAAACTGGTCAAGGTAAGGTCTAAAAATCCTATTCATGTAATCCATGAATATTGCAGGAGTATTAGTAAGTCCAAAGGGCATCACAAGGTATTCATAATGCCCATATCTGGTCCTAAAGGCTATCTTGGGTACATCTTCTGGTTTTACTCTTATCTGATGATACTCTGATCTCAAGTTTATCTTTGAGAAGACTGTGGTGCCCAACAATTGATCCAACAGGTCATCTATTCTAGGGAGTGGATACTTATTTTTAATTATGACTTTGTTCAATTGCCTATAATCTACACATAACATCATACTCGCATCTTTCTTCTTAACTAATAAAACAGGTGCACTCCACGGTGATACACTTGGCCTTATAAATCATTTGGCTAATAATTTCTTTATTTGTTTCTTGACTTCACTTAGCTCCAAAGGGGATATTCTATAAGGTGCAAAAGATAAGGGTCTTGTTCCTAGAACTAAGTCAATGGAAAATTCAACTTCCCTTTTAGGTGGTAGGTTCACTATCTCTTTGGGAAACACTTTTGAAAATTCTCTTACTATATGTATATTGTTTATTTCTTTCTCAACCTCTGAATTTGAAGAAACCAAAAGAAGAAATCCCTGATCTCCTTCTAAGAAACACTTTTCTTCCTGAGTGGCATTAAGGAATAGGGTATTGGTAGATTTTGCTTCCTTGGGTGGATCATTGGGGAAGTAGGCCAGTTTTCTGGAACAGTCTAAGATAATATCATTAATAGACAATCAATCCATTCCAATTATGATATCAATATCAATCAAAGGTAAACAAACAAGGTTCAAAGTGGAAGCTTTTCCTTCAATTAGAATAAGACATTTTAAACAAGCTTGAGAAGTAGAAATTTTTCCCCCAGTGGGAGTTGAAATTAACAAATCATAAGACAAGGAAGTTATAGACAAATTCAATTTCTTCACACAATCAATAGATATAAATGAGTGTGTAGCTCTTGAATCAAACAATGCAATTAAGAGAGTGTTTTTAAGAAAACATTTACCTTGAATCATGTTAGGAGATTGATTTGTCTCTTCTCCACTTATAGCGAATACTCTTCCTTTAGTCTATGGTCTGGGTACAAGATTGTTCACCATCTTGTCGGTGGTACAATCTTTGGCGAAATGTCTCGGTTTTCTGCATCGGAAACACACATAGCAAGGTCTAAAGCCATGAGATTTCCTACACTTATTGCACACAGGTGGAAGTCTGCTAGTCTTCACTTGCTTATCTTTTCCATGGTTTGCTCCATTCTTAAAATTATTTTTCTTTTGAGCTTCTGCCACCCTTTTTCTTTTAAGAAAGTTCTGACTTTCTTTCTCAAATTCTATCTCTAGATAACTTTTTTCTGTTATCTTATATTTGTTCACTAGAGTGGCATAATCTTTTATCTCCAGGGTAGACACCTTCTCCCTTATTTCAAGCCTCAAACCTCACTCAAATTTTGTAGCTTTCCAGTGGCCATTAGGATTATTTTTCAAGTAGGAAGAAAATTTGGAAAGCTCTTCAAATTTGGCCACATATTGTCCTATAGTCATGTTTTTTTGTCTAAGTTATATGAATTCTGCCTCCTTTTCATTTTTTACATTATCAGAGAAGTACTTATAAAAGAATGTAGCTAAAAATACATCCCAGGTGATTTCAGTTCCTTTAGACTCTAGCAAGTGCCTAACACCTTTCCACCAGTGCTCTGCCTTCCCTTCTAACATGTAGGCGACAAAGACTACCTTTTGTGCATTTGTGCTTCCCATGATTGTAAAAATCTTTTCTAGTTGCATAACCCATTTTTCTGCTAAAGCTGGGTCCTAATCTCCATGAAAAGATGGTGGTTTGACTTTCCTAACTTCTGAAAGACCTTGATAGTGCAGAGGTTTCCCCGATGGAATTTCTACTACCCTCACCAGGATGATTATGGTTGTGATTATTATTCCTATCTTGAGTTTCCCGCATGCGTTGTAAAATCAGGTTAGTTGACTCTGTTTGGGCCCTGATAGTGTCAGCCAATCTTTTCATGACTCCCAATATCCCTTTCAGAGTATAATTTTGAGAACTCTGTACTTCCGAGTATTCTGATGTCATATAGTCCTATACAACCATGAACAATTCAATATTGAGGTAATCAATCTCAATATTGCAAGGTTAATGTAGTTATAATTCTATATGGCATGTATAAAATAATAAGAACAATCATCATGCAGAAACTCAACATAGGCAAAATTTTAATACATAAATAAAATTTTCTAGCGCTAGAAATCGATGTTCTGATACAAAAAATGTAACCCCCTTACTAAAATAATAATTCTAAACATATCCATAATAATATTATCAATGAAATTACTCTATAAAAATTTACGACATAAGTTTAAAATCCAACTCATATATATATATATATATATATATATATATATATATATATATATATATATAAGAAATAAGTCTCGATATAAGACAATACAAAGTTGTAATATACATATATAACTTAGCAAATTAAAATCTCACACCAGTCATAAAGTTTATTCAGAAATACAACTACACATATTTCTAGTAATTATATTCTCCTCCTTTGAAACAAGAGTCTACACTTAGTCGATCTGAATGTTGATGACTATAATATATCTTGTGCTAGTCTGAAAACATCATGAATAGAGTGAGAATTGAAAATTCTCAGTAGGAAATGAACAGTTATAAAAATAATTAAAAACACATGGTGAATTTCAGCTGTATAAACTACACAGAAAATCACATGGTAACTGTTCCATCCTCTACCCAAGGGGTTGGTCGCTAGAGAGACCCAAGTCGATTGTCCAACAGTTCGTTGGTTGGAGGCAGGGTTGAATGCCAATAGAGACACTCTGACCGATTAGTCTTGGAGTCAAGACAGTGATGAAGCCATAGGTAGAGAAAAGTGAACATGTCCGGTCTAGACTGTCAAATCGATTTATATAAAGATCCGAAGGGCAGATTATCTGAATACCTATCGTTCAAGCTATTTAGGATTCTAGCCGTTATGTTTAGCTATTATGACTTGAGACATTATGTCAGGTCATTATGGCGCAAGGTCGTTATGTCTGTTGGTAGATTGTATTAAACACATGTTTTATCGAGCCGTTACCCATGCAGGTATAGGCTGGTCAGACCTTACAGAAATAGGTCTAGCTTATGGTCAGATGTCAATTGGATCTGGACGATCTACAGCCCCCAGCTTGGTCATCTGTGAAGATGAGCCGAGCTTATGAGCAGTCAGATGTCAATTGAGTCAAGACGGTCCATGTACATTTAATAACTTTTGTCATAAAACACTTGGACACCTTACGAAAAACAAAACTCCTCATAACATCGGTCGGGCATACTAAAAACATGGTGTCAAAATCTCAATCGGGTTATGACCGCTTAATAACTTTTGTCGCTAAGCACCTCGATGCCATGAACATCGGTCGGTAACTTATAAAGAGCTTAGTTTTAAAATCTGGTCGAGTATAACCTAAACATTATGACTGTTTTATTTAGACATAGAAAATTTTTGAATTTTAACTAGTATCAGCTCAAGGCTGGCTTTCATTGGTGACATTGATTGACATCAGTGACATTAACTGGCATCGACTCAGTGCAGCCGGCATCGGCTCAACGCAACCGACATCGACTTAGTGTGGTCGGCATCGGCTCATTGCGGCCAACATCGCCTCAGCTCGACCGAGATCGACTCATTGTAGTTGACATCAGTTCAACGAGACCGGCATTGGCTCAACGCGGCTGGCATCGACTCATTGTGGTCAGCATCGGTTCAATATGATTGGCATCGGCTCAACACGGCCGGCATCAACTCATTTTGGTCGGCGTCAGTTCAACACGATCGACATCGACTCAATGCGGCTGACATCGACTCATTTTGGTCGGCATCGGTTCAACACGACCAGCATCGGTTCTACACGATCGGCATCGACTCAACGCGGTCGGCATAGACTCATTGTGGTCGGCATCGGTTCAACACGACCGGCATTGGCTCAACGTGGCCGGCATCGACTCAGTGTGGTCAGCATCGGCTCTAGGCCGGTTTGACCTGATTTTTCGAGGCCTTCATCTGGAACTTTCTAAGAATTTGTTAAAGGTTTAATCTTGCTTGTTTTTATCTTGTCATGTGAGTAATTTTAATAATAATATGCATTTAAAATAAACGTAACTAGATTTCAATACTTCGATAAAATTAGTTGTATTAAATCTATGAAAATAAAATTCATACACTTATAACTTAAACAATTCAAATTAAAATAATGAATATAAAACTGTAAATTTTAATGTTAAACAACAATAATAATAAATATATACATAATAACGTTAAACGTGTGCATAATAATTTGAAAAGAATAATAATATATATAAAATATTAAAATAATAAATAAATTAAAAAATATAAACATATTAAAAATTATAATTTTATTTTTAAAAAAGAGTTCAAATTTCATCTATTATAATATTTTTTTTTTTTTTTTTTGTATCTTTCTTCTTTCTTCTTTCTCTCTTTCTCTCTTTCTCTACTCTGCCCTTTCTTTACTCTTGGCCATGGTCAGCACTTTCTTTTCTCTCTTTCCTTTGTTACGTTTTCTGCTCATATGCTTACCTATTTATAGCCACTTTTGTGGCTGAAAAATGTGGCACGTTGCACCACATTCTGGTGGTGGACGTACCTTCCTATTCTTTTTTTTTTTTTAAAGTAATTATTACTTTTAAATTTTTATATTAAAATATTAATTAATTAATAAATATTTTTTTTATAATTATCTCTTTATAAACATTTTTTATAAATAAAATATTTTTAATCTTTATTATTAATATTAAATGTTAAATTTTTATTTTAATAAATTCTTATTTCTAATTTCATATTTTATTACAAATTAAATTTTTATAATTTTTATCTAATCTCTTTTAATTATTAATAATTATTACATAATAAAATCAAATAAAATATTCAGGTTAAAAAATTTAAAATTTTATTCTTTACAAAATTATTTTATAAAAAATAAAATATTACAAACAGAGAGATATTATAAGAAAGAAAAAAAAAAATGAGCAATTTTAATCCTTTCATTAGTATTCGGTTAAAAATTTAACGAAAGTTATTGATATAGCATTTAAAAAATCAATTATTTATTCCAAATAACAAATTTAAGTGCATATAATATAGACATGATTCTCTAAATACTCAAAGTAACTTTAATTCAACTTAGAAATGTTAATTTATTATAAATTATATCTACAAATCAAAGGTAATTTATTTATTTCTAAAAATGTTAATTTATTTTTCATAAAAATTTCTTTTTGAAAAAATAAATTTTAAATTAGATTAATAAAGTTAGATCATCCAAAATAAAAGTAGCAATAATTTTTTTAGTGAAAAAAAGTAGCAAAAGATTTACAAGAAAGTACATCGGATGATAATAACAAATATAAGCTAAATCATAAAAAAGGTGAACAACTGTAGATAAAAAATGTTTTTTTTTTGTTTTTTATGATTTAGTGTGTATTAGGAACTCCTTAAAATTTTGTTTTAAATTATTTTGAATTGGATCTAGTTAAACCTTATGTGAGTTTAATAAAATCTAAAAACATTCATATATAGATGTGTAAGTAAAAATATCATATATGCATGTGTTTAAATAATGAGAGATTTTAAGTTGAGTAATATTATTGTTTAATTTTATTTGTAAGCTTATTTTACGTATTTTAGAAGTTACATGTTTATGCCACATGTATTTAAGTTGCTTATTTGGAATAAATAAATAATTTTTTAAATGTCGCATCATCAACTTCCATTAAGTTATTAACGGCATATTAATGAAGAGACTAAAATCATTCATTTTATAAAAATAAAAGGATTAAATAATTCATTTTAAAAGTAAAGGAATCAAATCGTTTGTTTTACTTAATTAAGGAGACTAAAATTGCAATTAAGCCTGAAAAAATTAATATATCAAAATTTAATTGCAAGTATCTTATCAAATAATAGTATCAATCTATTATTATAATAATTAAACTTAACATACACAAGCATTATTTATTCTCATATTACCATCAACCAACATAATAAATATATTAATTAAGTAATTTTTTCAGGAGTTTGTTAATATGACTTAATAATAAATTTATAATTATCTATAAAAAAATATCATCAACTTAATGCCACAGATTAAAAATATAATTATTTCCATTTTTTTTTTTTTAGTATTTCAGTTATTGTTATAGTTTGCAAAGATTACATAATCTTAATATTGAGAATTAATTTTATTTAAATATCTCAATCTATAATAAAAATCTTATGACATGGAAACGTTTAATTAATAAATTGCTTAGTAATTCGGTATTATCCCTCTATGACATTAGCCAATTTATTTGATTTTATTTAAACTTTTTTGTACCACTCTTTCATTTTTCTAACTAATAATTTTTTTTTAATAAAAGTAAAATTTCTAAAGCATTGAGCTGAGGAGTCAAGACCTTAATAATAAATAAAGAAAGCAAATATGAAAATTAATTTTGTGCAATAAATGAAAAAAAAATTGAAAAATGATGCACGTGATAATTTACAACGTCAAGATAGGAAGGGAATTTTTTGAATAATTATCGAAATAATTGTACAATAATCATCTAATGTTACTATATTAGTGAAGAGTGATATTGATTATATTAACAAATTAAGAAAATTAAGCATTAAAATAATAATAAATGAAAATCAAATCCATCCAAATCAAGCAAACCAATCAAATCATAAATTATTAAATGCAACAATAAATGAAAATTATCAAATGAAGGAAATGAACCATTAAACTATATAGAAAATATAAAATATAAAAATAATAATAAAATAATAATAATAATAATAATAATAATAATAATAATAATAATAATAATAATAATAAAAGAAGGAAGGAACAGTGGATCATCATCTTCTTCTTCTGCAATTGTTTCTAGAAGCGTTTATTGTGTGAGTTGGGTGGATTTTGAAGCATATTTGGACTCGACCCGTTCATTAAATCAATGAGTTGGGTTGAGGAAATTTTTTCCTTCAATCCGACCCAACATGACTCGTTCAATAATGAGTTGAGTTGAATCAATCACATGAGTCTGACATATATTAAACAAAAAATTTATGCTAAAATAAATGTTAATATACGAAACCAAAAATTTGTTACGCATGACAAGTCTTAATTAAAAATAATATATGTCCCAAATAAACTGAAAAGTTCTACAATCCGTATTACGCAAACAAAATAAGTCTAAACAAGCTAAATAAACTTAATAAGTCTTACTAAGTTAACATAAATCTAAAATAAGATAAAACAAGCTAACATGTCCTAAAAGTTATAACTAACAAACCACATTAATTAATTGAAATTAATGTCATCACATATTGAATATTGATTAATATAATCATTTACTTCATTATTGATTTTCTCAAGATATTCTTTGTCAACCAAACAATTCATTAAATTTTATCGCAATGGTCTATCAGATACATTAATGATGAGTTTCTAATCAATATTTTCTTAGTCACATTCTCAATGTAACTATAATGACTATACTTAAACTTAATTAGAATTAAAAAAATCATGAAAAAAGCAACATAAATTGTCACTATGTGTGTGTGTGTGTGTGTATATATATATATATATTATATATATTTATCTCCTATCGTAGTCACATGATCACAATAAAATAAAAAGTGTAAGATTATGTGTAGTCTTTTTTACTTATACTAGGTGTTTCATTCTACTTATACTAGGTGTAAGCGGATCCATTCCTATATATATATATATGTGTGTGTGTGTGTGTGTGTGTGTGTGTGTGTGTGTGTGTGTGTGTGTGTGTGTGTGTGTGAGGATGATCAACTTACATCAGGTGTAAGTTTTTTTTTATTTATACTCATTTTCATCCGTTAGATCCACTTTCATTTAATGGTTACTTTTAATGGAATCATCTCAACATTAGATGAAAGTTAGTGATTTAACGGTTTAAAATGAGTGTAAGTCAAAAAAGACTTACACCTTGTAAGTGATCCTCTTATATATATATATATATATATATATATATATATATATATATATATATATATATATATATATTTATTTATTTATTTATTTATTTATCGTATCTATTTCTTATCGTATCATACATGATCAAAAAAATAAAAAGTGTAAAATTATGTGTAGTCTTTTTACTTACACTTACAAGGTGTAAGTGGATCCATTCATATATATATATATATATATATATATATATATATATATATATATATATATTAATAAATATTTTTTATTTATAATAAAATAAAAGATATAAGATTGAGTGTAAATGTTTATATATATATATATATATATATATATATATATATATATATATATATATAAAAAGCTATTTTGGTGGGTGATAAACACAATTTCATATATTAGTTAATCATCATATTTAGTCTCTTAGATCTCTTATATGCTTAATTGATTAGTTTTGACAACATTTTATAAGTTTATATTCAAATTTGGCTTAATTGTATTTTCTAGCATTATTAAGAATTTTATACTATTTTTGTATTTTGGGAATAACTTGAGTTCTAGACATCTAAAACTTATAAATTTTATTTTGTAGGAAAGTTGAAAGAGAGTTCTATAACTGTAGTAAGGAGCTCGAAGGCTGAATTAAATGTCTAATAGGTCAGATTGAGCCATGAAGTCAGAATAGAGATGCTGTTATTAGAACCTGGACAATGTACAAATATTGTGCCATAATTTGGGATGTAGGTGTCATCTAGAGTTGAAACTAGTGCCATATGAACTCTGAGACATAGATATTTAATTCTTATGAGACCACTTATCAAAACAAACATTTTGATAGTGTTTTAACCTTTTGAAGTCGGCTGATGAGTTTAGAGAATTGTTAAGAATGTTTTGGACATAACTCTCATCCTAAACCCAAATAATGCGAATTAGGTGTCCAATTAAAGATAAGATGAAGAGAATTAGCCCTAAGGTGAGGGCAAATCTTGGATTTTTTATTTTAGATATAGTTATTTAAGTAGCAGCAGCAACCACCAAACTCAATCCTAATTTTCTCCTAATCACTCTTACTTGCACTTCCTCTCTTCATCTTTCTTATTTTTTTTTTCTCTCTAGTTTTCTTTCTTTTCTATTTTTCCATTCCATCTATAGAGGGCTAGACCCTTTCAAATCAATCCTAGAGATTGACAATTTTAATGTTTAATTCTGAGATCTTGTTTTGATTGTTTTATATTAAATTGCTAATCAAGTTTCTCTCTTACTTGTTGATCAACTTTATCTTTTATTTGTTAATTAAGTTTATCTTTTACTTGTTAATCAAGTTTCTCTTTGAATTTTTTTAAATCTGAATTAAATTTTTAAATTTGATTTGGATGTTGATGCGATAATTGCATAATTATCACGTATTTAATGATGATTACAGAGACTAAAAAATTCATCAAAGGCTTCTTAGATGTTGTTTGTTAAGCTTGGTTGAATTCTGAATTTTAGATTAATTTTAGATTAGAAGGATGCTTAATTTTTTTAACCTTAATTAATTAAATTCTAGATGCTTATCTAGTAGAGAATTCATGGATTATCTTAAGGCTTCTTGATGCGATCTAAGACCAAGAATCTGATTTGCAATTGAATGGATTCGTAGTGATCAATGATAGATTAAATTCAAGATTTGTTAATTTCCCTAGATTGGTTGTTTGCTTAATTCTATTTACAATTTTTAATTACTTTTTGTTAATTAATTTTGTAACCATTTTTTCCCCTATTAACCTCTTAATTTGATTGTTTGATTAGAGTGATCCAAAGACTCAACCCGATTATGCCTTATACTATAAGTATTTTAATGAATAAGTTTATAAATTGATTTAATTTGATAGTCTCAACAACTATTAGTGGGTTGGCATGATTTGACACTTTTTAAAACCACCACCTGACTCGTACCTTGCAGGTTAGAGTATTTTCTAACTCGACCTAATATGTGGACCCAACCCAACATGTATTTTGTGGGTTGGTTTGGATCAAAATCTGTAGGTTTATGGGTTGACCCAACCTGTCGGACACTAGGAGTGAAAATAGGTCAGACCGCTCGTCATAGGCCTAAGGCTCGGCCTGCTTGAGACCTGACCTGATCTGACTTGTTTATTAAACAAGTTAGGTCAATATTTTTTAAAAAAACTTGTTTAACTAAAAAGGTCAAACTTCAAGCTATTGAATAAATTTTTTATGCCTAACAGATGAGTTTGACCTTTTAACTATATATAATATAATATATATTATTATAATTTATAATTATAATAATTAAAATTATTAATTTATTATAATATATTAATATATTTTTAAATTAAACTTTAATAAAAAACAATAATTAAAACCTAATTAATAAGTTAGAATACAAATAACATGTATGCAATTATGCTCTACGCTTGGCTCTCATGAGGATCATATACAGTAGAATGTTTCAACTAAAGATCCTTGCTACGGTCCTCTCTATCATAAAGAGAGTATACTTTGTTTCACTCACCAAGACAAGTAAATATACTCTCATTGACTAAATGTGTATACCAAGCATTACCTTATTACAAATATGTATTGGTACATGTTATCCATACTAATTGGATATATAGTCTTTTCTATTGATAAAAAAAAAATAAGGAGATGGAAATATTGCTAGACACACCCTTATTAGCGGATGCTTACTAGGAAAAAATCATTCCATATAACATATAAAAAAAGAGTCTTAGTTTATGAAATTTTGACACATGTTATCTTTAAATTGTGATGCCAATGTTATTTGCATTTAAATTTAAATTTTGTTATTATTCTATTAACGAACTAATAAAAAAAATAATTTAATAATTATTTCCTTATTGAAAAAGTCTTTGAACAAGTATTGAATATGGCCATGGATGAATATCAACAAAATGGATTCAAAATCTATATAACAAAATTAATTCAACACGTAAAAAAGATTAAAAAAACAAAAAATAAATGAAATAGATTTTAAATCTATTTTATCCTATCATCAACAGTTTGAATATTAACTTTATTTTATGACATCAATGTTTTAGCAAAATCATGACAAATGGCGTACTAATTCAGTGGCATATGTCATCTTCTATTATTTATATACACAAATTCAAATTTTGCATCTATAGTATTTTTTTTTCCTATGGCAATTTTTATTTATTTCATATTTATGATATTCAACTTTGTTGTAATTACGTTATTTGTCTAGAATTTTGATGTTTCAATATTTATTATATCTAATCAATTTCTTTTGTATGTATATGATTTATGGTATTTATTTATTTAAAGTAAAAAAATGTACTTTAAAAGATATTTTATATTAAGTTGAGATAAATTAAATTAAATTTAATTCAAATTAATAAATTATTGGCTCAATTCAGTCTTATCTAAGTTTGAGCTACTTGAGTTAGTCCGCAAACGAGTATTTTTTTGTTTTTTATTCATATCATTAGCATCTAAAATAGTTGATTTTAAATAATTTATTTAATTAACTTATGTTAAAAAAAATTAAGTTAATTGTTACTTAAAATAAATATATATTTGTTTTAGAATAAAATTTTAATAACCTAAAAATAAAAATTAATTAATTCTAATAGTTGATTTTCACATTTTTTTTTTTATCTTGCTAGTAGGGGTGGAAACTGTAACGTCCCTTTTTCTTATCTCACGAAGAAGGAACGTTATACCATAATATAGAGAAACGAAATAAATTGCAGAAAATAATAAGTATGTTGATTAATTAAAACTCGGTTCATTTTTAATACGTGATTAAATAATTTGCACTCTTGAATAATAAAATAATTGAGTATTGAAATATGCGTACATATTTTTCTTTTCTTTTTTTTTCTTTTCTTTGAACCAACAATAAAGAGATAATAATAATTACAGATACAATAAAATCGACACCGAATTGAAAATCATACATTTACAATATATATATATATATATATATATATATATATATATATATATATATATATATATATGCATCATCCTATTTAATTATATCATAAATTATACAAAAAGCAAAAGATGTACCTACCTAAATTAATACAAATATACACCTATTAAATACGGCAAAACATCATGCTTCTCCAAAAAGATAAATAGTTAGCCATCAGTAGCCACTAATAGTATCAACTCCTAAGACTGACGAGAAGGGACCGTATCCGGGTTCTCCTCATGGTCTTCCTCATCCGATGAAATTACCATCGATGTGACAGAATTTCGGGCAGCAGCCCAAGCAGTGGAGAGGAAAGAGTCCTCTTGTGGGGTGTAGTACATATCAGCCTACATATCCCTAACGGGTAGGTAAAACTCCAAAATGACAAAAACAGTGAAATCGAAAACAGGAGGGTCATAGCGACCCCAAGCTAAAGACACCGTCAGCTCCCCGCAGTAAACGCATCGGTTCGTCTACACATGTATGTGCCAGCAATCAGGCCCTCCATGGAAGGTCATCCTGACGTACCCCAAAAATCGGCGTGGGCATGACGACATCCTCCGCAAGCTCTAGTCGTAGTATGGCTAGAAACCTAGAAACTCAGGTGTTTCTTTTTCTTCCTTACGAACGTCTTCTCAGAAGTATACAAATAAATAGAAATATCGAAATACAGAAAGAGGTGAGACACCCAACTTTCATTATCAATATGGTAGCAAGAAAACAGAACGGCGCTGCACGGCCACATATTAACACAGTTCAAATATCCAATCACAGTAATAATTAAAATTGACAGTAAGAGCAGAGTAACAATAAATAGCAGTAAGAATCTGCAATAACAGGAAGACAACATCAATATTTCCAACAGTCAACAGTTCAAGCAATTAAATAATTATTGCAGGAATAAGAGCAGATGTTTTTCCACAGTTATAAATGCTCATGCTCAATGAATTATGAGACTGACAGTTCACAATGTAAAGGGTACTAAGTTCCTACTCCATGGAACTAGACATAAACATTTTTGGAGTGAATGATCAAGGAGTTATGCCAGTATCTCGTTAGCCTTAAAAAATAGTGTGCTCATCTCATAAAAATATTTGCGCAATACAGCTTATACATGTCACTTCAACAGTTGATCGCGATATAGGACATCGTCTCAGTCCGGATCGTTGGTGTGTTTGCATCGGTCTATCCCACGGCCCCAGTGGAGATACCACTGTCTATTGTGAGACACCCGCACCCCGACGCCCCCAAGGCCAACCACTATGACCCTACGCTTAGTCTATTCGCACCTGCACATAGGTGTTATTCAAACTCTTAAACATACATCGTCTTTCCAACAATGTCCAACAGATAACACATATGCATGATGACATAATGTACATCATGTATGTTTATCAATGATATATTTATCATAAGTATTTCACAATGGCATATATTTATTTGTCAATATCAATATGTCATGATTTCATTAAATACTTAGTTCCACATAGGAACTCACAACAACATAGAACCAATTCTCAACATCAACATTTATACATATATGGTTCATCAATTATTACAAGTCCATATTATGGATTTACATTTCCAAAGTCTTAAGTTTTAATCAATTACGAAAAATTTATGTTAAATAGCCCTTAAAAACCGTGGCTTTTTTTAAAAGTTATTACTCAATTTAATTTTTCCCATCTCATTATGGATTATGTATATCCCTAAATTCTTAATTTCTAAAAATGCACCAAAACATCATTTAGCCTCAAAATTTTCTCTAAAACCGTGGCCTCCCTAGGTCTTCAAGTTCCAATTTCTTTCCATTCTATGCATTAATTACTTGGTATCTAATCACTCAAATTCTATCTCATACAAAGTCACTCCAATCCCCTAAAATCCAAGCGAAAACCGTGACCTCATCTTAGTGTAGAAAATCCTCAAATTTTTCATTCATTAATTCTAACATTTCCAAACATTCCAACACCACCAATGCATTCAAAATCATTATTAAATCATCAACATCAATTAAGAACACATACACATGTAAAATCATCAAATAAAGCAAGCATACAATTATGGATTTCTCCATCAAACAATCACACAAAGTCTCCTCACCACCAATAATGGTAGAAGTGAGTAAATCTCCATCTTACCTAAAGGAAGAACACGAAAATGGTCTCCTATGGGCTCCTTGGTGGTTTCGGTTTTGAACTTGCAAAACCCTAGAAATTTCAACACAAAGAATCAACACTAATAGTTGAAAAAGAAGAGTCTTTGGTCTCCAATGAAACCATAGGACACGAAAATGAAGAAAGGAAAGAAGAAAAATGAAAAGTTTACCTTAAAGTTTGAAGCTTTGCCTTGGAAGACAATAGAAATGAAGATGAATTTTGAAGAAATTTCCTAAATAGAAAGCGTAGAGGAGGTTGAGGTGAGTGTAGAAATGGTGTTAATAAAGAGAAAAATGAAGAGAAATGGTCACTAATGGTAGCTACAAAACCATGGCCAAGGGGGAGAAGAAGAGAGAAGGAAGAGAGAAAATGAAGATGAAATCTAGAGAGAGAAATGGATAGATGAAAAATGAGTGAAAAGTGATTAAGTGTGTGTGAGTAAAATTTTTGCTCCCCTTAGGCTATGCGTGCCGCGGCAATGGAGAGAGAGGAGGAGTGGAGAGGCTTCTCCAACAAGCCAATGATATACTTGTCTTTTGGTGGTCAAAGTTTCTCAAAGAAGCTTTGATTAATATACACTAAATTTGAATTAAAGTGGATTTGATTAGACATAAAGTGAATTACATTAGGATAATGTGATAAAGTTTTTAATATATACTATTATCTAATGGATAACTGTTACAGTTGACAGGAGTCAGTATTAATTGTCTGGTGGATAAAAATTATACAGCAATTTATTATTTTATTAGATAAAATTTCTCGAAAAATATAAAACCTCGTAAACCGTGTCCAATTTCGGGTTTAGTAAGATCCCCCGTCGACGTTTTCACATATCAAGGTTTTCAGAAAAAAATATCTCATTTTCTCGTCTCCGCTCAGTTTGCACGCAAAAAGATGAATAATATTAAAATATTCCGCGTTCTCAGAAAAATTCAGAAAAATTTTCAAAAATAAAAAATATTATAAAATGAATATTTATAATAAAATAAATAAATTTTAGGGTGTTACAGAAACAAGTTAGGTCAGGCTAGGCTTTGCCTTAAACAAGACCTGTATCCCAATTATAAGGTCTGCCTTGCATGTGAGCCTGTAATAAGTCAATTTTTAAGGTTTGGTCTGACCTTTTTAAAAGTCTAGTCTAGCATGAAAACCTATTTAAAGGTTTACTTTACAATGAGACCTTTAAATAGGCTAACAGAACCTTTAAATAGGCCAACAAGCTTTTACATAGGCTAACAGACCTACCTTTAAATAGGCTAACATGTCTTTACATAGGTTAACAAACCTACCTTTAAATAGGTCAATATGCCTTTACATAGGCTAATAGGTTTAAGCCTTGAAATAAGTCAATGAGTCTATTTAAAGCCAATTAGCCTTTGTTATAACTTAACACTCACATTTTAATTTTATAGATGCTCACTATTTTTTTACTCTAGTTTTTGGTTAACGTGAGACTTGAAAATATATCAAGTTGCAAAATTTTATAACTTTGTATATCTCCAAGTCTCACATCGACCAAATATCAGAGTAAGAAAGTAGTGAGCATCTATAAAAGTATAAGGTGACTGTTAATTTATTATTTTTATTTTAATAAATATATTACATTAAATATATTGATAAATATGTTATTTCTATTCTAATTTACTAACTTAGGTTTTAGTTATTAATCTTTATTAAAGTCTAATTGAAAAATATATTAATATATTATAATAAATTTATAATTATAATTTATAATTATTATAATAATATATTTTATATTATATATTAGTTAAACAAGACAGACTGCCTTATCAGACTTAACAAGCTTATTAGATGACATAAGACCTGACCTTTTTAGTTAAGCAAACTTTTAAAAAAACCTTGGCCTAGCTTTTTAGTAAATAGGTCAGGTCAGATCAAGCCTTAGACAGGCCAGGCCATAGGCCCATGACGGGCAATGTAACACCCTAATACAATTATCATAAAAATAACCTAAATATCTCAAGAAGAATCACATTAAGCACGTCACTTACTAAAATGAATAAAACATAAATTCATAATAACCTGTATAGTCATTACAGAGAGCCATGAATGAAAAAAAGATCATATATACATATATCGTTGGCTATCAAGCCGTACTGTATACATAAACTTCTACAAACTATTCAACAAGATACATATATAAAAACTGAATTCAAAAAGAAATAAAACAGAAAAACTAAGCCTTCCACTTCTTCTTTTCCTTGCCCTTGCTTTTTTGAGGGTTTTTGTAACATTCTCTTTTTACATATTAGACTTGTATAAAGTTATAGAGGTAGTTTAATACTTGTTTAATATATCTGTTAAATTTTGTAATATTTTGAGTTAATTTAGATACTTTGTTGCAACACAGAAAATGCAAAATGATTATTTTAACTCAGGAAAAATAGCATAAATGCGTAATTAAAGGAAATAAATATGAAAAATTTATTTTTAAGTCATAAATGTATAAAAGATAATGTAGTTAAATTTTGACGCTAAACGAAATTAATTCGATATTTTTAAGGACACTGAAAAAATGTTTAATTGTTAA
This sequence comes from Ormosia emarginata, assembly GCA_029884605.1. Lineage (NCBI taxonomy): Eukaryota > Viridiplantae > Streptophyta > Magnoliopsida > Fabales > Fabaceae > Ormosia > Ormosia emarginata. The sequence continues at coordinate 7,824,877 of JAQQTP010000083.1, read as the reverse complement.
ATAAAATAGTTAAACATCTTAAAAAGTTATGAAATTATTTGGAGAAAATAAGTAGAACATGAAGAAATTTTTTATATAAAAAATAAGTTTTGGCAAGTATGTTTGTCTAACTTATAAGTTTGATTTAATTTAAAAAAAAAAAGTAGAGTAATTATCTAATAAAAAGTAATGTCAAAAAGTTATAAAAATTGAAAATAAAAATACAGCAAGATGTATGATTTTCTGAAATTTGTATGGAGATTAAAAAAAGAGCGATGCTATATTGGACGAAATTGATTTCGTGAAAAGTTTACGAATGAAGTGGACAATTATCTGGCCACTCAAAACGTGTAAACAAATGAAATTTAAAAAAATAAAAATAAAACACTCCTCCAGCACATTAAACGCAAGTGCAGTAATATTAGTGGATACTATTTCGTAAGTCGTTTTACGAATTCAAATTCGTGTGAAATAGCATTTTTGTTAAAAAAAATGTGATTTTAAAAGAATAAAGTATACATAGACATGAGAGCTCCAATATAATTCTATTATTTCTTTTCCTCTCTATCTCACCGCCCCTGGATGTCTCCATTTTGGGATATATTTATCCCTTCCTTTTATCTTTCACTTCCGTCTCTCTCTCGTTTTACTGGAGACATTTTGTATCTCTCTCTCTCTCTCTCTCTCGGTTTGCTAGAGTTAGCAACAAAAAAAAAAGAGAGAGAAAGGAAAACTCTCATTCCTCTCTTTCTCGGTTCTGCTGGAGAATGGCTGCAGCAAAGGAAAAGAAAAAGAGAGAGAAAAGAGGAAGGAAAAGAAGAAAGGAAGGAGAAGGGAAGCAAGAAAAGAAAAGAAAACAGAAAAATGGATAAAGACCAAGCTTCATGTGAGCTATGGAGGAAAGGTAGGGGAAAAATTCTTATTTCCATCTTACTCTTTTCTTATTTGGATGTTCTCTTGTGAGTGTGCTGATAACATGGTTGGTTTAGGTTCATTTGTGTGTTGTTTGCTGCCCTGTATATATGTATATTATGCATATTTATTTATGGATATACGCTGCTTACAGTACAGCAGAAGAAAATCTATGATAAATAGTTGCAACATGCTGGTTGTTCTACGGTACAACATAAGAAATAATTGAGCTGGTCATGTAAGCTATTGATTAAGGTTGTAAAAACACAGACACACACATATATATATATATATTCCATAATCACGGTTTATATATATAAAGGCATATCATGTATATATATATATATATATAGTCCCCTGTATACATATATATATGATATGCCTTTATATATAGTTATATATAAAGTGTGTATATATATATATATATATATATATTTATCCTATAAGTTATTGAATTTGTTCAATAGCTTGGTAACATGAACATGGCTTAGCAGCATGAAAAGCTGCAAAATATATATATATACTATACTATACTATTTGTATAGCATAATATTTGATAATTAGATAATAGATTTATTAAATTGAATAGATAATAGCATGTTTAGTTGTATTGAAAATATGATTGGTTAAATAATAATGTTAGTTATTCAAGTACAATATTTGATATGATTTCAAATGATTTTATTATAATTAATGATTAAATTTATGAATGGACACTTTGTGTCAAAGTTGAACATTGATAGAATTCTAGAATTGTAGTCATGATGCATTTGGAATATTTGAGAATAAAGTTGAACTATTTGATATTTAGTATCAGCATGAGTGTTTGCTCTTCTATTTTTCAAGATTGCGATTAGGGATGACAACGGGGCGAGATGGGGGCGGATAGTAGCCCTTTGCCCCCCGCCCCCTGCCCTCGCAGATGAAGATCCACCCCCGTCCCTATATCTGCACGGGCCCCGCCCCTGCCCTCGCGGATGAATATCCGCCCCCGTCCCTATATCTGCACGGGCATCCGTTTTTTATTTCCTCGTAGGTAGATGAGTACTCACGGATATCTACGGGTACCTAAAAATTTATGAAAAAAAAATAAAAAAATAAAAATCAGAACTCTGGCCAGCCATGGATATCCTCCCCAAGTTGGCGTCGCAAGTCGCAACAGTGTCATCCTCAACTAGCCAGCGTTGCAGCTCGCAGCCTCGCGTTCATCATGGTGAAACCAAATCTGGAAGGCAGAAAACCAGATCTGGAAGGTTGGGATGGAAGAAACCAGATCTGGAAGGCAGAAAACCAGATCTATTGCTCGCGAACTCAGTGGAGTTCGTCATGGCAGTTTCTAGTTCCCAGAGAACACCACATGCAACGGTAAAGTTCAGCTTGTCGACGACGTCCAGGCACGTGTCCTGGTCCGTGATTGCAGCGCTGAGCCAGGTCTCAACGTCGCCAATCTCTGCAGGCGGGAGGACTTTTCCAGCATCGGAGTTACCTAGTGAGGAGAGCTTGGCATCGGCGCGAAGCTTGGAAGGGCAGGTTGAGAGCTTGGAGAGTTTGCGACACGGAGGGAGAGCTTGAAGAGCAGCTTGGGGTTGGATGGTTGGTGGTGTTGGATTTGGGACTGTAGATCAACCGTACGAGAGTTTTTTTTTGTAGTGAGGGTTTTTTTTGTAATTTCATATAGGGATATTTTTATAATTTTACTTGCGGGTATCTGTGGGTACGAGGGGAACCACCCCCGCCCCTGCCCCGTTTATTAAATGGGGATAAGAAATAAACGGATACCCGTACCTGCGAGGGAATGATCACGGGTATTACCCGTCCCGTCACGGGTATTATCCGCGGGGACAGGTAAAATTGCCATCCCTAATTGAGATAGTAATTTGACTTGAGATTGTATTTGATTAGTCAGTACTCATAGAGATGATATTTGAAATGTGTTTAAATTGAGTATGGATGTTGTATATACCTTGAATGGTATGAATGAGGATGAAAGACATAATGTTGAGAAGTAATATAAAGAAATGGTAAAGGTAGATGATGGTGAATGAGTCCCTCTCTACAAGCATGTATGATAATGTATAAAGAGAAAATTTAATGATTATGGTAATTGCTTCCCTATTACATAAGAAAAAGTATGATTATGTACAATGTAAAAGAAGCAAAGATTTTTAATATTATGTATGTTTTGTTTTCAAACTTGTTATTTGATGTTTTCATGTATTGTAAATTTATGCTTGGACAAAATGACTCCAAGTAGCTTGGACAAAAGGGCTCCAAGTGAGTTAAAAATGTTTGGTAGTGCAAGGAACAAAAGGACGTCTTGCCTACCTAGAAAACAATACAAGGAACAAAAAAGCTTCTTAGAACAAAAGAGCTTCTTGGAAATAATCAAATAACATGAATTTTCTAAAATAAAATCTTTTCAAAGAATCATTGCGCGAGCATACTTTAGGACTCTCATTAGGTATAATCATATATTATCATTCATTGCATAAAAATTGATAATTGTATGAGCTATTGTCTTATTTTTATTAAATGTGAAGAATTAAGGATAAAAGCTGGTTAGAAAAGGTTGAGATTAGTATTTAAAATGAGTTAGTGTTGTTCTTAAAATGATGATAAGTGTTTAAGGTATATGTTGTTTGAATTAATTGCTATAACATAATGAATTATTTTGTAATTGAATGAACTGTCTGCTTTGAGAAGGGAAATGACTAAGTTTTGGCTCACGCCACCTTTCTAAATGATTAGGTACAATTTGTGTTTTATCCTAAACCAGCTGAATTTACCATGATGTCATGATTTAAAGTTTTACTACTGAGAATTATTAATTCTCATCTCATATATTTTATGTTTTTCATGATAAATCCAGAGGAAGATTCAAGCAAGCGTAGAGTAAAAGGATGAAGACTTATTTAGATTGATGATGTAATTATGTATTTTAACTTTGTATTTATATTAATGGTTTTATAACTTAAATTATTATGAAATTAAATTATTATGATTAAACCTTTGTATAATTTATAATCTCAGACATAACATATAAATTTTTAGTAAAGAGTAAATTGTCAGATGCGTAAAATGTCTTTCTCCTTTACTTTATCAAGACTCTATATATATGTATGCATTATATTTATTATACAGATTATGATTATGTTTTAAGTTTTATGTTTCAAATCTAGAAGTGGCATACTTAATCCGATTTACTTAGCATATTTAGGTATGTTATAGTATCTAAGATTATGGTGTTACAGTCACCTGAATTTACATGGAATACACAATGGTAAGAAATTACAATTTCTCAGTATTTGCATACCAAGACTAACAGTTAATTAATTTTAACAAATTAATGAACTAAACACATATTAATACTCTATATAAAGGAATATCCGATTAGTCAACAATACCAAAGAATCGCTTATATAATCCTATGATACTATTGAACAAACAACTAACTAATCAATCTATCAAGCAATGATAACTGCCCATATAATTTTCAACAATGCAATACTTTGTTATCAGGTATGTTTATGCTCAAACAAGGCCCTAATATAATGAATATGCAATGCTAATGCAGGTTTTAAGTTTTTGAAACACAAGTTACTTATTTATTTCTCAAGAATATACGTTCATTGTATTTGTCTCAGTAGGTTAGGCAAAAGAGTCATCACACTACCTGATAATCAGTTGATTTCTTTCTCTCACAAAGTAAGAGTATTACTACCACCCCCATACCAGTAACCCTGACTATACAAGCATAAATGCAAGGAGAATCTAGATCCAACACTTTGTTCTCAAGCCACATAGTTGTACACACCATCTAAGGTTACAATACATAGGAAATTAACAAATACCAAGTTTGAAAACCAAAGGTACCGAAACCATCTCAATTCACAATTAAGACCATCACAAGATTCTCATAACCAAGTGATAAAAACCAATACTAATTCATATAAGTCCTAGCCTCACTTATCCAACAAAATAGCAAGAACTATGTAACTAGTATTTCTACACATAAAACCTTTCACCATCACTTCACAAGTGATTCTCAAGTCAACCTCATGTTGATCAAAGTTTTAGATAGTCCCTAAGGCATCCTATATCTCAAAGAACATCTAAGGTTTTTCACAAATTCTCATATATGGTAGGAGGTCAATCTCTCTAAGAAATACCTCCATTAGTGTCTTAACACACTTAAAAAGGCATATATAAATAATCTCATCACTTAAGGAATTCCAAAACCTCAAGAACACAATCTTGTAAAATTATGGTACCTACGCCTAGGCGTGATATTCCCACGCCTAGGTGTGACCCTCTTTGTCTCGCTTGGATTGAGAAAATAGAACACCCACGCCTAGGCGTGACCCCGAGACAGTAATTTCTGCAGAAGTGTGGCATTGTTCCATTGGTGCCACACACGAAATTTGATCATCTCAAATCTATTTCTTGGTGATTTTTAAGTCCTAAACAAGTTTACAAACATGATGGAAACATAAAATACCAATTGATTTCACCAAAAATGGATCAAAACACCAAATCACTCATCCAAACTCCAAATTCTACACTTTGAGCATTTTAGGTATAAAATGGATAGCTTTAGTTTCTAATACAAATTCTTTGCATAAACAAGTTATAAACAACACTTATAACTCATCCAAGCAAGAAAATCACATAAAACATCTCTAGAGCTCAAATTGGCATATTAAACCTCACATAGGCCTAACATAGAAAGATGAGGAAAAAGATGAAGTTGAGCTCAAGAACCCTTACCTTCAAGCTCCACAAGCTGCTGAGATGATAGAAATGATGAATGAAATGATCACAAATCTTCAAGCTTTCCTTTCCCCTTAGTTTTCCTATTCTTCCTTTCCTCTTCTCTTCCTTGTTTTTCCTTCTCTGTTGCCTCTGTTTTTAGCTGTGAGAATGAGCAAAAACAAGTGAGAAAAACTTAGAAATATTACACACAAGGGCCAACAAAAGGGGCTGCCATCCATGAATGACTTATGACCATTAGTTATAATACTGATACTTCTCGATCTGCTAAAAATACTCAACTTTAGCTAAATCAAGTTTTTCAAGCTCCAATAACTTTAAAATAAATACTAAGATTTATTAAAAATGTTGTTTCATCAGTATCATAATTTTTTATATCTGTAACTAGTCATTTAGGCTTTAAATAAACAACTAGTATGCCTAAAAATACCAAATTAACTCCGATTAACTTAAAAAATTAACCATATCACAAAAATCATATTTGTGACTTAGAAACAAATTATTCACATTTATTTTCATTAGTTAAGTCATTTATACTAATATATGGATAATTTTAAACTATTTTTTATATTTCAACTTGTAATAAAGTATCTAAATTAATTCAGATTGTCACAAAATTAAATAAATTATTAAATAAATATTGAAACTACTTCTGTAATTATTTATAAATCTAACATATTAAAAAATATTACAAACAACTTAACATATTTTTACCTTTACTTACTAGCCATCATAACCCATTGCAAACCACATTGAACCGGGCCAAAAATATATGCATGTGTCAATTTTTGTTTAACATTTGGATATAATTGAATAAAATAATTGAACCGAAATAATTGAATAAAATAAGTGCCCAACTCAATTATTTTATTCAATTATTTCGGCCGCACGTGAAACACAACCCATTTTAATACTGGGGTAACTACTACTAAAAAATGAAACTACTACTAGATATATCTGTACTTCTGAATATTACATATCCTATCATAAAACGAAATTACTACCAGTTTCGTTTCCAAATTGATTTTTTTGAAAAAAACATATTTTAATAGTATTATAATATATTTGATAAAATTAATTTTAATTTTTATATAAAATTTAATGTATTATAATTTTTTTAATAATATTAAAAATTAAAATTTATAATTATAAATTATAAATTATTTATTTATTTTGAAATATAAATATTATTTTATCTTTAATTATATAATTTTTTTAATTATTTTAAATTTCTTTTAATAATTTAATACATATAAATAAATTTTTTATATTATTTAAATAAAATAAAATAACTTAAAATTATTTTTAACTAATATATCTAAATATAAAATTAATTTTATTATAATTAATTATAATAATAAATTTTTATATAATAATTAATTATTAAAATAATAAAATTTTCACAATTAAACCACACACTACCAAAATATATCTGTACTTCAAACTACCTCTGGCCAATCGAATGTTATCTAGTTTGGCACGATAGAAGAAAAGTCCAATGAACTTTTTCTTTTTTTAATATATTTATTTATAACACCAATCAAGATCACGAGGCCAAATTTGACCGGCAAAGTCGATCAATTCAGACAACAATAGAAGCCAACCATGGCCATACTTTTTTTAATATTTGTTTTCATTCTTTTATTTTTTATGATTACGAGTGAAAGGAAGAAAACTCACCCTCAAAGACAGCAAAGAGAGATGGTGAGCACAGAGCATTTGCCACGAGAATTGGTATCCAACATCCTCTCAAGGTTGCCGGCGAAGGTGTTGCTGCGATGCAAGTGCGTTTGCAAGTTGTGGTACGATCTCATCACTGATCCTCATTTTATTACCAATTACTGTGTTGCCTACAACAACCTTATGCACTGTCAAAGCCAAGAGGAGCATCTCTTGGTCATTCGTAGACCCTTTCTTTCTGGCCTTAAAACTTACATTTCTGTGCTTTCTTATAATGTCAACGAACCCGAAGGACATATTTCCTCTGATGTTTTAAACCCTCCCTATGAATACAATTCTGACCACAAATACTGGACTGAAATCTTGGGTCCTTGCAATGGCATATATTTCCTTGAAGGCAATCCAAATGTCATGGTGAACCCTTCTCTGAGACAGTTCAAGGCTTTGCCTGAATCCCACTTCACTTGTCCCCATGGAACTTATTCTTTCACTGACTATGCTGGGTTTGGCTTTGACTCCAAAACTAATGACTATAAAGTTGTTGTGATCAAGGACCTTTGGTCAAAGGCAACAGATGAACGACAACTTGGGTATTGGACAGCTGAGTTATACAGCCTTAATTCCAACTCTTGGAGAAAACTTGATGCTGCTGATCTCCCACTTCCAATTGAAATTTGGGGTTCATCTCGGGTTTATACTTATGTGAACAATTGTTGTCACTGGTGGGGCTATGTTGATGAGTCTGGTAGAACAGAAGATGTTGTTCTAGCGTTTGATATGGTCAATGAATTCTTCAGAAAGATTAAAGTACCAAGAATACGTTATTCTTCAGAAGAAGATTTTGCAACTCTGGCACCCTTTAACGAATCTGCTACCATTGGTGTCATCGTTTACCCTGTAAGAGGAACAGAGAAATGCTTTGACGTGTGGGTAATGAAAGATTATTGGGACGAAGGGTCTTGGGTTAAGCAATACAGTGTTGGACCCGTAGTAGTGATTTACAAGCTTGTGGGGTTTTATGCGAAAAATCGATTTCTTTGGAAAGACAGCAATGAAAGATTAGTGTTGTATGAACCTGACTCCGAACAAACAAGGGATCTTCAGGTTTATGGAAAGTATGATTCGATAAGAGCTGCTAGATACATGGAAAGCCTTGTTTCACTTCAAAGGGGAAACGAGTTAAGTCAACAATGTCTTTCATGCAGTTTGGTTCCAGACCCTCTTCTAAATCAGAGGGAATGACATGATTTCCATTTTTAAATTAAAAAATAATTACCTGGTTTGAGACCCTCTCCTAGGATCTGTGGTCTCCTTTGTTCAGTTTGTTGCATGTAGATGAGAGCCTTGTTAGTTAGTTTGTCATGCAAGATGACATTGCTGTAACTGGCTGAAAGACTGAAAGCATCATGATGTATTAGAAAGTTGAACTTCAGAAATTAGAACTTTAGAAGTTTGAAGCATGTATTTCTCTTAAGTGTAGGATGAGAATAGTGACTGCTATGATTCACCATGGCAGCACGAATATCTGCTAAAGATGTATTTAAGTTTCTGTCTAGATTGAAGAAAGATGTTTTCCTCTTCTCTGTCTTGCAGGTTTTAATTCTACTACTTTTCTTTTTCTTGTTCATATATTCTAAAATAAAGATAAAGCTACTTATAATTATTAATATTAATTATTATAGCTTAAAGGATCAATTATTTTGCATCAATAAATGAAATGGCATGACCGCTGTTGAGCAGAGCAGTGGTCGGTGCCATTTTTATTCAGTTTGGCAGAAAGACTGGTTTGCAAGGTTGACTTTGATTTTCTCCAATCTCATCTATTTGCTTCGCTACATTCAACACTGTGATTTCCTATTCTGTAAGTATATGTTGAATTAAGACAACAATCAGACTTATTCAGAGAAAAAAAAATGAAATTAATGAACTCAAAAATACATCTCCATGCTATACTTTTATCATATTTATTTGTATCACTGTAACACAATGCATCTGTGCTATGTAGGTAAATGATGGTGTTTCTAATACAGGTGTTGGTAGATAATAATTAAGTCGCATGTTCAAGTAGTTGTTTTCTTATGTGCCTGCTCTGCAACAACCAATTTGCTTCTACTATTCTTATCGGTTAGGAATGGAAGTGAACCTTGGTCCAAGATGAAAAAATCTGATGACAATGTGAGCTCAGGATATGACTAGTGGAAATTGTTTGTGACTTCTTGTGTTTTTCTCTTTGTTCCTCTTAAGGTTATGAAATTCACGAAGATATCAAAATTCAAAGAGCGTCCCCACTTCTAAGAAAAGAGGCAGAATATGGTGCAGCAATGTTGGACTGAAAGTCTTTCCTATAGTACAAGGCAACTACTGAGATTTTTTCTTTTTGTGGGTAAAAGTTTCGATCGTTGTCCACCTAAAAGATTTTAATTTTTGTCTACCGTATGTCACGTGTCACCATTTAAAATTTGAAACATGAAATTATTCACGTTAGAAATAAGTGATTAATACGTTAGAAATAAGTGGTTAATCAGTATAAGTTTTTAGTTAATATATTCGAAATAAGTGGTTAATCTATATCAGTTTCTGGTGAATCTGAGAAAGAGTTCTCAATAATGAATAAGTGGTTAATACGTTAGGAATAAGTGGTTAATCAGTATAAGTTTTTGGTAAATCCAAGAAAGAGTTTTCAATAATGAGTAAGTGGTTAATATGTTAGGAATAAGTGGTTACTTTCGAGATCAATTTCGATTAATACATTCAAAATAAGTGGTTAATCTATATCAATTTATAGTGAATCTGAGAAAGAGTTCCCAATAATGAATAAGTGGTTGATACGTTAGGAATAAGTGGTTAATCAGTATCAGTTTGTGGTGAATCAAAGAAGCGGAAAATGAGAAGCGGAAAATTAAATAGTTAATACGTTAGGAATAAGTAGTCAATCAGTATTAGTTTCTGGTGAATCCAAAAAGCGGGAAATGAGAAGCTTGAAATGAAAATATTGGGATACGAAAAAGTCAACAAACATACATACGGAAGCATACGATGGAGGAAAGTTGGAGTATTTTGGTTGGACAAAAAACGTTTTCCTAAAAGTTTAGTGGACGAGAGGTTGCTCTATTCCAATATAAGGGCATGCTATAAGCCTCAGTGATGGTTTACAATCATACTTATTGTTAGATCGTAAATTTTTTAAAAATTTTAATATAAAAAATTATCATTAAAATATAAGGATCTTATCATTTATGATTTTTACAAACAAGAATGTAAAAATATATTAATCTTTATTCATGAATAGTTGGTAGATTGTATTCAAGAGCGTTAGAGACATTTCAAAACTTACTTTCTATCCATTTGTCTTTTTCTTTATATTTCTTCTACTTTAGTGATGGTGAGAGAAGAAGAAACCCAAACTGTCAGGAACAGACCTTGAGTTTTACGCATACACTATTCTTTAAATACTGCTAACTTTCATCAAGTTGACAGTTACTATAATTACAAAACTATCTTTTCTCCTTTACCCAATAAGAGTTTAGTCCATTAACTTAATTTAATTACTTATTAAACTAATAAGATAAATCACAAGCACATCACATGAGACATTTAATCTAATATTTATGACCTACTAATAAAATACTATCAATACTAATAGAAATTAAACTCAAAACCTTTTTGTCGACTTCATTATTCCTACTAGTTGAGTCAATCCTCATAGACGAAGCACGTGTGTTGAATATATGGGGCTAGCTAGGTAAGTGATTCTACACTATCGTTCTCAGTTGATTTTATGAATTATTTCATTTGTTGAGAAATGTTCCATTTGCCATTTGATTCATATTGCTGAAGTAGTTGCTGGAATGCCTTTGCTTCTCAGGGATTTTCCCTCTCCACCGATAGTATATGAATGCCTTTGCTATAGTTATTGCAAATGTCTAGTCAAATTTTGACTAGCATACTATATTTTTATATTTGATTAGATCATTTAGGAAGTGTTGATCTTAATTTTGGCTCAATGGCATAGCTTAATCCCTGGATTTCTTTTTTAAAATTGTTTTCAGGTCTAATCAATGTTTTAAAATCAGATTAGACCGTGCACCAATTGTGTCACTAATCTGGATAACTTTTAAGAACTGTTTAGTATTAAACTGCAGTCAAATGAATAAAACTGGCAAGAATCAAATCAAATTGACAATCACTTAAACCAGAGCTGGATTTTATAAAATTGTCGGATTCGAGCATATGCTCAGCATAAGAATTCCACATAGAGTAATAAATAGAATATCCAAGTATACAACCTATATAAAAATCAAGAGAATGGTAAAATTTCTTATGCTTTTCTTGAGCCTTATATGTGAGCATTTATAGCTTAGTATTGGGCCTCAATTTGACTCAAAAATTGTTTCTGAATTATTTAAAAATTTGTTGAAAAAAATGAGTTTAATTTTTTTTAATAAAACAGATTCAAATCAAATACTACCAATTTTCCTGGTTCTTGACTAGTTCTAACCGATTCTCTCACAAGTTGGTTATGTGGGTCAAATGGACTAGAGTTGTGACCAGTTTACCTATTTTTTGGTCAAATTGGCCGGTTTGATCTTTTTTTTTTCAACGCTGAGGAATTCTTGAACTCCTTCTCCTACAACTTTGCATCTACCAAAGAGTTTCAAAAATGTTTTTTGTACACCCACTTTTGCCACTCATAGAATATGGTGAACATCTCTAAGATAAACGATGATTCTTATGCTTGATATGATGAACTCTAATTAGGTCAAGTTAGGGAGAATAGAAGAAGGTTACCACATAAATAATAAGGATCACTACTTATAGCCTCATTGATCACTACATCCTTGATTTGTGTTGAAAAATATGTCTCAATAAGTGGTGAACACCTCTAAGATAAATGGTGATCTTTGTGTAAGATTTGGTGAATTCTAATTTCAACTTACTATGTGTAATAGAAGAAGGTCACCACATAAGTAATTTGAATCACTCGTTATTACCTCATTTATCTCCATATCCTATGAGTGTCAAAAGTGAGTGTACAAATAATGGGGTTGAGAGAGTTTAGTCCATCTCTATTTGGGTAATCTTGCTATGCATTCATTTGTTTCTTTTGCAACAAGATGAAATCCTAGGAAAATGAATATGGAAATGAGGAAAAATTGAGAAAGAAATGAAAGAATAAAAGATGAAGAAAAAGGTTTACCAAAAAAAAAAAGATGAAGAGAAAACAAAGTGAAGGTTCAGTCAGGACCACTCAACACTAGGCAATTTACGCAATGGTGTAAGGCTCCAAAATTCAAATTTTTTTATTTAATAAATATTAAGCTTAATTTTATTTTACTTAATTATTGGAATACAATAAATTAATTTATTCTAATTTTCTTAACTACTCAGCAGATACTTTCTTCTCAAATATCAAAATCTTTTAAGTATGTCATAAAAGTGTTGGACAAACATTACTGAACCACCAAACAACGCAACTGGGCTACAACCCAACAAACCCCAACCTAATAGAATCCGCAAGCCTAAAGAAAACCGTACAACACCAGCATACCTATTTGGAGCAAAGAACAATGAAGGGTCATTGGGCTCTATGATGCACGTACTGCATATCCTTATTGAGAGCTTGAGCAAGAGGGTGAGGGGGATACGATGACCATGAGAGAGGAAGCCTCCCAAATGCAACCATCCTTGCAACCAAATGAGCTACTTTATTTGCTTCTTTATTTACCCAAAGAAAACCAAAAACCCTGATATGAGATTTAAAGCATTGAATATTTGCTACTATTGTTTGTATTTCTGAACACTTAATATCTCCTCTACTCGCTTGGATAAGAAGCAGACAATCAAATTCAATAAGCACTTGGTCCCAACCAAGGTTAACAACCATACTCAAAGCTTCTCTCACTACAATGGCCTCAGCTACCAGACAAGACTCTAGACGGATGGATCTAGCAAAGTCAGTGAGAAGATGACCAATAGCATCCCTACAGACACCCATTACTACACCTGTACCATGATCCTGGAAGAATGTTGCATTTGTATAATTTTCAAAAAATTGGCCGATGGAGGTCTCCAAGAGGTATGAATCTTTCTAGATTTATTTGTCTTGTATTCATTAGATTTCACTGTTGCCTTTATCATTTCATATTCTGCTAAAAATGACATGGCTTTAGAAATACAAACCAAAAGGTTAGGCCTTTTACCTTGGAAAACAAATTCATTCTGACCCTTCCAGATTTCCCAGGCCACATGGCACACTTGACTAATATAAACTTTCATGGCCTTTGTATTCCCTTGGAATCTTTGAATTCTTTCAAAGAGGCATAAATCAAATCTTTGGACATTCTAGCTAGAAGGGATACACCAAACTTGTGCCCCAAATCAAGTAGATGTAATCCAATTGGAAAATCATGACAAATAGGGCATAGGTTGTCTCTAGCTATTTTCTTCCTAAACAGGTTTTCTCTCACTGGTAAATCATTCTGACAGCATTTCCAAATAAATTTTTTTATTTTAGGAGGGATGTTTAGCTCCCTAGAACCATCCAAACTATCTTAGGGGTCTGCACTAGGTATTAAACCAAGTACGATGAATGATATCCTTCTTTTTTGCAACATGATATGCAGTTTTTATAGAGTATTCCCCTCCTCTGGTGAATGGCCAAACAAATTTATCCTCCTATCCCATCCAACTAATAGGAACCTAGGCAACCTGATTAGCTATCTCAGGAGGCATGGATTGTTTGACCTTATCATTGTTCCAACATTTTGTCTCCTTATTGATAAGATCACTAACTTTTTGAGGGGATGCTCTGGGCTTATCAAGAATAGGTTCCCCTCTAGGAAACTAAGAATCATGCCACAAGTTTACTGACCTCCCATTCCCAATTACCCATCTTCCATTTCTTCTTAAGAATTCTCTACCTTGAATAATACTCTTCCAAACCCATAAGGATCTTTTTCTTATTTTTGCCTCCATAAAACCATGGTTTGGGAAATAAATGCCTTTAATAGTTTGGGCCCATAAAGAATTTTGATATGCAAATAATCTCCAAGCCTGCTTTCCCAGAAGGGCTAGTTCATAGTGTTAAAATCCTTAAATCCCAATTTTTCTTCCTTCTTCGTTGATGATATTACTTGCCAATTTAAGTTTCCACTTTTGCTTAACAACCCCAAAAAGTGTTGTGTCGACCCTGGTTCAGTCTAAGTCCCATTTTTGCCATGCTATTTTCTTCAAGTTTGATGGTGCACATTTTTGAAGTATGGTAGTCAACTTTTCTTCACGTGAAGTGACCCTTTATTAGTTCTTTACCTAACCCTTCAAGACTTATGAACAACAACTAGCCTTTACTTTCTTAGACTTTTCTTTTTTGAAAAAAAAATAGGGAGAAAGGAAAAGATTACAGATCACCTATTAACGAGGAATCTTAGGATTCAAACCCAAGTCATGAGTGAAGGTCAACTAAGTAAGCCAATCCCTATTGGCTACATTCTTAGGTCTTGTTTGGTATAATGGATTATGCATGATAGGATAAACTTATACAATACATTATGACTTTATCAATCGTTTGGTGGAACCATAGTATTGTATAAGCTTATCCAATAAATTTTTCTTATACATTAAAATGATGTTTAATTTAATCAGACCTTAGGGGTGGGATTAGGCCTAATTAAGATATGATGTATAAGTTAATGTACAGTAAACCCCGATACTCTCCTCTGCCTTCTCACTACCACCCTCTCCTCTCATCTCATTGCTGATGATACTTGGTTCCTCCGTTACTACTTCATTATCTAACAACTCCCCACCTTATCTGCTTTCTTCAAGGTACGACACACCATCTATTTTTCTTTTGTTTTTCCTTTTGCTCTAAACCCATGTTTTTTATGCTTTAATTATTCTATTTTTGCATTATTTTGCTGATAAGCAACAACGAGTTTGTGTGTTTGGTTCCAAGTCCCAACAACTTTTTATTTATTTATCTATACTTTTTTATTTCATTGAATTAGTTTTTGTTGCCAAGATTAGTTTTTTATTTGTCTACTTATGCTTACAAGTGTCAATAAGTCAATGCAGTCGTACTTTAATGCCTTCCTCACAGAATGAATTAGTTGAATTTTGATATAGTATATTACTTCTCCTTTTGCATTTTTTATTTTATGTACAAACAAAAAAAGCTCATTGCTTTTTCACCTACCTTCCAAATCAAACAAAAGAAAAAAGGAAAATATTTTTATGCTATATAGGATATAAACTTGTGAAAATTTATGAACTTCATTCCATATAACTGTCACATCTTCAAAATATATAGTCAGGTGAATGCTTTAGTAAGCACATTAAGCAAGAGTGTGTTTTTGATTTTCCATGGCCAAGTAACAAAAGAAACAACAAAATGTTCAAAAATTTTAGACAATTTCGTAACGCAAGTTGGATTCAAAGCAGATAATTTCACTAGTGAAGCTAAAACTTGAAAGCCAAAGGAGCTAAATTAAAAAACATAGCAGAACTATAAACTTAGCAAGCCAAACTAATAGAGAACCTGTTGTAGAAGGCAAATATGGTTTCATTTTGGGTCATAAAAACTAAAAAGTCAAACTAATTTATTATGTAGATGGTAAGAACTAACATAGAACCTGTTGTACTTATGCGAAAAGGACATGATAAAGCATCCCTCAACCCAGTAGACAAACTCCAAAGACCCCTGAGCACATAATATTTCATATTGATAGGATTAGTTAGAGAATTTGAAGTTCTAAAAGAAAGCACCTTATTTTTTCGCTTAAAATCTATGATTATAAGGGCAAATAATAAAAAAATACCTTATTATTTTGCTTAAAATCTAGAAACATATGAACAGTCATGGCTTTTTCTACATCCATGGCTTTCTCCATGACTTGAAACTTAAACACAAGAAGGTAAGAAATAGAAGAAGACTATATGTCATAAGAGGATATTCTAGATCAATTAATCCTTATAACTACCAAATCATAGTAACACTTTCTTAATTTCTTAATTTAGCAAATATTAAAGCAAAACAAAGAAGTGAAGGATGAAAATTACCTTTGTTGCAATTTTTTTTTGAATTATAGCCTTGTATCCAGCCTTGTCTAGTTTACTTGCCTTATAAAGGAGCATAAGTAGTGCTGCAACATAATCCACAATAGCCTGTTTAATATGATCTGCTCCACACGGAAAACTTTTTAGGGCCTCTTTTTTTTTTTTTTTTTTACAGTAACCTATGTATATTTTTATAAGCATTAAAGACTTATGATATTGTACATATGACTTCTATCAATGAGAATGTGGTATTCTTTTATTCAATTTATACATTTTTACTGTTATAGTTGATTTGGTGGATATGAATCTTTTAATGAGCGATTTTAAATTTTTAGGTGATATGGATCCTAATAAAAGACTTTACCCAAATCGATGGCTAAATGACCCAAATGAATGACTTAATGACATAAGTGAGCTCCTTAATGTCAAGTTAATGTGCTTGATTATGGAACAAAATTTTTTGGAGACGATAATTGTATGTATTATGTCATACCTACATGTATGTCGTGTAGCCTAAAGACAAGATGAGAGATTATTATTAAGGCGACGGGTAATACCAAGGGTAAGAGAAGAATCAAGGGTAGCATTCATAAGGAGACTAATAAATGATAATGTTGGATGTGTGGAATAACTTCGAATGGATACTTATACATTTCAAGTGTTGTGTTCTCTTCTACGTGTTGAGGGTAGGCTAAAGGAAGATGAGTTAGCACCAATAGAAGAACAAGTTGCTATGTTTTTAGACATATTGGCTCACCATGCAAAAAATCGTGTCATCAAGTTTAAATTCCAATGTTCAGGGGAAACTGTTAGTGGATACTTCAATTTAGTGTTGAACTCTATGTTGAGGTTGCAAAGAAATTTACTTAGGGCATCAGATCTAATACATGAGGATTGCACTGATGATAGATGAAAATGGTTTAAGGTATGAATTATATTAGTGATATCAAATATTCCTTTTAAACTTTTGCATTTTTTTTGTTTTTTTTTTCACATGAGTTAGTATTGTTAAAGATGGTTTGTTTATCTATTTTAGGGTTGCCTTGGAGCTTTAGATGGAACCTATATTAGTCTTAATGTTCCTAAGGCCAACAAACCAAGATATAGAAGTCAGAAAGATGAAGTTGCCACAAATATGTTAGGAGTGTGCTTAAGAGACAAGAAATTTATATATGTGCTGCTGTGATGGGAGGGTTTGACTTCAGATGCTAGGGTATTACGCGATGTAATTAATAGAAGAAATGACCTTAAAGTTCAAACTGGTAAGAACGTGAAAACTACCTTCAAATTAATAACCTTATTATAATAAAAATATATACTGAATCTTGTTTTATGAAATAGGATACTATTACTTGGTAGCTGCTAGATATACTAATGGGGAAGGGTTTTTTTCCCCTTATAGGGGAACCCGGTACCATCTCAGTGAGCGGAGACGTAGACATGTCCTAGCAATTCCTGAAGAAGTATTCAATAAGTGATATGCTCAAGTTAGGAATGTGATAGAAAGAACATTTGGATTGTTGAAGATGCGTTGGGCAATTCTTAGAAGTCCAAGTTATTATCTAGTTAAAACTCATAATCGAATTATTATTGCTTGTTGCTTATTGCACAATTTGATGAGGAGGGAGATGCTAGTAGATCCATTAGAAACAGAGTTTGGTAACATGTCAATTAACAAAGAAAAGGAGGTGGAACTATATGATAACATAGAAACCATTGAAATAAGTGAAACGTGGATTGCATGGAGAGATGCATTTGCAAATGAAATGAATAATGATTGGGTTGCTCATTCAGGCTAAATGAAGGATTGTTCTTGTTCTTGTCGTTGAAGTTATGATGTACTTTTATCTTTTGGTTGCTTGAAGTTGTGATGTACTTTTATGTTTTAACGGTGTACTGTATCGTGGCTTTTATATTAGAACTTATAAAATACATACAGTTTTATTGAGTTTTATTTATTTGTTATTTTGATTTAGTTAGTTGTTGCTGGCTTTTCTACAATTATATTATTTGTTAGTATATTTGATAGGTATGGCATCTCAAAGTACTCAACAAGCTGGCAAAGTTAAAGAAGAACGAAGAGGTTGGAGCGATGAAGAGTTTTAATGCATTGTTGGATTTCTTAGAGGAGGCAGTTGCCCTAAACAATAGGGTTGATGCTGGACAATTTAAAAATAGTACTTTTAAATGGTTAGAACAAAAAGTTGGGGGCCAAGTTTCCTAAAGCAAGCATAAAGATGAAACCACATATTAAGTCAATCATGAGGAGGCTTAAAATAGAGTATAGTAATATATATGACATGCTGAACACAAGTGGTTTTGGATGAGATGATGTGAATAAGAAGATTATAGTTGATAACGATGATGTGTGGAATGCCTACATCCAAACTAAGGTTCTCTAATTTTTTTAATTAGTTTTATCGTATGTCCTTTTCTTTTTTATCGACTGTAACTAACTAATGTGACTATTATGTTTGTTTTATGTGTAAAGAAAGATACAACATTGAAGAACTATAAGACCAAAGTGTTTCTTCACTTTAATTGATTGATGATTATATTTGGAAAAGATTGTGCTACCAGAAAAAATGTTAAAGCTTTTGTTGATGTACTTGAGGACTTAGATAAAGAAGAACAAGCTCATGGAAACAATGCTACTATAGAACTTCCAGAGGGAGTTATTGGGTTGAGTGATGTTGATATTCAGGATGTCACTCAATCAATGTCTGTGAACCAAAATAAGAATAAAGCAAAAGATACTCATTCTGAAGGTCGACAAGTGAGAAAGAGGTCAAAAGGAGAAGATGTATTAGCTATTAGTATGGACAAGTTCGTTAATTCGTTTGTAGAAGTTGTTGGAAAATCTGCTAATAGGATGGATGTCATGGTTGAAAGTGTCAAGGTAATATCTAAAGGTGTGAAGGTTATGAAAGACTTTTATGATGATTCAAAGGTTATTGCTGATGAATTGATGAAATTGGAAGACCTCACACCAAGAGAATGCAACAAGGCTGGTCGTTTGCTTATGCAAAACCTTCCCTTGTGCATTTGTTTTGGGGGATTCAACGTGAACACAAAGTTCAGTTTGTGAAAGATTTACTTGATGATAACTAAAGATGCTGGTGTTTCAAAACTAGAAATAAAATATGTAGTAGACTACAGTTGATAGTACTTGTAAGAATTTGATGGTACTTGCTATTAAAACTTGATGTTATTTTTAATTTGGTGGTGTTTTATGATACTTGCTATTAGAACTTGATAGTTACTATTTATGAAATTGTGTGTAGACCTGAGTTATTTTTCATATTATGTGTTGCATTCAGAAACTAAATAGCCATATAAATTGTAACGTCTTCTTCAATATGTTAGACCTGTAAATAGTTACAGAGGTAGCTTAATACTTGTGAACACCCAATTTTGCCCGGGTCAAATAAAATAAATCTTTTTTTTCTTGATCAAATAATTTAATCATGTTTTAGTTCATTTATTTTCTTTCTTTGTCTATTTTATTTTGAAAAAAATAATAAAAAAAAAATTGTTTCACAGGTTGCTTATCACCCTCTGCACACACACTCACCTACTATCACACACTCTGCACACACGCTACCCCTCCGCACAATTTTACTATGCACATACACAATTCCTTAATAGAAAAACTCATTTTCACACACAATCCTTTTCACCACACTGCAACACGCAACACTGACGGCACACACTTCAGCCTATACACAAGCAACCAGAAAAGCTTCTGAGCGAGGAGTCGTTTGTCAGCAAAAAAAGGGAGGCATATTACAAGAGGAAAACACAGCACTGGCAGGAGGAGAAGCACTCTCACGTAGAGCACCAGGAGAGGAGTTGATTCATAGCCTCTTCACCCACCATCTCCATCTTCCTGACCAAGCCATAACCATCCTCCATCACAACTCACCTTCCATCATCACCATTAAACCCAAACCTCCATCTCCATAATCACCCTCAAGCTCACAACCCTCCATCAACCCACCATAACTTCACCTTCAAGCTCACTTCCCTCCACCATGACCCACTACCGCCCATAAGCCTTCAACCAACAGGAACCGCCGCTCCCCGGATCTGACAGATCGACCCGCTCGGAGCTCCACCCAGCGCCGCCGCCCTTCCCGCAGCAACACCGCACGCCGTCCCGCACAAAGTCGCACTCCTCGCGACTTCCACGACCCCAACCGCTCGGATCTGCACCACTCCACCGGACCGCTCCAGCTGCTTCAGTCGCACTGCCCCCGGTCGTCGAGTCATACCTAGACCCGTTCAGCTAGGCTCGAACCCAGCTCCGCTGTCACAACCGTTCCTAGCCCACCCAGTAGCAGACCACGATCACCAGATCTGGAAGCTCCACCGTGACCGGAACCCGCACGCTGCTGTGGACCACCGTGAGGCTCCCTCTTTCTCCATTTTCGTTTTCTCTCCAGGAGCTTCTCTTTTCTTGCTTTTACGTTAGTTGCTCAAGGTTTTTTTTTTCATTATTTTTATTGATTTGTTTATTTCTTTTATTTCTTTTTGTTATTGTTTGTTTTTGCTTCTTTTTCGGCTAGTGATTTTATTTGGGCCAAGTAGTTTGTTTTGTTTAGGCCAAGAATATTTAGTTTTTTTTAATGTATTATTAAGCATGGTAAATAAAATATAAAAAAAATAAAAAATATACGAGAAATAAAAATGATAATAAATAAATTTAATCAATGCAATGATTAACGATGGTGATTGAATAGCGGATGCTATCTTCAATGTCGTTTGGATCATAAGGGTTTATTGAGTAGTTTAGTGCTAACTTGAACCGTGGGCAAAAATGATTTCATTTTCAAACAATAAAATTTTCATTTCAAAAATCTTTTAATTAAAATCAATTAACTCACACTTATTTTATACAGAATTATGTGACTTTGAGTTCTTCATTGCACCTGAGGGTACGTAAGAGTAGAATTTTCATTCTATCAAGTCAAAAATTAAATTTTCATAATGTGGCTCTTCTTTTCTTTTAAAAAAATAAAAAAAAATAAATTAAAAAAAATAAAAAATAAGAAATAATTGCAAGGTCTTTTTAATAGGGGTAAAATAAATAAATTTAAGATTATCAAGTTCTTGCACAACTGACTTAAGGTACCGTCTCAGGACGGGTGTGATAGGGGTGCAGTGGGATTAAGTTTCCACCCTTCCCTATCCATAACCGACTCCCGAATCCGATTTGGTTCCAAAGACCATTTTCTAAAAAGATTTTCTAATTTTTCCTAAATTTAAATAAAATTGGTGGCGACTCCATATTTTCTAATTTTTAAAATCACGCGAGCTGCTATTTCGTCGCGATCTCGGTCGTGACAGATGGCGACTCCACTGGGGACTATTTGGAGAGTCAGGCCTGTTGTGGTTAGTTGTGCAAATATTTAATAATCTTTGTTTATTTATTTTACCCCTTTTTTGCCTTTGTTTTTGTTTTCTTATTTGTTTGTAAATAATTTTTGTTTAATACTTTGGTGTAAATATTTGCTAGCATTATCTTGTGTTTATTTTGACTTGTATATATTTTTGTACTTAATTGTTGAAACCCTAGGGTAGATGATTGCTGGCTGGCTGTTGTATCTATGCTTTTGCAGGTTAGGTAGTAGTTTTATCTTTTTAAGTTTTTGTATGAGTTTGTATGCTCCCTTACACACGTCACTATCACTTACCTCACACACTTTTTGGGCTCTATACCCGAGTCATGCAAACCTGAGGAATAGGAGGGGTCTCGACTTTTGTTATTGAAGGGCTTCATGCTCACTTGACATTGGTTGGGACACCACTCAGATTGTTACCGGTATCATGGACTAGTCATATTGAGAGGGTTTATCCCTACTTGTGATTTATTCATGAATTGGATCCTTGTCTTTCGAGATAAGGGCAATCTGGGGACCATGACTTTTAGAGGTCTAGATCTGTTCTAAAAACCTTGCACTGATAGATTGAACATAGTGGCTGTCAAAATTAGAGTCGTGACCTTAAGGAAATCCAACCTTTAAGTTTCACCTGATTAGGACACAAAGGGAGCGTGCTTCTTCTTGATTTATCCATTTCTCATGTCATTCATTCTTGCATGTGAACACCTAATTTTGTCCGGACAAAAAATAACAAGAAAATAATAAAATAATAATTGTGCACATCCTTTGATCAATTTTCTCTTTTCATACCTTTACCTCATTTATTTTATTTGTTTGGTCTTTTTATTTTCACCAAAATTAAAAAAATTGTTGATTTTTGTTTTATTAAAAAAATATAAAAAATGATGATGATTTTTGTTAAAAGAAAAGAAAACAAAAAGTAAAAAAAAAATTAATGATGTTGCTGCTTACGTTACTGGCTTGGCTTCTGCCAGCCACTAATTGTGTTGCAACCAGAAGCAGCAAGGCTCAAAGCAACCAAAAATGGAAAAATGCAGAGACTGGCAGGTGGGAAAAGTTGACAAGCCTAAAGAAGATACATCAAAATGGTAACTGTGCTACACTAGGATCAGTCACTCTATCTGGAGGGGTGGCAGAAAGATCTGCTTACAAAGGGGCAACACAGAAAGCAAAAGAGAGAGGCCTGGCTTTTGGAGGACTCAGACAAATTAGAGGGGGACGGTTAAAAGGGGGGAAACAAGGGAGAAAAAGGGGAGGATTTTTCGGAAGCAACTTAGACTCCCCTACACAATTTCACTATTCATCATCTTTATTCACCACTATTTCCTCCATTACCTTCAATCCACCTTCACCATCAACTATTTCCACCAAGCCATAACCTCCATTAACCACCACCATCTTCTTCCTCCACACTTCAGAAACCACCACCACACCCAAGAATTTGCAGCCTCCACTCAAACTCACCATTTCCAAGCATCCAAAGAAAAAAACAAGCAAGACCAAGAAACCGCCGCCGACCACCCACCGGCCGTCGCGACCCGCTCAGAGCTCCACGCTGCACCACCGCGAGCCAGGGGTCGTCCAGCCGCATCGCGCCGTCTCAGCCGCGCACTAGCGACGCTCCCCTTGCTGCTGCAGATCCAGCCGCACAGCCCGCTCCGACGTTTGAACTGTAGCCCAGCCGGAACCACGATCCAGGAACTGCACGACGCCGTGCCTCCACACGTCGGAAGCCAGATCCGATCTCTCCGTCGGACCAGCCACGTCCCGAACCAGGAACTCCGCCGCTACCCAGACCAGTCAGCCGCGACGCCGCCGCACAGCCCGGACCCGTCGTCGACTAGCCGCTTCGCACCGCCCTGCTTCCCCGCGAGCCCAGTCGCACCGCACCGGTCTAGCCAGATCCGACGCACCGCACCTCCCAAGCTGCGTTGCTGCTCAATCGAACCCGCGCGGCTCCTGCACTAAATCTCCGCCCACCGCGACCGACCGGACTCGTCGGACTGCACTGACCGACGTCACCACCGACCGCGCCGCCTGCTCCGCACTAAGCCACCGTACGCACCGCCCTTGACTGCGTTTTGCCTGTTGTGTCTCCATCTCTCAGAGAAAAGAGGAATTGATTTCCTCTGGTTGCCTCTCATTTAAAAAAACAAAGGTGAAGTTGAGTTGTTTGTTTTTTTTTCTTATTATTATTATCTGTCTTCTTTTTTTTATAAAAAATGAAAATATTGATAAGTATGGAAAACATTCTCCGTTTTTGTTAAAAGAAATATAGTAAGTTTTTTTTCAAAAAAAATAATAAAATTGAAAGAAAATATACAAAAATGTAGTATGGGTTTGGGCTCTTGTTTTTTTATTTTTTTGTTTCTGACTTTGGTTTTTTTTTTCGTTTTGTTGCTAAGTGGATTAAGTGTTATTTATTTTTTTTTTTGAGAATTGTGTTTAAGAATTAGTTCCTTAAGTTTGTGCTCTTTTTTTTTTTAATGTAAAATTAAGTAGGCTGAAAAATAATTAAAAAAAAAAAAAAAAACAAAAAAAAAGATAAAAAAGAAATAATAATAAATAAATAAATAAAAAGAATAATTTAATAATGCAATGACCAATGATGTTGATTGAATAACAGATGTTATCTTCAATGTCGTTTGGATCATAAGGGTTTATTGAGTAGCCATGTGCTAACTTGAATCCTGTGCAACTATGATTTTGTTTTGAAACAAAAATCATTTTCAAAAGAGTCATTTCTTAATTAAAACAAATTAACTCAGACTTATCTTCTACAGAACGTGACTTTGAGTTCCTCATTGCACCTGAGGGTACGTAGGAGCAGAATCTTCATTCTGTCAAGGCAAAAATTAAATTTTCATAATTCGGTTTTTCTTTCTTTAAACAAAAATAAAATAGAAAAAATAAAATAATTGAAAGGTCTTTTAAGAGGGGTAAAATAAATAAATTTGAGATTATCAAGTTTTTGCACAATTGGCTTAAGGTACCGTCATAAGACGGGTGTGTTAGGGGTGCTGTGAGATTAAGTTTCCACCTTTCCCTAACCATAACCGACTCCCGAATCCGATTTGTTTTCAATGACCATTTTTCTAACAAGGTTTTTCAATTTTTTCTAATTCAAATAAAATTGGTGGCGACTCCATATTTTTATATTTTAAAATTCACGTGAGCTGCTATTTCATCGCGATCCCAGTCGCGACAGATGGCGACTCCACTGGGGACTATTTGGAGAGTCAGGCCTGTTATGGTTAGTTGTGCAAAGCTTTAATAATCTATATTTCTTTATTTTACCCCTTTTTGTCCTTGTTTTTTTGTTTTCTTATTTGTTTGTAAATAATTTTTGTTTAATACTTTGGTGTAGTGTAAATATTTGATAGCATCATCTTGTATATATTTTTGTCTTGTATATATATTGTTATGCCTAATTATTGAAACCCTAGGGTAGATGATTCTTTGGTACATTTGTTGTATATCTATTTTGCAGGTTAGGGGGGTATTTTTTTTTTTAGTCTTTTAAAAGTTTTGTGTAGGTTTGTATGCTCCCTCACACACGTCACTATCACTTATCTTACACATTTTTTGGGCTCTATACCCGAGTCTGTGCAAGCCCGAGGAATAGGAGGGGTCTCAACTTTTGTTATTGAGGGGCTTCATGCTCACTTGACATTGGTTGGGACATCACTCAGATTGTTACCAATATCATGGGTTAATCATATTGAGAGGGTTTATTCCTACTTGTGATTTATTCATGAATTGGATCCTTGTCTTTCGATATAGGGGCAATCTGGGGACCATGACTTTTAGAGGTCTAGATCTGTCCTAAAAACCTTACACTGGTAGATAGAATATAGTGACTGTCAAAATTAGAGTTGTGACTTTAAGGAAATCTAACCTTTAAGTTTCACCTTATTAGGACACAAAGGGAGCGTAATTCTTCTTTATTTGTTCATTTCTCATATCATTCATTCTTTGTTAAAAAAAAAATCATAAAAGGAGGAATGTTTCATCTTGCATTTTCATATCATTTGCATGACATTCATAGCATTTTTTTCAAACAAAAGAGAAAATAAAAAAAACATGCATTATCTAGCATTTGCATGACATTCCAAAAAATATATATACCTCATCTTGCATTATTTTTTTGTCATTTCCTTGCATTCCAAAAAATAAAAAATATACCTTGCAGTTTCATAGCATTCTTAGTATAAAAAAAATCATGCATTTTCATGTCATTCATAATTTTTGAGAAAAGAAAAAGAAGAAAAAACATGTACATCTTACATTTTCATGGCATTAATCGCATTTTTTTTAAAAAAAAAAAGAAAAAAGAAAAAATGTCTTATGAGTTCATTCATTTCACCTTATGCATCTCATTCATCCCATTTCATTGCATCTCATTTATTTTACCTTATGCTTCTCATGCATCTCATTCATTTTATCTTTGTCTTTGTTTTAATAAATCAAAACGGTTCAGGAATCATTGCGCGGCCTAGGAAAAAAGAGACCAATCAAACCTGAGTTCGCAATACCAGATCTCAAACCAGAATGACTGCAAATAATCTTAATACAGGGAGAAACTTGAGCAGAGAAATTGATGAAATGAAAGGGAGGATGAAGGAGATATATGAGAATCAAACAAGGATGGAAGCAATATTGGAAGATGTGAGGGAGTCTCTCCGCTTAATCAGTGGAAATAGAGGTACGAATGGGGTTGAAGAATATGTAAATGTGCCATCGATGACTGCTCTGATTTTCCCAACTGTAACCTCAGGCATCGTTATAGGGATACGTGAGCAACCACCTCAAATGACAACAATGGGCATGCCTATTGGGGAGGGGTATTGCACCTTGGAAGGAGTTCGTGGTGAAATTCCTAGTTACACTGGCCCTACCTGGGAACAACCTCAGGTGTCTGTTCTGGGGCAGGCGACATTGCCTTGCTCTGGAAATAACTATGTCATGACTGAGAAAGATGAGATGAAAGAAGAGTGGATGAAGAAAATAGAAGAACAGATCAAGGCAATCAAGGGCCCCGACACTTATGGATGTCTTAGAATAGAAGATCTGTGTCCTACCACCAATGTCATAATCCCTAAAGGTTTCAAGATTCCTGATTTCGCCAAGTATGATGGGAGTGGTAACCCTCTGTTTCATTTGATCAGTTATGGAACCACGTTGGCTGTTTGGTCCAAGGATGATAAGTTCCTCATTAGCTTCTTCCACGAGAGTCTTACAGGCCCTGCTTTAGAATGGTATCTTCAATTAGACCGTTGTAAGATTTCTCGTTGGACGGAGCTGGCTAATTTATTCATGGATCAATACAAGTTTAATCTGGATGCAGCTCCTACCCGAGAACAATTGAGCTCGATGCAGAAAGGAAGTGGGAAAACCTTCAAGCAGTATGCCCAGAGGTGGAGGGCTCTCACAGCACAAGTGCAACCACCGTTGACTTTTACAGAAATGTGTTCATACTTCTTAGGGACTTTGGGAGCTCCGTATATTGAGACATTGGCGGGTGCTGTATATCGAGATTTCGCTGACTTAGTGGCTGCTGGGGAGAGGATTGAAGTTCTGGTAAAAGCCGGCAAATTAGCAACCGACAACAATGAAGTTAGTTTGGAAGAAGGATTATTCCCCTAGGAAAGGAAAGTGGGAAGTGAGCTACATGCAAAATCAGCAACCTTCACAATTTCGCTTTCCACTGTCTCACTCTGCCTATACCAATTGACCTCTAGCGATTTGGAACTTCTGAACAGCTGATGATCTGAGGCGTTAATTGATGTGATTGCCATTTTAGAATTTTATGATGTTGAACTCATGTTAGCTTTCTTGAAACATTAATGTAATGGATTTGCATAAATCTCAGTATGTCTTGTTTCATTTTCTTATGTCTGTGACACTCAAGTTCATGTCACGTCTTTTTTGTCATTCTTTTTTTTCCTTTACTTGTCGTATTTTGGTTCGGATCCCATGGATTTCTCGTTCTGAAAAAAAATTTGGTGGTCACGAAGGCCATATGTGTAGGTGTTATTTGCAAAAAAACAAAAACAAAAAAAAGCAAAAAAATACAACAAAAAAAAGAAAAATAAAAGGGAGTAGGAAAGTCTTCACTCGACATGTACTGTCTTTTTGTCTCGAAATTAAAATTTTTAAAAATGAGCACTCAAGATTTGAAATGAAGATTGGCCATCTTTCTTTATCTTTCACAGG
Source organism: Ormosia emarginata (assembly GCA_029884605.1). Classification (NCBI taxonomy): domain Eukaryota; kingdom Viridiplantae; phylum Streptophyta; class Magnoliopsida; order Fabales; family Fabaceae; genus Ormosia; species Ormosia emarginata. The sequence goes on along the minus strand of JAQQTP010000083.1, from coordinate 7,796,861 downwards.
AATTCATCTTTCATTATCTCTCGTTGTCCCTTTTGAGCTTGAAAGTTTTCTTAAATTTAACCTTGGACAAGGATCATCCCTACATTAGGGGTTAACATAAAGCAGAAATTGTGATTTTTTGAAAAAAGGGGAAAAGAAAATGAAATGAAAAAGGTCACTACAAAAGTGAATTATTGAAGTGAAAAGAAATGGGGAAGAAATGAAGAACGATGAAAGAAAAGTGTACTTGAAAGCGAAAGGCAGTTGACAAGGTGTAATTTTGAACAAGGATCCTTGGTCCCATTCAACCTTTAAACACTTGTTTGAGCCTTATATCTTTCATTTCATAACCTTTAACCCTAGCCACGTAACAAGCCTTAAAAAGCCCATTGTGATCAATGAAGGATTGCTGTCATTTTCATTAACTTTAATTTTGAGACAGAAGGTTCGTGCTGTTTTGAGTTTTCAATTTCTTGCTCCTAAAAAAAAAAGAAGGAAAATGAAGAAAAGGAGGTACTTGTGAGTCCTACACTGGGGCAAATTTCTCTTCGGTTCAATTTGTCCTACACTGGGACAAATTTCTCTTCGGTTCAATTTGACCTACACTGGGGCAAATTTCTTTTTGGTTCAATTTAGTCTTGCACTAGGATAAGTTTCTATCATGTTCAAGTTGATTCCAAACTGGGGCAATTTTTGTTTCCCTGGTTCAATTCAGTTCTAGACTAGGGCAAATTTCTCCTTTGTTCAATTTGCCTTGATGTGCATGCTTAGCAGAAGCCAACTAAAGATCATTTTCATGAAAGTTGAACCAGTCCATACAGGAATGACACCTCTTCGAATCTCATATCTTTGTTTGTGTCTATCCTTTGTAAATAATCTTTTTGTGTAGTCAAGTTTTTGATTCCAGTCCAAAAAGTTGTTCACTTGGTCATTTTCTTTCCGGTTGTGCTTTTGAATCTATGCATGTTTGTTACGTAATGCTTCAGGTAAGGTGAATATGAGTACAACACTATGATTTGACTATCTAATGGTGATCCCCTGATGAACAAAAAGAACTTGGAAGTTCCAATTGAAGGAGGAAATGAGATGGTCCTCACAAGATTCCAGGTCCATGGCTTGATGATTGCGTTAAAAAGAATTGCAAGTCTTTTGCTTGATGGTTTTACAGAGTTCCAGGTCCTTGACCTGATGATGATGTCCAAAAGAATACCAAGTCCTTGGCGTGATGGCTTTACAAAATTTCGTGTCTCATGGCTCGATGAAAAAGAGAGAGAAGAAAAAGAAAAAATGATGAAGAAAGGGGAGAATGAAAGAAGTAAGAAATAAAGAGGGGAAGAAGGAAGTCAAGAGGATTCCAATCCAACGAAAGGGTCTGATGAAGAAAAGCACGTGGATAAAGGGTTTGATTGGTCAAAGCTTTCCAGGATCGCCGTTGGTTAAGATGACTTTGAATAAGTAAATATAAAAATGACAAAAAAAAAGGGGAGAAAAGAAAAGGAGAGAAAAGAAAAGAGAAAAAAGAAAATTTTTCCATGCATGCTATTTTCTGCTGAGCGCATCGGCTCCATGCATTGTATTTTATATTTCGGGACGCAGTTGCCCATCGTATTTTAATTTTAGGGACGCAGTTGCCCATTGCATTTTAATTTTCGGGACTCAGTTGCCCATCGCATTTTAAAATTCGGGACGCAGTTGCCCATTGTCATTTACATTTCGGGACTCAGTTGCCCATTGTCTTTTAATTTCGGGACTCAGTTGCCCATTGCATTTAAATTTCGGGACTCAGTTGCCCATTATCATTTAAATTTCGGGACTCATTGCCCATTGTCTTTTAATTTCGGGACTCAGTTGCCCATTGTATTTAAATTTCGGGACTCAGTTGCCCATTGTCTTTTAATTTCGGGACTCAGTTGCCCATTGCATTTAATTTTTGGGACGCAGTTGCCCATTGTCATTTACATTTTGGGACACAATTGCCCATTGCCATTTAATTTTCGGGACACAGTTGCCCATTGCCATTTACATTTTCGGGGCGCAATTGCCCATTGCCATTTATCTTTAAATGCATCAGTTTCATGCATTTTATTTTCTTGCCTTGTTTTGCATTGCCGGACAAAATTGAAGTTCATATCTTTACTCATTTCTTACGATGATAATATGAAAAACCACGACTTTTCTCATTATCTAGTAAGAAACGAGTAAAGAGGGGCAACTGTGAACACTCAATTTTGTCCGGACCAAAAATAACAAGAAAATAATAAAATAATAATTATGCACATCCTTTGATCAATTTTCTCTTTTCATGCCTTTACCTCATTTATTTTATTTGTTTGGTCTTTTTATTTTCACCAAAATTAAAAAAAATGTTGATTTTCGTTTTATTAAAAAAATAGAAAAAATGATGATGATTTTTGTTAAAAGAAAAGAAAACAAAAAGTAAAAAAAAAATTAATGATGTTCTTTTATTACGTTATCGGCTTGGCTTCACGCCCACTAATTGTGTTGCAACCGTAAGCGAAAGGCTCAAAGCAACCAAAAATGGAAAAATGCAGAGACTGGCAGGTGGGAAAAGTTGACAAGCCTAAAGAAGATACATCAAAATGGTAACTGTGCTACACTAGGATCATCCACTCTATCTGGAGGGGTGGCAGAAAGATCTGCTTACAAAGGGGCAACACAGAGAGCAAAAGAGAGAGGCCTGACTTTTGGAGGACTCAGACAGATTAGAGGGGGACGGTTAAAAGGGGGGAAACAAGGGAGAAAAAGGGGAGGATTTTTCGGAAGCAACTTGGACTCCCCTACATAATTTCACTATTCATCATCTTTATTCACCACTATTTCCTCCATTACCTTCAATCCACCTTCACCATCAACTATTTCCACCAAGCCATAACCTCCATTAACCACCACCATCTTCTTCCTCCACACTTCAGAAACCACCACCACACCCAAGAATTTGCGGCCTCCACTCAAACTCACCATTTCCAAAGATCCAAAGAAAAAAACAAGCAAGACCGAGAAACCGCCGGCCAGACCACCCACCAGTACCGTCGCGACCCGCTCAGAGCTCCACGCTGCACCACCGCGAGCCGGGGTCATCCAGCCGCATCGCGCCGTCTCAGCCACAGACCACCGCCGACGCTCCCTTGCCGCCGATCCGGCCCGCACGGCCCCGCTCCGACGTTTGAACTGTAGCCCAGCCGGAACCACGATCCAGGAACCGCACGACGCCGTGCCTCCACTCGTCGGAAGCCAGATCCGATCTCTCCGTCGGACCAGCCACGTCCCGAACCAGGAACTCCGCCGCTACCCAGACCAGTCAGCCGCGACGCTGCAGCACAGCCCGGACCCGTCGTCGACTAGCCGCTCCGCACCGCCCTGCTTCCCCGCGAGCCCAATCGCACTGCACCGGTCTAGCCAGATCCGACGCACCGCACCTCCCAAGCTGCGTTGCTGCTCGATCGAACCCGCGCGGCTCCTGCACTAAATCTGCGCCCCAGCTGCGACCAGCTCGTCGGACCCGCACCAGCGACGTCACCACCGACCGCGCCGCCTGCTCCGCACTAAGCCGCCGTACGCACCGCCCTTGACTGCGTTTTGCCTGTTGTGTCTCCATCTCTCAGAGAAAAGAGGAATTGATTTCCTCTTGTTGCCTCTCATTTAAAAAAACAAAGGTGAAGTTGAGTTGTTTGTTTTTTTTTCTTATTATTATTATCTGTCTTCTTTTTTTATAAAAAATGAAAATATTGATAAGTATGGAAAACATTCTCCGTTTTTGTTAAAAGAAATATAGTAAGTTTTTTTTTTCAAAAAAATAATAAAATTGAAAGAAAATATACAAAAATGTAGTATGGGTTTGGGCTCTTGTTTTTTTTATTTTTATGTTTCTGACTTTGGTTTTTTTTTTTTTCGTTTTGTTGCTAAGTGGATTAAGTGTTATTTTTTTTTTTTTGAGAATTGTGTTTAAGAATTAGTTCCTTAAGTTTGTGCTCTTTTTTTTAATGTAAAATTAAGTAGGCTGAAAAATAATTTAAAAAACAAAACAAAAAAAAAGATAAAAAATAAATAATAATAAATAAATAAATAAAAAGAATAATTTAATAATGCAATGACCAATGATGTTGATTGAATAACGTATGTTATCTTCAATGTCGTTTGGATCATAAGGGTTTGTTGAGTAGCCATGTGCTAACTTGAATCCTGTGCAACTATGATTTTGTTTTGAAACAAAAATCATTTTCAAAAGAGTCATTTCTTAATTAAAACAAATTAACTCAGACTTATCTTCTACAGAACTACGTGACTTTGAGTTCCTCATTGCACCTGAGGGTACGTAGGTGCAGAATCTTCATTCTGTCAAGGCAAAAATTAAATTTTCATAATTCGATTTTTCTTTCTTTAAACAAAAATAAAATAGAAAAAATAAAATAATTGAAAGGTCTTTTAAGAGGGGTAAAATAAATAAATTTGAGATTATCAAGTTTTTGCACAATTGGCTTAAGGTACCGTCATAAGACGGGTGTGTTAGGGGTGCTGTGAGATTAAGTTTCCACCCTTCCCTAACCATAACCGACTCCCGAATCCGATCTGTTTTCAATGACCATTTTTCTAACAAGGTTTTCCAATTTTTCCTAATTCAAATAAAATTAGTGGCGACTCCATATTTTTATATTTTAAAATTCACGTGAGCTGCTATTTCGTCGCGATCCCAGTCGCGACATTGCATTTCTTAAAAAAATTAAAAAAAAACCTCATCTTGTATTTTCTTGTCATTTCCATGCATTCCAAAAATAAAAAAATATACCTTGCATTTTCATAGCACTCTTAGTATTTTTTTTTAAAAAAAAAATCATGCATTTTCATATCATTCAAAACCTTTTTTAGAAAAAAAACATATGCATCATCTTGCATTTTCAAGGCATTCATAACATTTAAAAAAAAAGTGTTTTCAAAGTCCATTCATTTCACCTTATGCGTCTCATGCATCTCATTCATTTCATCTCATTCATTTCATCTTATGCTTCTCATGCATCTCATTCATTTCATCTCAGTCTTTGTTTTAATAAATCAAACTGGTTCAGGAACCTTTGTGCGATCTAGGAAAGAAGAGACCAATCAAACCTGAGTTCGCGATACCAGATCTCGGACCAGAATGGCTGCAAATAATCCTGAGACAGGGAGAAACTTGAGCAGAGAAATCGATGAAATGAAAGGAAGGATGAAGGAGATATCTGAGAATCAAGCAAGGATGGAAGCAATATTGGAAGATGTGAGGGAGTCTCTCCGCTTAATCAGTGGAAATAGAGGTACGAATGGGGTTGAAGAATATGTAAATGTGCCATCGGTGACTGCTCCGATTTTCCCAACTGTAACCTCAGGCATCGTTATAGGGATACGTGAGCAACCACCTCAAATGACAACAATGGGCATGCCTATTGGGGAGGGGTATCGCACCTTGGAAGGAGCTCGTGGTGAAATTCCTGGTTATACTGGCCCTACATGGGAACAACCTCATGTGTCTGTTCCGGGGCAGGCAACATTGCCTTGCTCTGGAAATAGTCGTGTCATGACTGAGAAAGATGAGATGAAAGAAGAGTGGATGGAGAAAATAGAGGAACAAATCAAGGCAATCAAGGGCCCCAACGATTATGGACGTCTAAGAATAGAAGATCTGTGTCCTACCACGGATGTCGTAATCCCTAAAGGTTTCAAGATTCCCGATTTTGCTAAGTATGATGGATGTGGTAACCCTCGGTTTCACTTGATCAGTTATGGAACCAAGATGGTTGTTTGGTCCAAGGATGATAGGTTCCTCATTAGCTTTTTCCACAAGAGTCTTACAGGCCCTGCTTTAGAGTGGTATCTTCAATTAGACCGCTGTAAGATTTCTCGTTGGACGGAGTTGGCTAATTTATTCATGGATCAATACAAGTTTAATCTGGATGCAGATCCTACCCGAGAACAATTGAGCTCGATGCAAAAAGGAAGTAGGAAAACCTTCAAGCAGTATGCCCAGAGGTGGAGGGCTCTCACAACACAAGTGCAACCACCGTTGACTCTGACAGAAATGTGTTCATACTTCTTGGGGACTTTGGGAGCTCCGTATATCGAGACAATGGCAGGTGCTGTATATTGAGATTTTGCTGACTTCGTAGCTGCTGGTGAGAGGATTGAAGTTCTGGTAAAAGTTAGCAAATTGGAAACCGACAACAATGAAGGTGGTTATGAAGACTGAGTCTTTCCCATAGGAAAAGAGAGTGGGGAGTGAGCTACATGCAAAATCAGAACCCTTCACAACTCCATTTTCCAGCGTTTCATTCTGTCTATACCAATCGACCTCCAGTGGTTTGGAACTTCTGAACAGCTGATGATCTGAGGCGTTAACTGATGAGATTGCCATCTTAGAATTTTATGATATTGAATTCATGTTAGCTTTCTTGAAGCATTAATGTAATGGATTTATATGGATCTCAGTATGTCTTATTTCATTTTCTTATGTCTTTGACACTCATGTTCATGTCACATCTTTTTTTTGTCATTCTTTTCTTTCCTTTACTTGTCGTCTTTTGGTTCGGATCCCATGGATTTCTCGTTCTGAAAAAAAAATTTGGTGGTCACGAAGGCTATATGTATAGATGTTATTTGCAAAAAGAAAAAAAAAGCAAAAAAATTATAACAAAAAAAAGAAAAATAAAGGGGAGTAGGAAAGTCTTCGCTTGACATGTACTGTCTTTTTGTCTCGAAATTAAAATTTTTGAAAATGAGCACTCAAGATTTGAAATGAAGATTGGCCATCTTTCTTTATCTTTCACAGGAATTCATCTTTTCATCATCTCTTGTTATCCCTTTTTGAGCTTGAAAGTTTTCTTCAATTTAATCCTGGACAAGGATCACTCATACACTAAGGGTTAACACAAAGTGAAAATTGTGATTTTTTTTGAAAAAAAAGGAAAGAAAATGAAATGAAAGAGGTCACTACAAAGGTGAATTATTGAAGTAAAAAGAAAATGGGAGGAAATGAAGAACAATAAAAGAAAGGTGTGCTTGAAAGCGCAAAGTCAGTTGACGATGTTTAATTTTGAACAAGGATCCTTGGTCCTATGCAACCCTTAAACACTTGTTTATGCCTTATATCCTTCATTTCATAACCACTAACCTTAGCCACGTGACAAGCCTTAAAAAGTCCATTTTGATCAATGAAGGATTGCTGTCATTTTCATTAACTTTAATTTTGAGACAAAAGGTTCGTGCTGTTTTGAGTTTTCAATTTTTTTTTTGCTCTTATAAAAAAAAAAGGAAAAATGAAGAAAAGGAGGTACGTGTTAGTCCTACACTGGGGCAAATTTCTCTTTGGTTCAATTTGGCCTTGCATTAGGATAAGTTTCCACCCTGTTCAACTCAACTCCAAACTGGGGCAATTTTTCATTTCCCTAGTTCATTTGACCTACGTTAGGGCAAATCTTTTGGTCATTAGGACGTCCGCCCTATTCAATTCAGTTCTAAACTGGGGCAAATTTCTCTTTGATTCAATTTGCCTTGATGTACGTGCTCAGCAGAAGCCAACTAAAGATCATTTTTATGAAAGTTGAACCAATCCATATGGGGATGACATCTCTTCGAATCTCATATCTTTGTTTGTGTCTATCCTTTGTAAATAATCCTTTTGTGTAGTCAAAATTTTAATTCCAGTCCGAAAGTTGTTCACTTGGTCAATTTCTTTGTTGTTGTGCTTTGGAATCCATGCATGTTTGTTACCTAATGCTTCAGGTAAGGTGAACATGAGTACAATACTATGATTTGACCATCTAATGGTAATCTCCAGATAAACAATTCAGATCAAAAGGAGCTTAGAAGTTTCGATTGAAGGGGAAAATGATATCTCAAGGGATAATCCAAAGACAAGAGGTACTCGAAAAAAGAGATGGAAGTGAGAGCTTTGAAGAAAAGCATACCACAGAGGTCATCCAAATTAAAAGTCAAATTCCAGGTCCATGGCCTGGTGACGGTGCTAAAAGAATTCAAAGTCCTTGGCTTGACGGCTCTCACAAGGTTCCAGCTCCATGGCCTGATGATTGCGTCAAAAAGAATTTTAAGTCATTTGCTTGATGGTTTTACAGAGTTCCAGGTCCATGGCCTGATGATTGTGTCAAAAAGAATTTCCAAGTCCTTGGCTTAATGGCTTTAGAAAGTTTCATGTCTATGGCTGCTTGAGAAAAAAAAAAAAAAGAGAAGAAAAAGAAAAAAATGATGAAGAAAGGGGAGAATGAAAGAAGTAAGAAATAAAGAGGAGAAGAAGGAAGTCAAGAGGATTCCAAGCCAACCGAATGATATGATGAAGAGGAACACTTGAACAAGAGTTTGATTGGTCAAAGCTTTCCATGGTCGTCGTTGGTTCATATGGCTTTTTGAAGAAAAGGGGAAGATAAAAAGAGAGAAAAGGAGAAAGAAAGAATTTTAAGTCCATGTTTAATTTGAGCGCATCGGCTCCATGCATTTTAAGTTTCTGTTGAGCGCATCGGCTCCTTGCATTTTTAATTTCTGTTAAGCGCATCGGTTCCTTGCATTTTAATTTCCTGTTGAGCGCATCGGCTCCTTGCATTTTTAATTTTCTGTTGAGTGCATCGGCTCCTTGCATTTTAATTTCTCTGTTGAGCGTATCGGCTCCATGCATTTTAATTTTCGGTCGAGCGCATCGGCTCCATGTATTTTTAAGTTTCTGTTGAGCGCATCGGCTCCATGCATTTTAATTTCCTGTTGAGCGCATCGGCTCCTTGCATTTTAATTTTCTGTTGAGCGCATCGGTTCCTTGCATTTTAATTTCCTATTGAGCGCTTCGGCTCCTTGCATTTTTAATTTTCTGTTGAGCGCATCGGCTCCATGCATTTTAAGTTTTAATTGAGCGCATCGGCTCCATGCATTTTAATTTCCTGTTGAGCGCATCGGCTCCATGCATTTAATTTTCTGTTGAGCGCATCGGCTCCATGCATTTTACTTTCTTGCATTGCTGGACAAAATTAGAGTTCATATCTTTACTCATTTCTTACGACGATAATTTGAAAAACTATGGTTATTCTTATTATCTAGTAAGAAACAAGTAAAGAGGGGTAACTGTGAACACCCAATTTTGCCCGGGTCAAATAAAATAAATTTTTTTTCTTGATCAAATAATTTAATCATGTTTTAGTTCATTTATTTTCTTTCTTTGTCTATTTTATTTTGAAAAAAATAAAAAAAAAATTAAAAAAAAATTTGTTTCACAGGTTGCTTATCACCCTCTGCACACACACTCACTTACTGTCACACACTCTGCACACACGCTACCCCTCCGCACAATTTTACTATGCACACACACAATTCCTCAATAGAAAAACTCATTTTCACATACAATCCTTTTCACCACACTGCAACACGCAACACAGATGGCACACACTTCAGCCTACACACAAGCAACCAGAAAAAGCTTCGAGCGAGGAGTCGTCTGTCAGCAAAAAAAGGGAGGCATATTACAAGAGGAAAACACGGCACGGCACCGGGGAAGCACTCTCACGTAGAGCACCAGGAGAGGAGTTGATTCCTAGCCTCTTCACCTACCATCTCCATCTTCCTGACCAAGCCATAACCATCCTCCATCACAACTCACCTTCCATCATCACCATTAAACCCAAACCTCCATCTCCATAATCACCCTCAAGCTCACAACCCCTCCATCAACCCACCATAACTTCACCTTCAAGCTCACTTCCCTCCACCGTGACCCACTACCGCCCATAAGCCTTCAACCAACAGGAACCGTCGCTCCCTGGATCTGACAGATCGACCCGCTCGGAGCTCTACCCAGCGCCGCCGCCCTTCCCGCAGCAACACTGCACGTCGTCCCGCACAAAGTCGCACTCCCCGCGACTTCCACGACCCCAGCCGCTCGGATCTGCACCACTCCACCGGACCGCTCCAGCTGCTTCAGCCGCGCGCCTCCCCGTCGTCGAGTATACCCAGACCCGTTCAGCCAGGCTCAAACCCAGCTCCGCCGTCACAGCCGTTCCGAGCCCACCCTGAAGCAGACCACGATCGCCAGATCTGGAATCTCCACCGTGACCGGAACCCGCACACTGCCGTGGACCACAGTGAGGCTCCCTCTTTCTCCATTTTCGTTTTCTCTCCAGGAGCTTCTCTTTTCTTGCTTTTCTGTTAGTTGCTCAAGGTTTTTTTTTCATTATTTTTATTGATTTGTTTATTTCTTTTATTTCTTTTTGTTATTGTTTGTTTTTGCTTCTTTTTCAGCTAGTGAGTTTATTTGGGCCAGGTAGTTTGTTTTGTTTAGGCCAAGAATATTTAGTTTTTTTTAATGTATTATTAAGCATGGTAAATAAAATATAAAAAAAATAAAAAATATACGAGAAATAAAAATGATAATAAATAAATTTAATCAATGCAATGATTAACGATGGTGATTGAATAGCGGATGCTATCTTCAATGTCGTTTGGATCATAAGGGTTTATTGAGTAGTTTAGTGCTAACTTGAACCCTGGGCAAAAATGATTTCATTTTCAAACAATAAAATTTTCTTTTCAAAAATCTTTTAATTAAAATCAATTAACTCACACTTATTTTATACAGAACTACGTGACTTTGAGTTCTTCAATGCACCTGAGGGTACGTAGGAGCAAAATTTTCATTCTATCAAGTCAAAAATTAAATTTTCATAATGTGGCTCTTCTTTTCTTTTAAAAAAATAAAAAATTAAAAAAAAATAAAAAATAAGAAATAATTGCAAGGTCTTTTTAATAGGGGTAAAATAAATAAATTTAAGATTATCAAGTTCTTGCACAACTGACTTAAGGTACCGTCTCAGGACGGGTGTGATAGGGGTGCAGTAGGATTAAGTTTCCACCCTTCCCTATCCATAACCGACTCCCGAATCCGATTTGGTTCCAAAGACCATTTTCTAAAAGGGTTTTCTAATTTTTCCCAAATTTAAATAAAATTGGTGGCGACTCCATATTTTCTAATTTTTAAAATCACGCGAGCTACTATTTCGCCGCGATCTCGGTCGCGACAATACTTGTTTAACATGTCTGTTTAATTTTGTGACAATCTGAATTAGTTTAGGCACTTTGCTGCAAACCGAAAGGTGAAAAATAGCTTAAAATGACCCAGATATTAGCATTAATGGCTTAACTAATGGAAATAGATGAGGATAATTTATTCTAAGTCACAAATGTGTATTCTATTATGTGGTTAAAATTTGAGAATAATCAGAGTCAGTTTGATATTTTTAGGCATACTGGTTGTGTGTTTTAATATCAGAATGAGTAGTCATAGATATGTAAAACAATGGTTTTGGTGCAACAAGATTTTTTATGAATCCTATGATTTATTTTAAACTTGTTGGCTTTAAAAAAACTGGATTTGGAGAAATCTAAGTGTTCTTAGCAGATCGGGAGTATCATTTTGTCACTTAAATGACCAAGCTTCTTATGTTTGTGGCCTTATTTGGTTTATAATTCATTTCTTCACTTTTCACTTGTTTCTCACTTCTCTCCCATGGTTGAAAAATAAAAGCAACAGAGAAGGAAGAGAAAAGAGGAAATGAGGAAAGAAAGAAGATGAAATCAAGAAGGAAAGGAAAGTTTGAAGACTTGTGATCATTTCCATCATCATCTCTATCACCATAGTAGCCTGAGGAGCTCAAGGTAGGGGTTTTGGAGTTTAAACTTCATCTTTTTTTCATTCTTGCCTGTTAGGATTATTTGAGATTTGATATGCCAAAATGAGTTGTTGTCATGTTTTAAGGGATTTTTTTGCTTGGATAAGTGTTAAATGTGGTTTATGACTTGTTCATGCTAAGAGTTTGGATTAGAAACTGAAAATTCTCCATTTGGACCTAACATGCTCTGAGTGTGGATTTTAGGGGTTTAGATGAGTGATTTAGTGTTTTGATCTATTTTTGATGAAATCAATTGGTGTTTTATGTTTCCCTCATATTTGTGAACTTGTTTGGGACTTAAAAACATCAAGAAACGAAGTTGAAGTGATCAAATTCTCGTTTTTGTTCCAAAAGAACAGTGGCTTGATTTCTGCAGAATGTTTTTCAAAATGGTCATGCCTAGGCACAAGTTTTTCACTCCTAGGCATGGACTGATAAAATTTCGGTTCACACCAGACATAGAGCACCATGCTTAGGCGTGGTAAAACTAAGCCTAGGCATGTAAATGTCAAGCCTAGGCATGAGTTTCAGAACTTAGCAAGAGATATGTTCTTGATATTTTGAGATTACTTAAGTGATATGATCACTCTTATATGTTAGCCTAAGTGTATTAAGGCACAAATGAGGGTAATTCTTGGAGAGAATAACCACTAGGCATATATCTAAAAAGTTGTGAAACCTTAGGCAAATCTTTGAGTATAGATTGCCTTAGGGTTATATCTAAGACCTTACGCAACATGAGGTTGTTTTGAAATCATTTGTGAAGTGATAATGTGAGGTTTTAGATATGAGAATGTTAGTTACATGATTCTTGCTACTTTGTTGGATAAGTGAGGCTAGGACTTACATGTATTGGTATTGACTTTGTCACTTGGTTATAAGAATCTTGTGATTGTCTTAATTATGAATTGAGATGGTTTTGGCACCTTTGGTTTTCAAACTTGGTATTTGCTAATTTCCTATGTATTGTAATCTTAGATGGTGTGTACAACCATATAACCTGAGAATGAGGTGTTGGATCTAAATTCTCTTTGCATTTATGCTAGTATGGTCAGGGTTATCGGTATAGGGGTGGTAGCAGTACTCTTACTATTGTGAGAGGAAGCAATCTACTTATTACTAGGTAGTGTGATGACTCTTTTGCCTAACCTACTAAGACATATACAATGAATGGAGGTTCTTGGGAAATAAATAAGTAACTTGTGTTTTCATAACTTAAAACTTGCATAATTATGTTATTAGAACTTTGTTTGAGCATAATCATACCTCATAATATAAAGCATCGCATGGTTGACAACTATATGGGCAGTTGTCATTACTTAGCCAGTTGATTGATTGATTGGTGGCTTGTTTGATATTATCTTAGGATTGTATGAGCGATTCTTTGATGTTATTGATTTTTTTGGATATTCTATTACATAGAGTGTAAATTTATGTTCGGTTGATTTATTTGTTGTAAAAGATTAACTGTTGGTCTTGGTATGCGAATACTGAGAAATTATGATTTCTCACCCATGTGTGTTCCATTAAATCTAGGTGAAGACCCTCCAAAGGGAAATGACAAGAAAAAGAAGAAGCAGAAGGCTTAGTTTAGCATTTTTATTTCTTTTCGCATCAACTTGTATTTATTTACTTTGCTGGATTGTTTGTAAAAGTTTATGTATACAGTATGGCTTGTTAGCCAGTGATGTATGTATATATGATCTTTTTATCATTAGTGGCTCTCTATAATGACTATACAAATTATTATGAGTTTTTATTTTTATACAGTTTTAGAAGTGATATACTTAATGCTATTTATCTTGAAATACTTTCATTTATTTTACGATAATTGTATTAGGGTATTACATTATGGTATCAGAGTCGTTCATCCTGTTGAGTCGGGATATGGACTAGCTATTCTTAGGCATGTTTAGGAGTTCCTATTTATGTTGTGCATTTCTTTGTCTCTTGTGTGAGATGTTTGATTGAATTGTATGACTTGCCTTTGGTATGACTGTTTTAGCTACTGTTGCATAGTTACATGATATTAGAATTAGTTACCTCAATATGTATTGTTCTGTGTTTATAGGAAACTATGGCAGCACCAAGGCAACCTCGTGGAAGTTGGAACTCTGATAATGAAGGCCCTGAAATGGCTAGAGCCTTTATGGTAATGACTAAGGCATTGAGGGACCAAACAACCGCTACTGCCAATGCTATGCGAGAGCCAACTGCCGCAACATCTGAAGCTATAAGAGAGCAAACAACTACGACAACAAGGATGTTTGAGAGAATGAGTGTGACTCAACATCAACCACCTACACCACTACCACACCAACAGGGGCAACCAAACCAAGAGGTAGTTGGAAGGAATTGGACTTTCCAAGACCTCTCGGAGTTCTGGAAATCTAATCCATCTTCCTTTAAAGGGGAGTACGACCTAATTAGAGTTGAGGGTTGGCTTAAAGAGATGGAGAAGATTTTTACTGTCATGACTTGCTCAGACGAGCTAAAGGTGCTTTTTTCTACGTATATGCTGGAAGGTGAGGTAGAGGATTGGTGGGTGGACACCAAGAGAGCTCTTGAGGTGGCAAGGACTCATGTGACATGGAAGATCTTTAAGAGATCATTTCTGAAAAATTTCTTTCCGCAAAATCTTCAGAATACAAAGGAATTAGAATTTATTAAGTTGGAACAGAGAGATTTGTCTATTGGCCAGTATGTGGCTAAATTCAATGAATTGTCTAAGTTCTCATCTTGCATAAGGCTTAACCCAGATGAGTTATGGAAGTGTGTTAAGTTTGAAGAGGGATTGAGATAAGATATTCAGAATGTCATCTAACCATTTAAGATTCGAGACTTTGAAACTTTGATTAATAAATGTCGAATAATCGAAGGGCGTTCTAAAAAGCTTTCAGTGGAGCCTAAGTCACAAGACTTTCAAAAGAGGAAGCGGGGTGACGACAAGTTCAATAAAGGAGCTTCTAAATCTAGCTTTCCTCAGAACAAGGATAAGCAGATTCAGAAAGAGTTTATGGGACTTAAGTATTCCAAGTGTGGGAAACAACATGGAGACCGGCGTTGCTCGGTGTGTTTTGTTTGTGGACATTTTTCTAAGGAGTGTCCATCAAGGAAGGAAACTACGCCTACTTAGAAACTACAAGCCAAAGGAAGAGTCTATACTCTAGTTGGTGAAACGATGACTCAGTCTTCCGATCTTATCGAAGGTAAATGCATTATTCACATTCATCTTTTAACTGTGATATATGATTCGGGAGCATCTCACTCCTTTGTTTCTAATGATTGTGTGAATGAGCTGGATTTACCTATGTCTAAACTTTCATATAACTTATTTGTATCTACGGCTACTGGTAAACCAGTTACAACATTGTTTGTCCCAAAATAGGTCGTAAGTGCATGGGTCGTACAAGTACTAAAATGAAGAGTAAAGATCGTTCTTTCGAGGATAAGTTTACTTCCAATACTAAATATTAACCAATAGCTTATATAATTTTATTCAAGAACATAAAAATTTAAAAAAATAAATATAAACTAAAAAACTAAAAAACGGTAAAGATAATGGTTAGAGTTTAAGGAAATCCTTCTTCACCCCTTACTTCAACCAACAATATGCAATCCTCTTCATAAATATAAATGCAATGATTAGGTTAGCTTGAGAATCTACTTTAGTTGAAAGTCTATGTCTAGGGTTCAATCAACTATGGTTTCATTTGCTCAACTCACTATATTTCCATGAGAGCTAACACAAAATTCACTCTTTAAGATCTATTCTCAAACATGCGCTATGCATGCTAAGAGGTATATTTCTATCCAATTAGCGAATCAATACATCTTGCCATTAGGATGGAATCGAACATGCATCAACCATACATATGATTTCAAATCCAAAGTCTTATGTCTAGGCTCATTAGATTTTATCAAATCAGCTTAAATGATGATCATGCATTCAAGAGCATTAAGAACAATATGATTGAACAAAACTATACATCCATACAAATTCAAAGGAGAACAGAATCATTAATATTCATAAAAAGGATTCAAAGCATTCCCTAAAACAGCTACTACATCATTGAACACGAAAATACAACACAAAAATTCATGTTCAAAATTAGAGGAGAGAAGAAAGAAAAGGGAGAAAGGAGGAAATGCTTATAGATGTTGCCATTGATACTTAAATTTCTCTCCATGAAGAAGATAACCTCCAACCTTGGCTCCCTTGACCTCTTTCAACCTCAGAAACGAAGAACCAACGCAGCTTCTCTAAACCCTAAACGGTCATCCTAAGAAAATTTGATAAAAATCTATTTATAGGCTCAGTTTGCCACCTCATGTCGTGACATGCACTTCCTTGCGTTGCGGCGCGCATGCCTCAAGTGTAAGTACTAACAGCAAGTGATGCGCATCACGCCGCAGTGTGACATACCCAGCGTCGCGGTGTGCTCTGCTAGAATGCTTCCATAGCTTTCTCCTCCAATGTTGAGTCTTGGCTTGCATCAATTCATCTCTTTTGAGCTCATCCTACGTTAGAGAAATCACCAAGTTAAATATAAGTTGTAAATCCACTTAATCGCTAAAATAATATGCATAATTTGCTCAATAACATATAAAAAGATATCCAAATTGCATTTGACAAATATAAGCCTAAAATATCCCAAATATACTTAAGAATAAGGACTAAGCAATTAATAGAGCACAAATGGAGGGCACCAATAACTACATTTCGTAAAATTATCACACATCCAGAGTGTGTCTTGATTGTTATGTAAAGGTAGAAGATATGATTTTCTGTGTAAACCTTATCTATTTGCCTCTTGTAGATATTGATGTCATCCTGGGCATGGATTGGTTCTCCGCTAACCATGTAGTGTTGAACTGTTCAGAAAAATCCCTGGCTTTCTTGTCAGATATACCTACTAGAATCATTCCATCTGAGTCTGTGTATCTCAATGCGAATTAGGTCAATCTTTATTTAGAAGAGGGAGCTCTAAGATATGTTTTATTGTTTTCACTAAGTGTTGAAGTTGAGCAAAGCCTAGGTGAAATACTAGTGGTGAATGAATATTCTGAAGTTTTCCCAAGTGATATAGTGGAGTTGCCACCCGAGCGAGAAATAGAGTTTACTATAGACTTAGTGCCTGGGACGGGACCTATCTCTATAACACCCTATAGAATGGCACCACTAGAGTTAGCGGAACTCAAGAAGCAAATCGAGGATTTGTTAGATAAGCAATTCATGAGACCAAGTGTTTCTCTATTGGGAGCACCTGTGTTACTAGCAAAGAAAAATGATGGTACCATGAGGCTTTGTGTGGATTATAAACATCTGAACAATGTAACAATTAAAAATAAGTATCTGTTGCATAGGATAGATGATATAATGGATCAACTGAAAAGAGCTGCAGTTTTCTCAAAGATTGATCTTAGGTCTGGTTATCATCAGATAAGAGTTATGGAAGATGATATTCATAAGATAGCTTTTAGAAGTAGGTATGAGCATTATGAGTACTTCATGATATCCTTTGGGTTGACGAATGCACCGGCAGTGTTCATGGATTATATGAACAGGATCTTTAGACCCTACATGGATCAGTTTGTTATGGTATTTATTGATAATATCTTGATCTATTCTAAGACAATGGAGGAGCATGAACAACATCTGAGGATAGTGTTGGAAACCCTTAAGGAGAATAAGTTGTTGTCAAGCTATCTAAATGTGATTTCTGGTTTTCACAAGTGCAGTTCTTGGGACATGTGATATCTCAGGATGAGATTTCTGTGGATCCAAGTAAAGTTGATGCAGTGTTATAGTGGGAGAGACTAACCATTGTGACCGAGATCAGAAGCTTCATAGGCTTGGCAGGGTACTATAGAAGGTTCATAAATGATTTTTCTCAGTTAGCGCTACCCTTGACTAGATTGACTAGGAAAGGTACTTCTTTTGATTGGACTCAGGATTGTGACAGTAGTTTCCAAGAGCTAAAAGTAAAGTTGAGTACTACACCAGTGTTGGTAATTTCGGATCCTTTGGAGAACTTTGAGGTATACTGTGATGCTTCAAAGATGGGTTTGAGTTGTATTTTGATGCAACATAAGAGAGTTATTGCCTATGCATCAAGGGAGTTGAGACCTCATGAGGAGAATTACCCTACTCATGATCTAGAGTTAGCTGCAGTAGTGTTTGCCCTAAAGGTTTGGAGACACTACTTGTATGGAGTTCAATTTGAGGTGTTTAGTGATCATAAGAGTTTGAAGTACTTATTTGATAAAAAGGAACTGAACATGAGACAACTGAGATGGATGGAGTTTTTGAAAGACTACGACTTTGAGTTAAAGCACCATCCGGGTAAAGCTAATGTGGTGGCTGATGCACTAAGTAGGAAATCCCTACATGTGTCCCAAATGATGATAAAAAAGAGTAAACTTCTTGAGAGTTGTAGATACATAAGTCTTTTAGTAACTGTGTTCCACATAGTCTCAGTGTGAGTTGAGTGGACATAGTGAGTGACTTTAGGACTCAGATCTTGGAAGCTCAAAAGGAAGATGAGACTCTTAGTGATCTAAGTGAGCAGATATTTTTTGGAAATCCTAGAGAGTTTGATATGTCGGATGATGTAATGATTAAGTTTAGAGGTAGACTTTGCATTCCTTATGAATCCAAAATCAAGGAAAGGATCCTTGAAGAAGCTCACTGTAGTCAATACTCTATTCATCGTGGAGCCACTAAGATGTATCAAGACTTGAAGAAGTTGTTTTGGTGGTTTTGTATAAAGAGGGACATAGTTGAGTTTGTGTCTAGGTGTCTAACTTGTTAGAAGGTTAAGATAGAACACCAGAAATCCTCTAGACCTCTTCAATCTGTGGGAATCCCTGAGTAGAAATGGGATAACATTACAATGAATTTCGCGATGGACTTCCTCAAGATTCAGTTAGGATTTGATACAATATGGGTTGTAATGGATAGATTAACCAAATTTGCGCATTTTATACCTATTAGAGCTAACTACTCCAGGGATAGACTTGCCCAGCTATACCTTCAGGAGATAGTTAGGATGCATGATATACCTCTTAGTATAATTTCTGATAGAGACCCTAGATTTATATCTAGATTTTAGGGAGCCTTACAGAAAGTTTTTAAAACTAAGCTTAGTTTAAGTACAGCATACCATGCACAGACTGATGGTCAGTCAGAAAGAACTATTCAAACTCTTGAGGATATGCTTAGAGCACGTGTGCTAGAGCAGAAAAGGGAGTTGGGATAAGTTCTTACCCTTAGTGGAGTTTTCCTGCAACAACAGTTATCATACTAGCATAGGTATGGCACCGTATGAAGTAATTTATGGTAGAAAGTGTAAGTCCCTTTTGTGTTAGTATGAGATTGGAGAGAGAACCATTTTAGGTCCTAAGTTGGTACAGCAGACCACAGATTATATTAAAATGATCCGGGATAGGTTGGTTAAAGCTCATAGTAGGCAGAAGAGCAATGGTAATAAGAGGAGAAGACTTTTAGAGTTCAGTGAGGGAGATCATGTAGTCTTGAGAGTCACTCCTACAACAGGGATTGGTAGAGCATTGAGAACACAGGAATTGAACCCTCGTTTCATTGGTCCCTACCAGATTCTAAAAAGAATTAGACTCGTAGCCTACCAAATAGCCCTTCCACCCAGTTTGTCAAACCTTTATGATGTCTTTCATGTGTCACAACTTAGGAAGTACAATATAAATCCTTCACATGTCATGAGAAATGAATCTGTATAGTTAAGAGAGGATTTGTCTTATGTTATGTGGCTGATGAGGATCGTGGACAGAGGGGTCAAAGAGTTTAGATGTAAGTAGATATCTATAGTGAAGGTGCTAGTTTCAAGGATGCGACTTAGGAGTTGGAGTCCCACATGCAGCAAGACTACCCCCAGTTGTTTACATGAGGTAAGTAATTTTGGGGACAAAATTTTAAAAAGGAATGGAGAAATGTAACATCCTCTTCAACATGTTAGACTTGTAAATAGTTACTGAGGTAGCTTAATACTTGCTTAACATGCCTGTTTAATTTTGTGACAATATGAGTTAGTTTAGGTATTTTGCTGTAAGTCAAAAAGTGAAAAGTAACTTAAAAGGAAAGCTTAAATACTTGTGATCATTTCCATCATCTCCATTACCATAGCAGCTTAAGGAGCTTAAGGTAGGGGTTTTTGAGCTTAAACTTTATATTTTTCTCATTCTTCCATGTTAGGCTTATTTGAGGTTTGATATGCCAAAATTAGTTCTTGTGGTGTTTTAAGTGATTATCTTGCTTGGATAAGTTTTAAATGTGCTTTATGACTTGTTCATGCTAAGAGTTTGAATTAAAAACTAAAAATTCTCCATTTGGACGTAAAATGCTCTAAGTGTGGATTTTAGGAGTTTGGATGAGTGATTTAGTGTTTTGATCCATTTTTTATGAAATCAATTGGTGTTTTATGTTTCCCTTATGTTTGTGAACTTGTTTGGGACTTAAAAACATCAAGAAACAAAGTTGAAGTGATCAAATTCTCGTTTTTGTTCCAATGGAGTAGTGGCTCGGTTTCCGCAAAATTTTATGCAAGATAGTCACGCCTAGGCACAGGTTTTTCACGCCTAGACGTGGACTAATAAAATTTCGGTCCATAACAGACAAAGAGCACCACGCCTAGGCGTGGTAAAACCAAGCGTAAGCATGAGACAGGACATAAACCATGCTTCGGAGTATAAATGTCAAGCCTCGACAAGAGTTTCAGAACTTAGCAAGAGATGTGTTCTTGATGTTTTGGGATTTCTTAAGTGATGGGATCACTCTTATATGCTATCCTAAGTGTATTGAGGCACAAATGAGAGTAATTCTTGGAGAGAATAACCACTAGGCATATATCTAACAAGTTGTGAAACCTTAGGCAAATCTTTGAGTTTAGATTGCCTTAGGGCTATATCTAAGACCTTACACAATATGAGGTTGTTTTGAAATCATTTGTAAAGTGATAATGTGAGATTCTAGATATGAGAATGTTAGTTACATGATTCTTGCTACTTTGTTGGATAAGTGAGGCTAGGACTTACATGTATTGGTATTGGCTTTGTCACTTGGTTATGAGAATCTTGTGATTGTCTTAATTGTGAATTGAGATGGTTCTGGCACCTTTGGTTTTCAAACTTGGTATTTGCTAATTTCTTATGTATTGTAACCTTAGATGGTGTGCACAACCATATGACCTGAGAATGAGGTGTTGGATCTAAATTCTCCTTGCATTTATGCTAGTATGGTCAGGATTACCGGTATAAGGGTGGTAGCAGTACTCTTACTATCATGAGAGGAAAGAATCTACTTATTACTAGGTAGTGTGATGACTCTTTTGCCTAACCTACTGAGACATATACAATGAACGAAGGTTCTTGAGAAATAAATAAGTAACTTATGTTTTCATAACTTAAAACTTGCATTAGCATTTGCATAATTATGTTATTAGAACTTTGTTTGAGCATAATCATACCTCATAACATAAAGCATCGCATGGTTGACAACTATATGGTAGCTGTCATTACTTAACCAGTTGATTGATTGATTGATTGGTGGCTTGTTCGATATTATCTTAGGATTGTATAAGCGATTCTTTGATGTTATTGATTTTTTTTTATATTCTATTACATAGAGTGTAAATTTATGTTCGGTTGATTTATTTGTTACAAAAGATTAATTGTTGGTCTTGGTATGCAAATACTAAGAAATTGTGATTTCTCACCCTTTTGTATTCCATGTAAATCCAGGTGAACACCCTCCAAAGAGAAATGACAAGAAAAAGAAGAAGCAAAAGGCTTAGTTTTATTTCTTTTTGCATCAGCTTGTATTTATTTACTTTGCTGGATTGTTTGTAAAAGTTTATGTATACAATATGGCTTGTTAATCAATGATTATAATATATATATATATAATCTTTTTATCATTCGTGGCTCTCTATAATGACTATACATGTTATTATGAGTTTTTATTTTTATGCAATTTTAGAACTGATGTGCTTAATGCTATTTATCTTGAAATACTTCCGTTTATTTTACGATAATTGTATTAGAGTGTTACATAAATTCTCGTGAATTTTTACTATTAAGATGAGCTTTATCAAAATAAAGACGAAAATGATTACTCGATCTAGACATTTTTTAGATTTTTACGAATTTTTGTTGTAAATGCATGAGTTGTTTTTTATTTAATATATATAGCAGTCATGATTTTTTTTATAAGTCTTAAAGACTTTTATTTCTTTAAAAATTAGTATAACATGATAAATTTGGATGAATATAATATATTTTTTATTAAAGGATATTTTTGTCAAAAGTGTTAATATTTTATCATATCCAATATTGTACAGTGCATCAACTAATACATGATAGTATTATCTTATACATTGTAGTATCTTATACAATGTCGCGTCAAACACTGGTTAGTATTAAAATTTTATCAATCCTTATGTTATTAGACCATATACTATTAGACCTAATATAAACAAGCATTATCTTATCATGCAAACCAAACGGACCGTTAGACTTTATTACTCTCTCTTATCCTTCTCAATTAAGCGACAACACATTGAAAATTAAGCCTTGTTTGGTACATCGCATAAGATAAGATTTGATAATATTAAACTTGATAATATAATATAAGTTATACACTGTATAACTTTTTATACTATCAAGTATTTGGTGTGATATGCACAACTAGATAATTTTATACTATCATGTGTTTGTTGTAAAATTGTATAAGTTTGTATAAGATAACAAACTTTATAATGGACAAAAATATTCTTATACATTAAAAAAAGTTAAAATTTTAATTTTGCAACAAAAATTATTGTAATTAATTTAAAATATTAAAATCCTATAAACATTTTCAATCCATAACACACATGACAACTCCACATCTACAATATAGAATAAAAAAAGATACACCTTTGGTAGAAACTAAAAAGTCATTCACTCATAAAATTAACAATAAGTACCATTAAGCAAATGTAATTTATCCAAATTCACAACCAAAGATTCAAGATTCATCAATACAATTAAATAGTTCTAAGCCAAAAGTACCATCAAATTATAAATAGTGACAAGCAAATCCTTTTCTAAAGCTAACACACAAAGTTCATTACATATCATCAAGTAAATCCTACACAAATTGGATTCTATTTTCACCTTTAAACCCCCAAAATAAATAGACTTGGTTGGGATTTTGCATCAACACCCGGCTAGCCTTTTTGCACTCCCTAATAATCAACTCCTGCATTTTCATCAGTTCATCAACAATAGCCCTTGCTTCATCATGAAAGTCTTGCACTTTGTGTTCTCAGCCATAGCACCCAACCTTTTAGCAATGTCTTCTAATACTTCAACTATGTTTTTGCCAAATTCTTGTATGCTACTTGCAATTGAATCCCCTCCTCTTGTCCTCTTACAGAATAACTCTTATTCTTTGTATTTTGTTGAGTTTGATTCACAGATGCCAAATGATTGTCATTCTGAAAGTTATCATCACTCAATTCCACAAGCTCGTCAACTTATGTAGGCATGATCTTCACACTGGAAGCCTCATCTTTGTCTAAGTCCCCCTCTACATCAGCAGGGGCTTCAGTACCTTTTCCATTAGCACAGTCACTACCAAAAATCACAACCAGCCTATCATAGTAAGGAAAAGTCCTTTTCCTATAGCCTTTCAAGCTTGCATCTTTCTACAAAAGAAAAGGTATCACAAAAAAATTATAGTGAAATTATCAAAAAAAATCTAAAATAAAAAGAAGAAATAAAGCGCATATTCAAAACCTAGATATATGTTGCACACACATCTTCATTGTCAACTAGAATTTTCTTGTTCACATCATCTCAACCAAACTCACATCATCTCATATATTGCACCATACTCAATTTTCAACTTTCTCATCATTAACTCAATGTGTGGCTTCACTTTTATGCTTGCAGTGGGAAATTTTGTTGTCAACTGTTGTTGCACCCATATCAAGGCTCCATTTTTGAACTGCCTACCATCCTGTCACTTATTTTTTGCCACCACCTCCTCTAACAAGCTAAGCAAAGCATTAAACTCTTCATCAAACCAACCTCTACGTTCTCCCTTAACTTTAGAAGCTAGTGGTTGGGTACTTGAAGAATCCATACCTATTAAATAATTTAACTAACAAAAAGAAAGAACATATTTGTTTTTAAAAACAATAACGATGTTTTAACCCGTAGAGAACAAAAAAAAAAGGTACAACTTGACCATAAGTCACAATTCAACACTTTAATGAAAATTACAATAACATAAATCTAATAAAGTAGACAACCCCTCTGCACATGACCCCTACGAGGTGCCCAATTTTGAAACATTTGGTTTGCTAATTCATCTCGCCATGCATTCCACGCATCATTTGTTTCAATTGTTTTTATGTTATCAAGTTCATCTTGTTCCTCATCATTTAGCACGCTATCCAACTCCATCTCAATTGGATCCACAGCCATCTCACCACCTATCAAATTGTGCAGCAAACAGCCAGCAATTATAATGTAATTTTGGGCTTTTTTTAAATAAAATGATGGACTACTAAGAATTGCCCAACGAATCTTCAACAACTCAAATGTCCTTTCAATAACATTCCTAGCTGCAGAATGCCCTCATGTTGAAGAGTTCTTGAGGAGTTGTAGGAGTACAACAAGGAGTTGTAGGAGTACAACCACATCGCCAATTATTAAGGTGGTAACAGGTTCCCCTATAAGATGCTAGGAACCCTTCTACATTGGCATATCCAACATTCATAAGATAGTAGTACCCTATTTAAAAATATAATTGCACTCTTAATACAAGTTCAACAATTAAAATGACTAAATCAATACCAATATAATAATCTCACCAGTTGGAACCCTAAGCCTATTCCTTCTAATAATTGCATCTCGCAATATCCTAGCATTTGAAGTTGAACCCCCCCAACCTGGCAAAACATATATGAACTTCATGTCTCTTGAACACACTCCTAATACATTTGTGGCTATTTCTCCTTTTCGACTTCAGTATCTTAGTTTTTCAGTCTCAGGAACATTAACTCTAATATAAGAGCCATCTAAGGCTCCAAGACACCGCTAAAAACAGAAAATATATTCATGTAGTGAAAATAAAATCTAAAAAAATGATTATATGTATTACCTTAAACCATTTCCACCTATCATCATTGTAGTCCTCTAGAACAGAATTAGGTGTCTTAAGTAAAAATTTATGTAACCTCAACACATTTCAATACTAAGTTGAAGTATCTACTTATTGTCTGTCCAGAATGTTGAAATTTAAACTTTATGACTCTATTTTTAGCATGGTGAGCTAAAATGTGTAAGAACATGACAACTTGTTCTTGAATTGGTACTAATCCATCTTCTTTTAGTTGCCCATCTCTTTGTAACATCTTACATAATACTCGAAAGTGTGGGCATTTATACAAAGTTGTTCCACACAAGCAACATCATCATTAACTAGCCTATCTCTAAACACTCTCCTCAACTCATCTTTTCTTGCCCTTGGTATAATACGTTGCCTAAGGGACTGCCTATTAGATTCCTCTTGTGCCACATTACACATATAAAGAAAAGACATAATGCGTACAACTATCATCTCCCAAAAAGCTTGTTCTAACATCAAATATGTTAGCATAACATTAGAAAACTCATTTTGACCATCAAGCCATCAATTTGGATAGAGCCACTTATTAGGATCTATACCACCTAAAAATTCAATAAAAAGAAAAATATACCATGTCAAATAATGCATGAAATTGAATAATAAAAAATAAGTGTCATAGTTATAACATCACAAGTTACAACCTACAAGTTACAATGCAGAAGCATTCCATCAAATTTTGTAAAACATACCATATGTTTTTACACATAAAATCCTTCAACAGTGATTTGCAAATATAGCAATAATCTTATTTCTTATTTAATATTTAATTTTCTTTTTTCTCTCTATCTATTGATATGAGATGGGCAGCATGAGGGACTATGACTTTTCAAAGCCAATTTTATAATTGCAATGCTCTTTCAAATGTAATTATATTATGTGGGAATTATGGTAGGAAGAATTTGCTTTGACCATAAAGCAATATTTTTTTAAAAAATACATACAAATGAATTCGGGGCATGTTCAACCAAATACCGGATGACTATAAAGAAAAAAAAATGGTTCAAGTTTCGAAATCCACTTTACTTGCAATCAATAATAAAATAAAAAAAGTTGAAGTACTGATTCATCGGAAATTTTCATAAGCTTGCTATCTAGACCTTTTGGCTTTTGCTTGCAATGAAAAAAAAGTTTATGATATAACTTATACAACTACACATAACGGTTAAATAGGGGAGAGAATTGACCTTTCTACACGGATGAACACAGAGCAGAGATGCAGAGTCTACGAGAAAAACACGACGAAAAAGTGTTAGGGTTGAATTGGGATTAGAAAATTGTTTTTTATCCAACCTGATAAAATTAGGTTTTATCACACTATTTGAAGCTTAATAAATTTACCCTATAATTATAAGATAAAAAAGGATGAATTAGATAAGTGTATCCTATCAGATATTTGATAAACACAATTTTATATATATTAGTTAATTTTCATATTTAATTTTTTAGATATTTTATGTGCTTAATTGATTAGTCTTATCTATATTTTATAAATTTATGTTCAAATTGAGCTTAATTGTATTTTTTAGCATTATTAGAAATTTTACACTATTTCTATATTTTCGCATAACTTGAGTTCTAGACATATAAAAATTATGAATTTTACTTTGTAGAAAATCTGAGAAAAAGCTCTACAATTTTGATGAAGAACTTGAAGGCTAAATAGGATGTCTAGTTGATCAAATTAGGCCAGAAAGTTAAAATAGAGATGTTGTCGCTGGAGCCTGGATGATATGCAAAGATTGGGTTATAATTTAGGCTGTAAGAGTCATATGGAGTTGAGACAAGTGCCATTAGAAAGCTAAGACACAGATATTCAACTCTTATGAAGACCACTTATCAAAACTGTGACGTTTCAATGGTGTTCTCACCCTTTGAAGTAGGTTGACGAGTCTAGAAAGCTGTTAATAATATTTTGAGCATAATTCTCTCATCCTAAACCCAAATTAAGAAAATTAGTGTCTAATTAAAGTTAAGATGAAGATGATTAACCCTAAGCTAAGGGCAAACTTGGCTAGTAAGAGTGATCAAAGGGCTCGACCCGATTGTGCCTTATACTACAAGTAAATTGATGAATTGACTTACAAATTAATATAATTTGATAGACTCAGCAGCTATCAGTGCCACAACAAACATATGATAAAAACATGCCATATAGTATAAGCTTATCCTATCATGCCTTTTACTATGTACCAAACAAGGCTTTGAAGTGTTAAAATGGGTCAAGTCTAATGGCTAACCTGAATAACCCGTCAAAATATATGGTCTGGCCTACAAAAATTTATGCGCAAATAGAATTTAGCTCAACTTCCTCCAATTCGATTTAGCTCCATCCCGCAATGGGTTGAACTAGCTCAATGATTCGATGTCTTATTCTTTTTCTAGAGTATTATCAAATAATTTATATGATATGTGAAAGATTTTACCATTACTTTCTCTAATATAAATTAATATTTGTTTCACAAAAACTATTTTTATTTACTGTTTGCTTGGATTTTAACTTTGCAAAAGAAAAAGAAGGTGATAAAGCATAAGAATTAAATTTTTAAATGTTGAAAAGTAAGAAAAAATTGCAATTCATTTCAACGGGCTTACTCACCTAACTCGTGGATCACAATGGGTCGACTCAAATTGATACGTCTAATTGAAAGGTTTATCTTTTTCTTCACATTCTTCTACTTTTAAATTCAATAATAAATAAAAAATAAATTAATAAATATAAAGTATCATTATGAATTTGAGTTATATAATATATTTTATTTGTTTTATTAATATGAATTTATACGTATATTGAATATTATATCATCTAGTTTAATCAGTAGTTTAACCGGTTGAACCAATTAGACATTGACTCAGATGTTCCGTTAGTTCAATTTCTATTTCGATTTTTAAAACATTGGTATATAAAATGCCATTTTTTTAATATAAGTCTAATGTTGTTGTAGCCTTGGATTTGTCATATTGAAGAAGAACTATGACTATGATGAACATATATGTTATCTTACATTTACGAGGGAAAAAAAACACATACACAGTATGGTTATTCAAGACCTGACCCATCATACTAACCTATCTCGGCCCAAAACTCATTGGGACGGGTTTGAGTTCTATGAATTAGACTTCTTGTATTTTCGGGTTGGGTTCAGGTCATGTTTCGGGTTATCCTAACCTAGTCTGATGTCACACGTTATTTTAAAACTTACTTTTTTTTTTACAATTAGTTATAATTAATAAGATTTCATAATTTAAACTAATAACTTTTGTGTAATATGATAATATTTTTGTATTGAAATTATTTGTTTTGAAATATATTTAGTAAAATACATTATAGTTTTAGTTTCCTACTTTTAAAATTGTATAACTTAGTTATGTATAATGTTTAACTTTATACATTTTGTCTAATATTTGGTCGGCCAATTTCAACCCGGTCATTAGTCGGGCCATGACCAGGCCAAGTTTGAGTCTAACAATTTGTCCTAATCAAAATATCAGACTAGGTTTGGGCTAAGCTGAACCCATCCTAACTCGGCCCATGAACACTCCCAATACACACACTAGCCAGAAGATCAGGTTGGGTTGAGTCTCCTCATACTAGAAAAACTAAGACTTACTCTACAAAGAATTAGATTAATTAGTAAAGATTGAAACAGTTCACTTATAAGGTTTATATTCAATTCTCCTACCAAGAGTTACATCAATTAGTAAAGATCAAATCAGTTCACTTGTATAATGCTCAATTCTTGCTGGTAGCAATCCTTTCTTGATAAGCAATAAGTATCACTATAGAACCTTCCTGAGATTTGTAGATGAAGGATTTGAATTCAAACCAGCCAAATTACGCTAATAGATCTTGTTACTAAATCTGTCAAAATGAGTAAACTTAATTAGTAAGGATTGAATCACTTCACTTGTAAGGTTTATGATCAATTCTCCTACTCGGAGTAAGATCAATTAGTAAGGGTCAAATCACTTCATTTATAAGGTTTATGCTCAATTCTTGCTGCTAGCAATCCTTTCTTTGTAACACCCTAATCCTAGATACTAAAAGCAACTAGAATCAAGGGTGTCACTAAGAAAATTAAAATATAAAACTTAAAACATACTCATATCTGTATAACGATAACGCACACATACATAGAGTCATGACAAAGCAAGTGAGCAAGACGTTTTACGCATCTAACAACTTGCTCATTACCGTGAAACTATCTAATATGTCTGAAATTATAACTTTCTTACAAAATTAATTACAAACACATATTTACATAATCATTAATATAATACAGAGCTTATTACAAACTAAGAAAATATATATGCTCCTGTTGTGGTCTACCTCTGGATTTATCATGGAAATAAGAAATTGGGGTGAGAATTTGAAATTCTTAGTAGTAAATTTATAAAGCATAATATCATAATAAATTCAACTACTATGGTTAAAAACAAGTTACATAAATAATAAGTGACAAAGTGACGTAAGCTAAAACTTAGTCTTTTCATTTCCAAAATAATCGGTTCATAAAGAAAAAACTGATACCTACATTGTATAATACTTTTATTATGTTATCATAAAAATACTTTCTCAAATGCATAATAAATATTCAATCTCATTTTACTCACCTTAATCACAAATCCTCCACAATTATACCATACTAAAAACATCAAGTTCTCAATTAAATATTAAATGAACATAATCAAGATTATTTAATATTCGATCAATTAAACACATTAAAATATCCAATATACAACAACATGCATAAGTTCATCATTCCCATTTGTATGGTTAATCAATTAATCATTATTAAATTTAAATATGACTCATAATTTCTATAATTAAATAGGGCAACGACCCACTAGTAATACTTAGCATGCGTAATTAGGTTAACTCATCTATGGTTATAACCTCTGTAATCACCTTAGTGATGAATACCACTTTAATAACACAATGATCAATTTATAAATATTTCAACAAGCCTCAAAACAATGAAATTTTAAAAGTCAATAATGGTGACAATAGACCTTAGCCGTGGAGATCAACACAAGGTACAAAGCAATCCCTTATCTACAATCAAGGCTTCAACAACCTCACTTAGTTATGGTCAAAACTTCATTAAATCACAATTTAAGGTCTTGACCATAGATACCTAACATGCGTAATTAAACTCAAAATTAACAAATGATACATCACAGTCAAGGCAATGGTCAAGGCTTCATCAAAGCACACTCACGACTTGATCATAAGAAAATACCCAATAGTAATAAGTGTAAATATAATTCAAAAATGTTTAAATTCAATATCAAAGTGTGAGTTCAATCATGGTCTAGCTCAACTACTTATTTTAATTCACAACATAACTTTGAGTCAAGATTCCTTTAAAGAAAAACAATAACAAAGCTTTTAAGCATAAAAGCTCCCATAATTAGTCTTGACCATGAACAGAACAACGACAACCAATTTACTACCCAGTAACTCAATGTTCAGATTTGAACCAGAAATTAGTCTATTTTTAAAATTAATCAAGAATCATCATTAATCACAATCATTACATAATAACCAAGCATTCAAGTCCTTACTAAATCAAAGAATAAATTATGGGTTCCATACTTATATTTTAAACAGTAAAGTCCATCAATTTCTCATCATAATTAATGACACCAATCTCAAGTCAAGAATAAATGGAATTACAAGAGCAAACTTTGAACCAATGTTCTCTTTAAAATTTTCTATTCTAACAGTGGTTATTCAATCCATAACACAACCAAATTTCATTCAAATACCATCATAAATATTATCACAATTTCAACTTATGAACCAATAGTAATAGAAGCACAATTTAAAACAAAGAAATCAAACAAAGAGACCTCCTTTCTTACATAAAACAGCCATAGTCAACATCTATAGGAAATTACTTAGTAAAAATCTTATTTCCATATCATTATTAAGTTCATAATCTTCAGTTCATCCTTATTTTATTTCAAATCCAAAAATCATCATATAACCAAGGAAACCACTTACTCAAAATCACAATCAACACATAACCAACCTTTCTATTTCAAAATCTTTATCAACATTCAGATTTTCAGAACAAACTCAAAACGAAAATAGCAAATGAAGACCCCCTACCTCATTTCCACGGTTCCGTTTCTGATTCTTTGGCGACTCCCTTTCTTTCTCCCTTTCACGTTCCTGCTTTCCCTCTTGTTTCTATTTCACTTATTTTCTTCATTTTCTTTCCCATTTTCTCGGTTCTCTCAGCACCCACAAAAACAAGAGAGAAAGAGTGTGAGTCAGAATCAAAGGAGCAAAAGGGAAAGAAAAATGGTTTATAACAAACCAGATCGGGCAAAGGGGAGCAAACCAGCGTGAAAACGGAGGAGTAGCTGGACGATGACGATGATGAACGGCCAGACAGATAGTCGAGCTTCAGCGTGGACGAACAGCGAGAGAGGAACGACGCGCGTGCTCAGACGACGGTAAGGCCAGCACCGTGGACGAGCGAGAGAGATCAATGAGTGAGTGAAAGCATGGAGAGTATGACAGCTAGAGAGAAAAAGGAAGAGAGGGAGCTGATGGGTGAATGGAGAAACAGGAGGGAGAGTGAAAATGAGAAAGGGAAAACAAGTAGATGAGAAGGATTCAGAAAATTAAGAGAGAGAAAAAGGATAGTGATAAAGATATTTTGAGTAAAGGCAGATCGAAATATTCTATTGGAATTATTTTTATCTTTTAAAAATATTTTAAGAGAAAGATCGATTTATATCTCATCCGTATAAGTCTTTTTTGACTTATATTTATTTTTAATTATGAGATTCATTTTCATCTAATGATTGAGATTATTTCATTAAAAGTAACTATTAGATGAAAGTGAATCTAATAGTTAAAAATGAGTGTAAGTAAAAAAAAAACTTACACTAATATAAGTTAATCCTCCCTCATATTTTAATCCTTCATAACTTACTTCTAATTTCCTCTAGAATCATAGAAGATTTTAGAACTCCTCTTAATCTTAATTTTCATCCTTTAACACATGATCATAAGCACTTTTATCATATATTAAACTTTACTATTCATTTATAGGTTAAGTTAATTATCATGAAATTAAATTTAAAAGCATTTAAGTATTCTTTTTAATCTATTTTTATTCTTAAATTAATTTTTATTCCTCTATTTTATATTTTACTTGTGATATCACTATAATTATTTCCATCCTTTTAATTATTTAAGTTAAGTTCTAGATTATTTTAAATTATTTCTCATATTCAGTATTATAAATTTATGCTCCATTCGTTCCAAATAATTTTTAAAATTATCAGAGACTTATTAAGTTATTATAACCGTGATTGGTATCATTAAGTTTGAGAAAATGTTACATTCTTAGTAAACAATAAGTATCATCATAAAATCTTCTTGAAATTTGTAGATGGTGTAGGGTTTGAATTAAAATCAACCAAATTACACCTAATAGAAATTGTTAGTCTAGAGCTGTCGAAAGGACTAACATGAACCGCCAAGGTTGGCTCACCATTGGTGACTATATGGGTCAAATCAAGTTGGCCCAATTTGAGAGTAAATTGAAAAACAAATCAATCCTACTCGATTCAAGGATTAAGGTGTTAAATGAGTTGACCCATTAAATTTTTTTTTAAAAAAAATTAAAATAAACTAAAATCATCCCTACTCGATTCAAGGATTGGGGTGTTAAATGAGTTGACCTATTAAAAAAATTAAAAAAAAAAGAAAAAAATTGAAATAAACTAAAATCATAAAATAATCATCAAACCTAAGTTACATTACTAGCAAAATGTCTGAAACCATAATACACCTAGAATATTTTACAACAATGATATTCTTACATCTAACAATGTCCACACCCATTTTCACATCTGTTACTATTCATGAGACCTCTTTAATCTGAGCAATTAATCAAATCATGTTTCTTTTTTTTTTTTTTTTAGTATATGTTCATTAACTAACTTCTCTATGTAATTAACCACTTTTTTATTCTTCATTAACTAACTTTTTCACGAAAGCGTAAAAAAAAGTTGGTTAATGAATAACAAAAAACATGGTTAATGACCTACAAAAGTTAGTTAATGACACAAGATTTTACTACATAGTTTCTATGCTTGTGAAAAAAGTTAGTTAACGAAGAACAAAAAAGTAGTTAACAACGTAGAGAAATTGGTTAATGAACATATACTAAAAAAAAAGAGACAGAAAAATGATTTTGGCATTGTTTATGAAATGGGGCCTATGAACAGTACCCCCGGTGTTAAAAATGGTGTGATACTGTTTGCGGTATGATGATATTTTTCCAATATTTTATAATTAATTACTATTTTTATACTCTTCAAATAACTAACATTCAAACATGATATCTTTTATAGTTAATCACTTTATATCATTTTTATATTTTTTTATTAATTAAAATTTAAATATGAGCTGAAAATAAGTTATTAGTCCATTAACCAATCTATACATCTTGTGAACTAATAATTGAGTCATTGTTAACTAGCTTTACTATTGTAGAAATGGTGTAGTCATTTTGGTCTGCCAGCAACATTTCTGGTATATATATTGGTCTGTGGATATACAAATAAGCACTATTTTTTTAATAGAAAATAAATTTGTGCAAAATAATAATAATAATAATAATAAAGATTTAATTTGAACGCACTGTTAGTGTAAAAAATTTTTACGATTGTCATCTAATTATGCATTGTCACATCATAAAAAATATTTGACTCTCACGACAACTATCTCAAAAATCACATATAATAATATATAATTAATTGATAATGTAAAAAATTTTATACTGACAGTATATTAAAATTAAACTCTAATATAATGAGAGAACAAGGTGCATATTATGTCAACGTTTTTAGCAATGATCTAAACTATGTGTTTGTGTGACTAACTGCTAATGTAGATTATTAAAGGTGAAATTTGGAAATCAAATCATATTAATTAGAGGTATTTGTTACATATATATAAGTACAAATACGACTATATAAATATAAAACTTTTATGTGTATCAAACAAATGACATACTAGGTACATAATATTTGAATGAAAAAAGATAATCTTACATCTTTTTTAGGGTGTATTACTATTCATACTATTTTTAAGAGATGTGATTGAGTGAGAAAAAATGATAAAAAAAAAAGTACGTATAATAAATGATATTAGATAGAGTGTGAAAAATGATATATGCACTATTTGATGTAAGAATATAAGAGTTGTATTTGAATCAATTCTCACAATAAAAAAGATATTTGAATCAATTTTCTTGAACAAGTTGAAGATAAGATTTCGTATAAATTCTGTTTCTTTTTTTTCATTATGAATATTATATGTTTTTGCCCAAACTATAAATTAAAGTGTATGTAAATTAATTCAAATCTTTAGTATGGCGATAATTTTAATTATGAGACCACGCTTAGATTGATATAAGTAATTCCAGAGTGAACTAAAAGTGTGTAATCTAAACTAATTATTACTATTGATTTGCACTATAAGAAAAAAGGCGATTTGCGAAGGATAAATCATGAAATCATAATCCGCAAATTAACAATTTGCGGCGAATTCTGCGGCGGTTAGTCCATATAAATATGGTCGACGCAAAAATAGTTTGCGGCGGATTTTATTTCATTAAATTTGCGGCGTTTTTCCATGCAAAATCCGCAAAAACTCTCCTAAGGTGACATGTCAGATAGTTGCTTGGAAAAAGACTAATTTGCGGCGGATTTTGCGGCGGATTTTTTTCGCCGCAAATTAGCGGTGAATTTTTCACAAAATTAGCGGCGATTGTCCGCCGCAAATTAGCGGCGGATTTTTCCGCCGTAATTTGCGGCGGATTTTTCCACCGGTAATTTACTGGCCAATTTTTCCGTCATAATTTGCGGCGGATTTTTCCGCCGCTAATTTGCGGGGGATTTTTCCGCCGCTAATTTACGGGGATTTTTCCGCCGCTAATTTGCGGATTTTTTGCGGCGGATTTTTGCGGATTTTTCCGCCCCCAAAAATCTACCCCAAATTTGCTACCGATATTTCTCCGCAAAATCCGCTCATAAATTTTTTTGAATATTAAAAAAATTAAATTGAATATTCAAAATCCACAATATAAAATAAACATTTAATCAACCCGTCGAATTTCAACTCGAATTTCAACCTGTCAAAATCCACAATACATGAATTTCAACCACAATGCATTTAATCAATCCATAAAACAAACATAACAAATCGCATACAAAGTTTGTTCAAATACAAAGTTTAATAATCCTCATTATCATTGTCATCTTCATCATGATCATCTTCACTATTCGATTATCTTCTTCGTTAGTTGTAGTTGTTGGCTTGGTTGAGTGCCAACGGCTTGTACATATGATTTCAGCTCCTTAATCATTTGGTTCTTTTGACGCTGGTATTGTTCAAATCGCATTTTCCACTCTCACCTCACGTTGTTGGCTTTCTTTGCTCCATTTGCTGTTGAATCTGCTGAACACGATCCAACATCTCCTGCTGCAACTGCTCCTTAACCTGGTTAATATATGTAAACATAAATTCATCAATTCATTTCACGAATAATGAATTAACCAAAAATACGAAAAATAAAATGATTGACTACATCTATCAAAATACAAAAATCAATTAATAAAAAATATTACAAATATTACTTAACTTGATTAATAACGTGCTCTGGAACTTGAGTCGACATAGGCCTTGACGAAGATGAATCTCCATGATCATAAATAGATGCTTGAGAACCAAGGCCATAAACACGACCCTTCTTAGGACCGCCAACAGTTTTAATCCAAAGCTCTCGACTGGTCATTTGTGTAGCAGATGCCCCTTCTTCATTTGAGCACTGAGAAGATTGTTCAGATTCCTTTGTTTTGAATTCCTCCTAAGGATGGAAATAAAAAAATTCTTATGGTTATTGTTATAACATAATTGTAATATTAAAGGCAATAATTTCTAAAGAAAGACTAACATATAAATCCTTAGCTTTTGTAGAAACCCATGCAGTACGGTCTTCTTTCCTCAAATGTACATGACGAAATGTCTCATCAACTGTGGGCTCTCTACCCAAAGTCTTAGCCTGTAATAATGAGAAAAAAATTAATAACAAAATAATAAAACATATTGCTAAACAACTTGCGATAATAGTTACCAATTTCTGCATGGGTGCCTCGTAGAAATGCAACCACCATGTGCAAGCATCCACCAGGTGTCAAAAGCACGATTCATCTTTGCTTGTTGACATTTCTCCTTATACATGCTACTAGCCCAATGCCTGCATAAGTCTTCCCATATGCCTTCTCCAATCCAAAAGGGTCTTTCATTTAAGTTGCGTGCCTGCCCTACAAACCTGATAGTCTCTTTGAACTACGACTATTATATGCCTTCCGTATGGTTTTGATGTTGAGGCATCCACCAAACATAACCCTTCAAAAAAATTATGTAAATAACGTTAAAGTTTAAAAAAATTGCACTATTACAAGACAAATAAACATAATTATGAGGAATAAAAATTGATACATACTTGAAACTCTCGAAACCACATTTCTCTAGTATCCTTGGGTATTTCTAACCAAGATGTCCAAGGTTGATTATACCTAGATCGTATAATCTTTGTTATGGCATCGGCAGGTTTAGATGGCGAGAAATCTACGAAAAACAACTTAAAAAAGGAAATGTAAAAATTCTCAACAAAAAATTTGAATGTGCATTAACTATAAATGAATAACAAATAGTTGTCCACATACCCAAAATCACCATCTGGCTCAACAAACGTCTTGTTGCTTTGATTTGTTACTTCCACATTAGAATCACGGGTACCCGTGACTCACGGTACTCGGTGACGGGCCAATAGTAGGTGACCCTGAATCATATGTTGTACCATGAGGTGTATGGGAAGTTGGTGACGACGCCGAAGTCCAGTGTAGGTATCATAACGTACTCGGCGGATGGTGGTGATGCAAACCTGTTATGGGTGATATCGTAACAGAGGGTGGAGATGATCCCGACGATTGCCCCATAGGTGGCCTCCCTAAATTGATTCGAAGACGTCGAAGTTGTTGTTTCTCCTTCTCCTTCCTTTCCCCTTATCTCCTCGTGACGATGACATCTACACAATTAATAAAAATATAATGTAAATATAATTCTAAGCACGACACAATAATGTATAACTAGTAACTACAACATCTTAATATAATTTTATACTCACAGTTATGAGGAAACATTGTCCTCATCACTATTTGTTTCATATTCATTATTAGAGGAAGATGTTTCATCATCATCATCATTAAAACTTTCTTCTTCTTCATCATTTTCAGCTTGTCTACTAGAACCAACATCTTGGACTACATCAAAAACCTCATTAGTGTCTTGCAAGTTATCAATGAGATCCACATCAACAATTGGATCCACAGGATTCATATCATCATCTTGGAATGCAAATTCTTGGGCACTTTCAATTTCAACTCGACCTCTTGCCTTGGTCTTTATTACCACCCACCATTGGACTTTATCCTTTTTCTTTCCAGGATAAGGAACGTAATACACTTTCTCGCAGAGGAAGCAAGGATAAAAGGATCAAACTTCTCATATCGTCTAGTGTGTCGAACCTCGACAATCTTATAATCTTTGTGAACTCTTGTACCTCTATTAATTGCAGGATCAAACCATTCACATTTAAAAAGAACAACTTTTTTTTTGGTTCCCCAGGATATTCTAACTCAACTACATCTTTTAGTATTCCGTAATAATCATTTTCATCTTCACCATTAGTTGAGCCTTTAACACACACACCACTATTGATTGTTTTCTTCCCATCTGACCAAGCATCTGTGTGAAATTTATATCCATTGACAAAATACATTGGCATAGATGTCACACATCTACTAGGCCCCCATGCCAAATCATGCAAGTAAGAATTATTCACCATATTTTGTGGATTGTGAACCTAAAAAAAATATAGCTAATGTTAATGATCTAAATCATATATAATGATTGCGAAAGCGAATTTAGTAATGTTTGAATACTCACATAACTTCTGAACCACTCTATAAAATCTGCATTAATTCTTTCATTTGAATGTTCCTCAGAATGTTGAAAAATTGTAAAAAACACTTGAAAAATTAAAAGTTTATGATTTGGTTGTTAGT
Organism: Ormosia emarginata; assembly: GCA_029884605.1. Taxonomy (NCBI): domain Eukaryota; kingdom Viridiplantae; phylum Streptophyta; class Magnoliopsida; order Fabales; family Fabaceae; genus Ormosia; species Ormosia emarginata. Next base: position 7,758,803 of record JAQQTP010000083.1, on the reverse strand, counting down.
GAGCAATACATATGTCAAAATTTAAGGCAAAATTAATAGTACTACTTACTTCAGGTATGGTTCAACTTCATCACAATTTAGCAAAACGTGTAATGTCGCAGATTTCATCTCAGCATCATTTAGCCACTGTTTTTTTGATGCTCCATAACCTCGGCTGGGTTGATTAAAAATTGATAAAGTCGATTCTATTGACATATTTTCATCTATATCATCATTTCGTCGAACTCTAGTTCTCATTGACTTAACATGAGACTCAAAGTAAAATGAACAGAAATGAGATATCTCTTGAATCAAATAAGCTTCACAAATAGAACCTTCAACCCGAGCTTTGTTCTTCACTGTTTTCTTTATCTTGTTTAAGTACCTCTCAAATGGATACATCCATCTGTTGGCCACTCTTGCTTCATAAGGTAAATGGATTGGTAAATGTTCCATGGAATCAAAGAAACCTGGTGGAAATATCCTTTCCAATTTACACAAAATTACCGAATGTTTTGTTCCAATTGGAGCATGTCTCTTTCTACCAAAGTTGTTGAGCACAAGTCTCGAAAAAATTGACTCAATTCACTCAATGGCTTCCAAATCTAATCTGCAACAAAGAAAAAGCAACTCGGAAGCAAACTCTCCATAAACACGTGACAATCATGACTCTTAAGTTCAAACAATCGTAATTGATTCATGTCCACACATCTGCCAAGTTCGAAGCAATAGCCATCTGGCATTTTTAAATGTTGCACCCATTCACAAACCATCTTCTTTTGCTCTTTTGTAAAAATATAATTAGCCTTTGGTTTCATGATCTTACCATTGGGCAAATCAATAAGCTCCAATTAAATGTCATTGACAATATTCTTTTAAGTCCATTCTTGCCTTCATATTATCCTTTGTTTTGCCCTTAACATCCATAACAGTGTTGAATATGTTATCGAAGACATTTTTCTCAATATGCATGACATCTAAATTATGCCTAATTAAATTGTCCTTCCAATATGGTAACTCCCAAAATATGCTCTGCTTAGTCCAATTATGATAAACACCATACCCATGGTGTTTGCACGACTGAATTTCAGTTATTTTACTAAAGGCACTAACAATCTCACTTAATTCATGTCCAGATAATCTTGGTGGAGGCAACTTAGTCACAATAGTTTTCTTCTTAAATGCATTTTTATTTCTTCTAAACATGTGATCAACGGGCAAGAATTGACGATGGCAAATCAAACCACGAATTTTTTCCCCATGCTTCAAAGTGAATGCCTTTATCTGATCCATGCAATATGGACATGCTAATTTACCAAATATCATCCATCCAGACAACATTCCATAAGCGGGAAAGTCATTTATTGTCCACATCAATGCAGCCTTCATCATAAAATTTTGTTTGCTTGACACGTCATAAGTTAAAACACCCGCCCATAAAATTTTCGAGTTCATCGATTAATGGTTGTAAATAAACATCAATCTTGCTCTTGGGATTATGAGGACCAGGAATAATGCATGTTAGGAACATGTAGGGGGCAGTCATACACATTTCTGGAGGTAAATTATATGGAGTGACTATCACAGGCCAACAAGAATAAGGAGAAGCAGATTGATTGTAGGGAGTGAATCCATCGGCACACAAACCAAGCCTAATATTTCTAGGATCAGATGCAAATTCAGGATATGTCCTATTAAAATACTTCCATGCTTCACCATCAGATGGGTGCGACAAGTCTCCCTCCTTCCTATTGTTTTCAGCATGCCATCTCATGTGTACAGATGAGCTCATAGAGGAATACAATCTCTTGAGCCTAGGAATAAGAGGTAAATAATGCATTCTTTTCACCGGAACTTCGTTGTTATTCCCATTATTGGTTTTACGAAGTTCGTATCTTTTAGCACCACAAAACCTACATTGTCTGGCATTATCATAGTATAACATACAACCATTTACACAACAATCTATTTTTCTTGAAGCAAGCCCGAGTTTAGCAACCAATTTTTTTGTTCTATAGTAATTTAGAGGAATTCGTGATCTTGGTGGAGCAACCTCTCTTAATATATCCATAAATGAATCAAAGCATGCATGCGTTACATTATAATCAGATTTGAGGCTTAACATTCGAACTGCCAAGGATAACTCAGAATGAGTTTCGCAGCCAGGCCATAATGGCTGACTTGAAGCATTTAATAGATCATAAAACTCTTCGGCCTCTGGATGTGGAGCATCCTCAACACTCTGTTCAAAACGACTCCTAAAATCTCCAAAGTCTGTTCCAGCCGCATCACAAACCATATTTTGATATCTATCAACCACGTCTTCGTCCTCTAATATAGGACTATTAGCAGTATTCACACTAGAGTTTATATCTACACTAATTGGATCAGGCTCTTCCTCTCCATGATCTGTCCAATACCAATACCTAGGTTTGAATCCTTTTTTATACAAGTGAATTTTCACAATCTCAGGTTTCAACAATTTCCCACTATAACATATCAAATAAGGACACCTAATTGTTCCTTCACTTAAGTAATGGGAAGATCGACATGCATAATTCACAAACTCTTCAACTCCACATACAAATTCTTGTTTAAGTCCTCTACGACCCGAATAAGTCATATTATACATCCATCTACGATTTTCTGGAACTACCATTTTCTGCAATGATAATTTTACACTTAAATCAAAATACAAAAATGCAAAATGCACAACATATGTTACATAATTAATATATTCTAAAATTATACATGTATAAATATTTCAATCCAAATAACTAGTATTCTCCACTAATGTGGTCAATTTAGAAACGGGCAAAAATGTAAAAGTGTTCTCCAATAAAAGTCCAAATCCTATGCATACATTATACCAAGCCTAACTTTTAACAAAAGACTAAGCAAAAGCAATGCAGGTTAATTAACACCAATCAAAAAGAAGAAAGGGTGAATCAAAGAGTAGATCAAACCTGTTGGAGACTCGTCACACCGCACCCAGGTTGGAGATCTCCTCCTCAAGGTGTCACAAAATGCAACGTGATGCTAGCTTTAACCTAAACACAAACTGGATTTATACCAAGTCTTCAATGCCTTCTTTCGCTCTGCTTTGATCATATACTGGATTTACCATGAAAATAAGAAGTTGGGGTGAGAATTTAAAATTCTCAATAATAGATTTATACAACATAATCTCATAATAAATCCAATTACTATGTATATAAAACAAGTTACTTAATTATTAAATAGAAAAGTGGCATAAGTCAAAACAATTCATCAATTAATCTTTAAACTTATCTATTAGGATAACAATTGATTTATATGCATCACGAATACACTTTATTAAACACTCTTACTAAGGTCTCATCACACTTATAAATGCATACAAGAAAGGTCCCCACAATTAGGAAAGCTAGTTTTTCCCAAAACAACATTTTGGCATTTTTCTCAATTTCAACCCTTGACCTTTGCTCAGTAAAATGAGCATAACTTGAGTTACGTATGTCGAAATGAGGTGAATTAGGTGTCCTTGGAAAGCTAAGAGAAAGAGCTATAACTTTCATGAAGAGCACAAAAGCTAATTCTTATTATATCTTAAGACACGGGCCGTGTTATTTGACACGGCCGTGTTTTTGACACGGCCCGTGTTTTTGACACGGGGTGGGCCGTGTCCTACTACTGTTCTGCCCCTTTTCCACTATATTTGCACTTGGCGAGAGAGGGACACGGCCCACCCCGTGTATTCGACACGGGCCGTGTTTCTTGGGACAATCGTGCGTAACCGTCACTACGGTTCCATTGGCCAAAATCTTGGATTTTGGCCACTCCAATCCGGTTTCTAGGTGAGTTTAAGTCCCAAACAAGTTCACAAACATGAAGGGAACATAAAACACTAAAAGATTTCACTAAAAATAGATCAAAACACTACAAATCTCATCCTTGATTGAAAACCTAAAACTCCAAATTCTCATTTCAAATGGAAATCAAGGTATACAAGTAATGAAAAAGCGTTCTCATGCCTCTAGCAAACCAAATCATGTTATTCTCAAGTTTTCTAACAAGATTCAAGGCAAAACAAGTAAAAACAACTCAAAACCCCAATTCACACATCAAGTCACAACTCAAAAACAAGATGAAAAGAATAGGAAAATGAGTCAAGAACAATGTTTTCCCCCTACCTCAAGGTCTTGAAGATGACGAAGGTTGCTCATGGAAGCTCTTGTCTTGAAAGGGGAAGTGAGAAAGGAGAAGGGAGAGAGGAATAGAGAAAAATGAAAATGGGAGAACGAAGAAGATGAAGTAGATTTAATTTTGCGGCGGATTTTTTATGACGGAAAAATCTACGCAAAAATGTATTTTTGAATTGCGGCATAATTTATGATTTTTTCGCACGCAAAATATTTTAATATTTTATTTAGAATTTTTTATTATACGTATTATCAATTTTTATACGCGATTTTTTCCGTCATAAATTGAAATTTAGATTTGTGGCGGATTTTGCGGCGGATTATTTAAATATTTTTTTAAAATTTTTATTATACTTGAATTAATTGCGGTTGGAATTTATGTGATTTATCCGCCGCAAATTTTTTTATCCGAAAAAATTATATTTTACGCTAGAAAAGACACTGAGATTTTACGTGGATATTTCCGCCAATAATATTTTTTTTGGTGAAGAAAAATCCGCAAAATCTGTCATGCAAATTTATCCGTCATAACATCCGCCGCAACATCCGCAAAAATGTTTTTATTTTTATTTTTAAATTTAAAAATAAATTTCTATTTTATTTAATAATTTGCGTATGAAATATCCGCCATAAAAACTTTTTTCATAAAAAAAAAAACTTTTTGCGGTGACTTTTTTAGCCGGAAAAAAATTGGGGGGAAATCACCATAAAATCCCATAAACGGATCCGCACAAAATCCGCATAACGGATCCATTATAAAATCCGCCAGAAATTTGAGACGGATTATAATCCGCCGCAAATATGCTCTCCATTTGCGGTGATTTTTAGCCGAAAAAAAAATTGAGAGGGAAAAATCCGCCGCAAAATCCGTCGAAAACGGATCCATCGCAAAATCTGCAAAAATTTGAGACGGATTATAATCCGCCGCAAATATTTTCCATTTGCGGCGGATTAATCACATAAAAAATCTGCCGCAAAAACATATTTTTCTCGGTAGTGTTGAGTTTGATTAGTTTAAGTAAAACAATGCATGGGGATAAGTATGCATGTATAAATAATTTCAGTCACAAGTGCTCTATCATTCTAACTAGTCCAACCATGTAACCCCTAGCACCAAGATAAAATAATTGTCAAGTGAGAAATTATTAGGTAGGATAGCATATCATATCATCTCTTAAATACTTCATTTATAAGTTAATATGTATAAATTCTTAAGTAGATATTGTCTATCACATGATATCTTAGACACTTTATTTAATAGTTGACATATATAAAAGTATTCTTTAAATATTGGTGCATTCCTAACATAGAATCTATAATCTTACACATGTTTAATATTGAATGGAGTACTTACAGTAAGCAAGACTACAATAATTACCCTTGTCAAGTTACTTGGTGCTCTTATTATAGTCCAAAGAGGTTATTTAACTTGTAAAACTAAGATAAAAAATTTTTAAAGTGAATTTGTCTATAAAGTGAACAAGTAAACATGTATCTATTTGATAAAATATATAGAGATCTCAATCCACTAAATAATCTAAAAGTATATATATTATTACTTACTCATTTTAAAAACAAACTCATTCTAGATAAACCTTTTTTCGTGAAACTATGAGCTGGCAGGTTGTTTCTTACCTACGATTCATGAGGGTGGCTTTTGCATGCCTTCCAATATAAGTATGGGATGTTGGTGTCATTTTGGGGGTGCTGCTTTGCACACAAGCCGCTCATGGATGCTTGATATGGCTGCAAGAACCTTTAGGTGCTACAAAATATTATGAATGCCATGCACACAGAAAAGAACAATAGGGTTTTGGATACAAATCCTAATTTCGAAAGAGTAAATCATAAACTAGGAGTCAAAGAAGAAAATATATTATACTTCAGAACCAAAGCTAGTTCTGAAATTTGTAAATTTTCCAATTATCATGACTAGGGGAACAGGACATCATGTAATAGAGGAAAATCATTCGAATGTAATATAGTGTGCCCAACTGCCCATTGAATTCTAATGATATTTGCTGGAATTATGCATTCACTAAAAAAGAATGTTTGCTGAAACAATGTTTACCTGTTATCTATGTACCAATAAAATAAAAATCAACTAGTCCATCTCTACGCAAATGTACATCAACGTTGCAAGAGGGATATCAAAAAAGAATACACAATAGAAGAGATAGTGGAAAAAATCAAGAAAGAAAAAGAACACGTTTATTTTTCTCTCATAGGATTAGAAAGTGACCATATCACAAGAGGCCCTTTTCCTTTCGCCTTCCCCTCCTTTTAATATGATGCTCAAATTCGGGTTGCCACGGTAGAAGACGGGTACGCCGATCCACAAAGTTCCTCAACACCCAGTTCCTCAATCCTATATCCCTAACCTCACAAAACCGGTTCGACCAATCTTCCGGTTCAACCGCTCTGGTCCCCAAACCGGGAACCCTATCTTTGGACCCCACGTTCTGCTCTTCCTGCCAATTCGCGACGTAAGTTGCAACCCTCCTATAGAACTTCTCCTTGAACACTTCCCACACCTGGTACTTGTAGTGGTTAATCATCATCACACCCTTATCCACGTCCACGGCCACAAATGGCGCCCTCAGATGAAAGTGGTGCACCACGTTGATCAGGCTCTGGTTCAGTGCTTCGGGCCTCACTATACTCTTGTGCCTCTCACGTGCCCCCAGCCGACACGTGTACCCCACCATCACCCCTTGACGCGGCACTTCTCTCAGGCCTGAAGGCCCAAAACTGTAGCACGGGGTCCTGATCTCTCCCACGTCGCTGCCGGGTCTGGCATGGCGCCATATCACACGGTGCAAGCCTCCTTTCACTTTCACGTTGAAGAACTCGTCCACGTCGATGAACCCAACCCACTCGCACGAGGCCCGGGCCCGCAGGGCGCAATGGGCGAACCCAGCCTCTTGGGTCTTAACCCAAGGCCACAGGTGCCGAGTAATGTTGTAGCCAGCGCCTTGCAGGAACTCAATCACTTTGTCAATGTCGTCGTCGCTGCTGTTGTCGTAGATGAACCATCGTTGGACACCGATTCTGGTATGGTACATTACCCACTCTTTCATGAAGCGAGCTTGGTTTCGCAACATGGTGCACACGCACATTTTATGGGCTTTCTGCTTTGGTGAGTTGTGTTGTGGACCGAACCGGGGCCTGGCTATGGAGGGAAATATTTCACTTCCTTTTACTTTGACAGAAACCTTAACAAAATGGGCATGGGCTTGGGCTTGGCTACTTAAAATGCTCATTGGCGTTCTGCATCGTACGATTTCCTGAGCAACCGATACGACGTCGGATTTTAGCAAGAACTTGGGCTTCGTGAAATCCCAGCCGTAGATGCATTGAAATCTGGACGGCTCAGCGAGTCTCTCGGGGCGGAGATTCAGGCCCTTCACGAAGACAATGGTGCTGTTGTCGCGGTCAAAGAAGGCTTCGTAGACCAGTGGGTCCCACTGGTGTATTGATGAGTCTCTGGGCAGAACGACACCATTTGATTTAATCAGAAGCGATACACTGTAGCCACGTGGATGGAGCGGACACCGTACAATTTGCTCGTTGAGCTGAACCGGGTCGATTTGAATCGGCGGCTGAATGAGCCGAGGCTTGGAGCGGGACGAGTCAGCCGAGAAATAAACGCAGTGGAGGTCACGTTTGGAATAAAAGCGAAAAGATGGAGGGTAATTGAGGAAAATCAGAGCCTGATCGGGGAGCATAACTGTTTCTCGTATCGTGACTGTCGCCGGAGAGTCGCCGGAGTTTGCTTCCATCACCGGAGTTCGCCATTTTAAGACCGCGTTTGGGTGAAATGATTCTGCTTAAAGAAAAAATAAATAGAAATTAAAATGGGAAAATAAGGTGAGAGAGAGAAAGTGAGAGAGAGAGAGAGAGGCGAAAATGGACCTGGGAGGTAGAAGGGGCGGAAGGAGGAGAACGTGAGGGTGGTGAAGAGGACGGAAGAGAAGACGATGAGGAGGGTGCACCAGAAGAATGTGCTCCATGAAACGATAGCGTTGCGTTTCCTACGATCTTTCATGAAAGTGGAGGGGAATAGTGTTCTTTAATTTGGGTTGCTTCATGTCATTAATTCAGTTTGGGTTTGTGTGGGATATGATTTTTCTTTGTTTCTGGGAACAGGAAAAGAGAGAGAGAGAGAGAGAGAGAGAGGAAGGGAAAGAGAGCGAAATCCGGGGATTGAATGGAAGAGAAGTGAATAGAAAAAGAGAGCGAGATGTCTAAATTTTGAACCATCCTGTGCTTTTTGTTTTCTCTTTGCTTAGCACCGTTTATGTCGGTTTGCATGCGGTCGTTAAATTGTCAATGGTGGCTATGTTCTCCTGCATTTCTCCTACTACGTAAATTCCCAATCATCCCACTTCATTCCTTTCAAAATTCAAACTTAATAATTCATATTCTTTTCTCTTTTAGTTCTGTCTGTATTAAGAATTCTATTATTTTGCTTTCAAATAATCCAAGAGCCATTATTTTTTTCCTTTTTGAAAGGTTTTTATTTTTCTGATTTTGACTCAATGATATGAACAAGAAAACAAAAGTATTTATTTTAAACAAAAAAATAACATACTAATTTCCGCAAATAAAGAAAAATAACATACTAAGTTGTGATGATATTTGAACAATATGCATGATCATGTCATACTGACAGTGATCGTTAAGTTTCTAGTAGAAAAGATATTTTTTTAAGATAATCTTTTAGTATCATAAGTCGCACATATGCTATAATTAGGTGCTCATTTGATTATGTTATTTAATATATCATATGGAACCATAAGATCTTACCTTTGAGCATGTATGTTCCTAATTTTATCACGTGATTGTGGCATATGTGCTACTTGTGACATTAAAGAATTATTTATATTTTAAAATATTTTATTAGCCATAGGAGAAAAGAGAGGACGATCAGTCTAACCATATACTTAACTTTAAAGACTCCGAGAATATTTTTTGAACTAAACTTTATCGAATTTTAATTGCTTTGGAAAAGGAAATGGTAATTAATTAAATGAATAGAAAGATTCAGGAAAAATTCAAATTGCGAGGTCGCAGGAACATCCGAGCAGTAGATGGAGGAGTATGCAGCATATCGAATACTGGGCGTTGAATGCAACATAGTTAGAATTTAGAATAATCACAGTATGTGTTGTATTATGCTTTTACATGATGAGGATCGAGGAGGGTACATTGATTTGACAATGGGGCCACCAAGCATGACTTTAACTAACCCTTCACCGTTGCATCGGTATGGACACCAAATATTTTGGCTCATGATAAGTTTTAACCCTACAACTATATAGATACCCAACATAAATACGACATCATATAATTATATTGATATGATTAGAAAATAATTAAAAAATATAAAAATAAAAAGTATTAAAATATTTAATATAATATATATTAAATATCCATACAGTATTATTTTATAATATCAATACTATATAAATTTTAATCATTTATGTTTACGGTTAGAGGGTTGAGTTAGGTCTGATTTAAAAGATGCAAATTAATTAACTTCTTTAATAACCATTAGTTAAGGGGCGAACGAAAATGACTCAAATTATGAATCAGAACAAGACGAATAAAAACCAAGATAAAATAAAATGAAACAATCTTGATTGAGCCTTCTATTTTGCTAACATTTCGGTGCCAAAGGCAGCTTATGGTGGATGCTGTTATCTGGGCGCAGCACTCACTGGGGTAAAGACAACGCAGTTACACAGAACATCATTGCCAGTTAGCTTGGGTCCAGTTCCTTATCATGATTAAATTAATTAAATTGATCCAACCTTCGGATTGAGAAAGGTGCAAGAGGACTTTGGACCACAAAATTTATTTTGACTTTTAAGTCTTATTATATTTTAATATTATTTTGTTAGGTCCATTTTATATTTGGGTGTGAAACAATATTCTGTGTGGAGTGATGAAACTGTGAATTGCTGTATGGGTTGGACTCAGCTGCAAAAGTTGCGATAACCGGACATGGACGCTCGATTAAGTACTGGGCTCAACACACCTTACTCATCACCACAAATCTATGGGATTGGGCTTCAAATTTGAAGTTACATAGGATTTTCTTTTTGAGCTTTGATCTCATTCACCCTCACGACCCTGAAGGGTGTTTTTGAGAGTTGGAGTTTTGAAGAATTTTGAAGAAAAAGAAAAATGAGGGTTTGTTCTGGATCGATATCTTGGATCTAGGTCCAATATGATCGGCCCATCTTGGCTGGCTTAATATGATCCATTGTTGTTGTGGTCCTTATGAGTAACTAGTTATCCACTAAGATAAGTATTATATCTTAACATAATCTTTTTTTAAATAACAAAATCTCTCTTTATATAATATGGTCCATTGTTGCTGGTCATAACTCACAATCCTTATTATATCTAAATAATATCTCTTCAGATACTACTTACTCTACAAGCAAACACACTCTATAAATATAGGGTTTTAAGTTACTCAAGTATGCATCTACTCTAAGATACTTCTCTCTCCTAGTGCACACCCCTAACTTGAGCGTCAAAATGCCTTGCAGGTACACCACCCCCATCTCTGCCACTACCGCACAATGAGGAGCCACCATCTTCAACTACTCTGAATTGAATCAGGTACATCTTCCTTATTTTTGTTTAGAACAATGGTGTCGTATATGGAAAACTCAGTAAAACCTCTCCACACTCTCAAACTGTCTATCATGAAAAATCTTTTGGCAATGTGACCATGGTCGACTTAATCCTATGACAAGCATTCCACGATAGATTTTCATCATGTGCACCACAAGGCTAGTGGTCAATCTTCATTTGGCCCAACATCATATTGGCAGGAGATCAAAGTCCCTCAATGGGTCACACTCAAAAAGGTAAATCCAAACAAGTCACACCTTTAAAAAGTAAACCCAAACGGGTCACACCTTAAAAAGGTAATCTCAAATGAGTCACACCTCAAAAAGGTAAACTCAAACAGATCAAATCTTAAAAAGGTAAACCCAAACAGAGATTACGGGGATTACTGTACTCCTATGAGGTAAACCTAAACGAGTCACACTACAAAAAGGAAAGTCAAACTGGGACTACTGTACTCTCATGAGGTAAACCCAAACAGGTCACACGTTAAAAAGGTAAACTTAAACGAGGACTACCATACTCACATGAGGTAATCTCAAACAGGTCACACAGTAAAAAGGTAAACTCAAACATGGGCTACCATACTCCAATGATAACCCCAAATTATGGCATGCACAAATAATATAGGGATTATCGTACTCCAATGAGTTAAAGCCAAATGGGTCACACCTCAAAAGGTAAACCCAAACGGGTCACACCTTTAAAAGACACCTAAATGGGTACCATACATTAAAACGGTAAATCTAAATGGGTCACTCCTAAAAAAGGTAATCACAAACGAATCACACTGTTAGAATTTTGGGTCAAAACCAAGATATAATAACCCCAAATTATTTGATTAATTTAACTCCAAATTATGGCATGCACAAACAATATAGATTAAGTTATAAGATTACTTGAAAAGATGATTATGAGGTAGTTATGACTAAAACGATCATGAACAGTGAGGAGAGAAGAGTTATTTTTATCCCACAGTAGTTGTTTACGCATCAGTCTCAATGGGACAACTGTACTCACTAAGGTGGTTAAGAATAGGGATCTCAAACCCTTGATATCACATAATTAAAACCCATATAAAATCAAAAGACCCAACTATCATACTCCAATGAGTTAAAGCTAAAACATTGATCACTATTTGGGCTACAACAATATGTTCTAATTATTTCGATATCCAATTAATCTGGGTTTTATAAAATATAATGTGACTTATGTTAGTCCACATAAAAATTAATAAAATTCATCTAACATTCTTCCACTTGGACGGTATAAATCATATTATTTTATTTTAATAAGAAAATAATTTTTCAGACTAATTAAATAATATATGGTCACAATAAGATGTCAAAATTTAGCCTCTCAAAAAATGGGTGTAATCACCTTAAATGAATCATGCTCGAAGAAACACTATATATAATTTTGTGATATATGGATAATGTGAAAGCACAACAAAATTGCATGCCAATATATGATCAAAGTATAATTTCCAACAAAATAAACCAAACATTAACCTAAGATGCTTTATGAGATTTAATAGTATTATCTCATCACAACAATTAAACGAGACTAAGTCCAAAATATCTCAACAATATAAATATAAACAAGATTAAGTTATAATATTACAATGAAAAGAACACAAGTATTCAAGGTCTCAAGAGGTAGTTCATGAAAACTAAATCCATAACATCAAAAAACCTCACTTGACATATTCATGTAGTCTTTAGCATCCTGTAGATACATCATGACTTGTTTTGCATCTTACCAAGAAGTCACACCAGGTTTGCTCAAGTATCTACCTAGTAATGAAAGTAATATCAAAACGTGCACATACTTGAGCATGCATGAAGCTACCAATAACGGAAGCATATGTGACATTCTCTATTTCACAGTTTCTTATCATTCTGAGGACGCTAGTATTAAATAGTCTCTCACCCTTTTGAATGGGTAAGGTATAGGGATTACAAAATCTCTTATTGAATCTATTCAAAATCATTTCAATCTCATATACCACAAGATCTATTACATGAATCTCAATACCTAAATCCACACACTAAGAATCTTCTTATCAAAAAGTAATAAAACTTATATACAAAATCAATATCATCAATATAGTACCATCAATTAATTATAATAACATTGATCCCACTATTTCATGACAAGCTATGGCAACAGGAATATGTTCATAATGCTATTTTTTCGATCATTAACCCCAATTAATATGGGATAAAACATTTGAATATTAAGATTACCTAAAAAGAAGATGATGACTTATGTTTGTCCAAAACATATAAAAGAAATAAATTTATTCATCTAACATTATTAACTTCCACTTAAGGACCTTGTATATATCATAACAAAGATTTTATTTTAATAAAAAAAACTAATTTTTAACAACAATAAGCCCAATAACAATTATGATTACAATTTTGGGCTAAACAAAATGCTCTTATGATTTTGTCATCTAATTAATCTAGATTTTATAAAATTATAATATGATTTATGTTATAAATTATTCTCACAAAATCTTAATATAAATAAACTTTTAATCAACTAACCAAAATAGAAATTAAAACCAAGTTCCTTATAGAAGGTACATAAACAATGTTCTCTTAAAACTAAATATTGTTCAATATATAACCTCAAAAAAATAACTCATATATGCTCTACTTTAATACTAACTCTATTTCCTATCGTGATTACCCACTCCCCTTCACCCAATCTCCTCTTGCTTCTAAACTCCTTCATTTTTTTTTCTCAAGCCAACACTTAAATTTCGAACACCTTCTAGGTCAGAAATATCTCCATTCCTAATTCCTCTTTCATGGACTTCAACTTGTTGTGCTAGTTCACAATCTTCATGACATACTCACGAACACTAGTCAAACAATTATACTTAGTTTTTGTCAAGAGAGAGATAATAAGCCTTTTAGATTTAACAAACTTCTTGAATTTTTTTGCCAACAGATTTGAGAAATTCCTAACATTACTAGTTTTAGGAATACTCTTTTTAATAGGTTTGTCCATGCTATACTACATGATCATCAAGCAAACTTTATTGGAATAAGTTCATCTTTCATGGTTCGTCCTATCCGTAACAGAAGAATCTATGGGCTTCAAAGACTCATACTTAGTAAGAACAACATCAATATTAGATACAACATAAATAATTTCATAGATTCTACCCAGTCCTCATAATTGATCACATTATGATTTGTCAAGGTATTCATTTGCATAGGCAAAACTCAAAAGAATGATTGAAGGGAGATTTTTGTCAAGCCTATGAATATTACGAAATTAAGCAAATAACCACAATGAAGCTCTCATATGCAATTATAATCTCGCCTAAAAGTCCCAGATTACAACACATGAGTAGACTCTCACTGACATTAAAATCATACCCTTAAAGTTAGTACTGAAAGGATACAGAAAACCCTAAGGACACAACCTTTAATGCCTTTAATTAATCACTAGAAATTATATTAAAAATTATGTTCCTAAAGCTAGTATCGATAGGGTACTAAAAACTCTAAGGACATAACTTTTAATGCTATTAACAAATCACTATGAAGTATACTGATGAAGACAAACCGATAGGGTAAGTGCATCACCAACATAATCCTCAATGCAACATTATAACAACATTAACAACAAAATAGCACATTGTTATAATTGGTCCAACGAAGGTGAGCTCACAATTATGTACAGTGATCCAAAATATTTTTGCAATATTCTATACAACACTTCTCATAATCATATTGCATAAAGAACAACAAAATATAATTTATAACACATTACGTAATATTTTATGCACAAAAAAACACATAAATTATTTTGGTAACCAACTAGTATTAATTATGAGAGTATATAATATTTATAACATATCCAGTAGTATCAAAATCATGACAAAAAAAAAAAGATCAAAAACTTGGAGAGTACACTATAATTTTTAACATTATGTAATATTATATATACATCGTAGCATCAAAATTATTTTAGTAGTCAAATAATTTCAACTTTGAGAGTATGCAATATTGAATAAGCCATATAATGTCAAAAGTACGTATATACAAAAAAATTCAAGGACAAATTTGGAGAGTAACACATAATTTTTATCATTTTAAATTTGGAAAATTCCTAATAAATAATTAAAGGTCATAAAAATAATTAAAATTCACTAAATTTTAGAATTAGATGTGTAGAGTACAAGCAAAAAACAGAAGAAAAAAAATCAATTTTTTATAATTCTTACTCTCCTGCACTTTCCGTATACACTTTTCGTATACACAAGTGTGTGACCCGGTTCTCTCCAAAATGGGTCATGGCCAATTTCTCCTTCGCTTCTCAATCATTTTAAGTGATTTAGGCATCAATTAACTCGTAACAGCATAATCTACAAAACTCCTAAGGTAATTTTGGAAATTGTTCAATAAGTTTTCTAGGCTCCTTGAACAAAAAACATCCATGTCTTGCGGTTTATTCACGATTAATCCCTTAATTCGCATTGGTTTTAAGTGATCTTTATGTCGTTGAACTCATAAAATTATGATCTACAATAACCCTATAATAATTTATAGAATTAATCAGTAGAATCTTCAAATCACAAAATTTGGATCTATTAGGGTTCTTTGCGATTTTTTTGCGAAGTTCTCTTTGGATTCTAATACGTTTGATATAATCTATACATCATTAAACTCAGGAAATGTTGATCTACAAAAGCTCTAACTTAATTTTTGAAACCGATTGAAGAAAATAATTTTAGATTTCACAAGATTTTTGGGTTTCCTTATGTTCATGCCTTAAACAAATTGTAGAAATAAGTTTACCCTAATGGTTTAATATGTTAAGTTTTGATGATGATAAATACAAGACAAAAAGAAATATGTTTATGCTACATAAATGTGCTTAATGAGATATATTATATCATGCATGATTATGTACTTTATATGGTTATATTTCACTCAACAATCATGTAATGAGATATGTGTAGCATTCTTATAGAATATATCCAATAATGCTTTGTATGAGTTATAATCAATTAATATTGGCTTTGAATATATTTAAATGAAAATATGCAAAGTGTTCTTTGTTGCATCCTATATAAAGCATATCTATTAGTAATTGATAAATATCTTATTTGGATGTGTCTATGAAATTCTTATATGTATGTTAGACTAACTAGAGTTATACATTTATGAATCATGCATATGAAGATATTGAATTATGAATTTGGACTAACTATGTTTGTTTTAAGTGAGTAATACTTTGTAAGATAGTCCAAGTACCAAGAGTGAGCATTGCAACAAGAAAGAAAAAGATCACAATTATGCTCAACTCAAGAAGAATGATAATGATAAGATGTTCCAAGCATTTGCAAGATTTGAAGAGAAGAAATCATTGAAAGCTTTGATTACATCAAGAAGCCTAAGGACTAGAATTGATATATTTCCTTTTAGGCTTTCTCCAATGTAAAAATAGAGGTTTTACATGAAAATAGCTCAAATATGTTTTTAAATATTTAAAAATGGTTCTTACATGCTAAAATGCCCAACAAACATGTTCTGAAAACCTAGTTATGGTGGTAGTTAAAAATTATGAAAATAGTTAAGTTTGAGTTTTGAAAAACTAACATTTAGTTACTATTTTGATCATAACTTTCAAAATACTTTGAGTTTTGTTATGAAACTTCTTTTATTTGAAAAAGACTCAAATATCTTTCCAATGAGTGGTCATTTCTTTAAACGGATAAGAAATAAAGAAGTTATAATCATTTGCTTTAAACTATGAAAAATAGTCAAGATTAAGTTTTGAAAAGCTGACCTTTGGTTACTCTTTTGATCATAAATTTAAAAATACTTTGAGTTTTGTTCTAAAACTTCTTTCATATGAAAATAGACTCAAAGAGCTTTCCAATTAGTGGTAATTTGCTTTAAATGAAAAAGAAATGAAGAAGTTATGATAATTTAAAGTCAATTTTTAAAACCAGAATGCGTGTAATCGATTACATAAGTCCTGTAATCAATTGCAACTCTGACAGAGGCCATGTAATCAATTACATGAGCCTTGTAATCGATTACCAAGTGTCCAAAAATGTTTCCAACGGCTATAAACAGCTAGTTTTCATAAAAAAATGATTTCTAAACAATATCAACGACTATTTTATCACTTGGGCTCTGTAAATAAGTGTATATTGAAGCATTTACATCTTTAAGAACCTCTAGAACACTTGGTTTGATCCTTGAATCATTAAAATCATATTTTGAGCTCTTTATTACAAAATCATTTTATTCTTTTGTTCTTCAAGTTGTATATCTACTCTTGTGAGAGTTTCTAATCTTTCTCTTCATCTTAAAATCATTGTAAGAAGGAAAGGTATCCCTTATGAGGGAAAATAGTGAGACATCCCTTATAGTAAGACTTAAACACAAAGGATAAGGTATCCCAAAGTTGTTGTGAGTGCTCTTGAATATAAAAGTTTTTCAAGCACCTGTGAAGCTTAAAGAGTTGGAGGCTCTAGCACAAGGGTGAGGTATCTCAAGGTGTGAGGAGTGCTCTTTCTTGTACAAAGGTTTTCTTAGCACCCATGAAGTCTAGGAGATAGTGAAGCAAATCTCAAGTTAAGCTTGGGGACTGGATGTAGGCCACAAGTGGTTGGTAGCTGAGTTAGGATAAATTTTTTGTTTGTTGTTCTCAACTCTATCTCATTTACATTTGTTATTTAATTATATATGGTTGAGTTGAACTTGATATCTATCTTATTTGCTTGATTCATCCTATAACCCAAGATTGTATTTGAGTAATCTACAATAGTTGTATCTTTGTTAAACTTATTCCGCTGCATGTGTTGATTGAAAATATCAAAATGCATAATTTCTTAATGGTGTTTTGAAAATTTATAATCACTCAATTCACCCCCCTCTTAGGTGTTGGTTGCCATGACTAACAAGTGGTATCAGAGCTTCGTGCTCTGTTGAAAGCTTAATTGCTTGGAGTTAAAGATCCTTGTTTGTTGGCAACCATTGAAAGCTTTTCAAAATGGAAGATTTTGAAATTGATAAACCACTATTCTTTGATGGTGTACATTTTATTTATTGGAAAGCTAGAATGGAATTTCATATATAATCTATTGATTTGGATTTGTGGGATATTGTGCTTGATGGATTTTTTTCTAAACCAAAATAAACTTGGAATGCCTATGACAAGAAATGCTTTTATTTGAACATTAGAGTTATGCAAATTTTGAGAAGTGGTTTGACTGATGAAGCTTATACTAAAATTAAGAGTTCTTCTAGTGCTAAAGATATATGGGATGCTCTTGATGCTATCTATCTTGCTAACAATGATTTTTTGCATAAAGATGTATATAGAGAGCATAAAGAGCAAAAACCTTTGAAGGAAGCTTATCATGAAAAATATCCTCAAAAAGATGTTCAAACTATTGAAGGGAGTTAAATGTCTCTTGGTGATGATGATGTTCAATTTGAAGAAGAGGCAAAGCAAAACACAATTGAAAAGGAAGATGTTCTTGAATCCTTTATGGACAACAATGAGGAAGATGATGATTCCCTTAAAGAGCCAAGTATGATAGAAATTGAGACTACTTCCTATATGGCTAAAAAGGACTTTAACGTAAATAATGCTAAATTAAATTATAGTTCTTCCTATTATGAGCTATAATGTGCATATGATGAATTGTATGATGGTTTGTTGAATTTAGAAAAGAAAAACTTATCTTGTTTGGAAAACATTTCCTCCATTGAAATGTAAAACCTCAACTTCTTGTTAAAAGTGCATTGATTTAGAAAATCAAGTTGAGGATTTATATTTTGAATTTGCCAAAGCTAATGATTTTAATTGTTTACATTCCATGTTTAATAAGAATGAAATTAATGTTATTCTACATGGAAATTCAAGCAAGGCTTATGGCAAAAATATAGAATGTAATAACAACAAAAAACTTAAGTTTTCCAAAGATGATCTTCAAAGGACCAAGCCATCATTGAATTCAATTGTTTGCAATTTTTGTGGTCATTTAGGATACATTTCTCATTTGTGCAATTATAAAAGAAATCCTTATATGAGAAATAATATGGAGTGTGTTCCTAAAGGTCTTAAAGGCTCTTGTACTAACATTCAAGGACCCAAAATGAAGTGGGTACCAAAACGTCCTCCTAGCGTTTCAATTATGCAACAAATTTCTCAAAAGGATAGACTAATTGGTCGAAAGAAAGAGGAATCATCAAGAAGAATGCTTCCAAAGTCCAATGGTAGAAGTTTTGGTCAAAGAAAAAAGATGGCTTTAATCAAAGCTTCTCAAGTACAAAATGTAGAACTTGTAAGGTTCAAGACTCCAAAAGAGAAGCAATGGGTAAGAAAAAATATTTCCTTGCTTACCAAGGCCAAGGTATCAAAAGCTTTTACCTCTCATGCACATTCACTTATAAAGTCAATGAATTTGAGGTATATTCCTTGTAGGCCTTAAGTAATTGATAGAATCATGTGTATTTATTAAAATTTGAATATTATGTTTAGCACATGATTATGTTCATTATTATTGTACCATAACTCATTAATTTGTTATATATCTTGGTACATAAGGTTCTACAATACCTAAGTGTGCTTGCTATGTTTTGAATTGCCTATATATCATGAAAGTAAGCATGTTATTGCCTATGTGCTTAATGGTAATTGATTATTTAATTTCTTGTGCTCAATTTACATACTATGAAAAAATTGATCTTTATGATAACATAATAGATTAATAATCAATGACTAACATCAACGAATCCAAAATTGATAGATACCAATGAATGTACTTTGAATTGTGGTGTAGGGTGACTATTAGCTCAAGCATGCATTGAAATAAAATACAACAATGCTACTTGAGGTTGGAAAAATTTGAAATAGTCCGAGTTCTCCAAGAGTAATGAAAAAAAAAACATAATGGAGAACTACAACATTCTCAAGGAGCCTTAAAGGCATGGAAGTTTGAGTCATCTACAAAAACTCAAAGAGTACATTTTTTGTGACATCAATCTCTTATCCTTATTTATGCTTTAAATTGAATATCATGTGATATTTAGAGAAGTAGAGACTTGTTTTATACCTTAACATGTCTTAAGTTGTGTTTTCTAGCATTGTGTCTTGGAAGTGTCTTTATATATGCTAACATACTAGATAAGTACACATCTTATTTGGAATGACATGATTTATGGTAATATCTTTGTTCTTGAGTTTTTGACAAATTCTCTTTGTTCAAATTTGAAAATTCACATGCTTAGAAGTAGTTCTAATCCTTTCTCTTTGATGCTTAATTTTCTTATATACTTACTTAGAGATTGGAAAGTTAAAGGTTATATGTCTTCTTGTTTGAAATTGCTTGATATGTTCATATCTTGAAAATAAGAAGTAAGTGTTTCATCTTGTGCCTTGAACTTGTCTTTGAACTTCAATGTAAGAAACTTGACATGTGTACATACTAGAATTCCTTACTTACTATTACATGCCTTACATGATAATTGTTTGCCCCAAAATGCTTATATATGTTTTTATGATGATCAAGTCTTTCTTGATAAACTTGAATAATGCCTTAAAATGCTTAAACCATATTTTTGGATTCAAGTGCATATGTACTTCATGAATTCTTGTTAGAGCTAACATTGCATGGTTGATAATGTGGTACATGCTTAAACCAAAATATGCTTGTAAATGGGCTTAAATGATATTTGATGATAACTTATGATTTACAGAACTTTTGAAGTTATTTTTGCAAGTCTTTCTATATGTTTCAAATATAGCCATCAAATATTGAAATGTCAAGCATAAATGGATAAAGAGAATAGTTGAATGAAGAGGGATATGAAGAGACTTTCTTCAAGTGCAATGGAATGGAATATGCAATAGAAGAAAGCTCGAACTCAAAAGACCAATAAACAAAGAATATTCTAAAGAAGCATCACTCATTCAATAAGTATCTCTATCCTTAAGCTATTGTGGTATTTTATATGTTATGGATTATATGATACTTATTGATAAATTGATCTTAAATGATTAGATGTTTTCCTTACATGATTAGGATACTTAGAATTGACAAAGTGCCTAATTGGATATTAACTTACTAATTTTGTCATTGCATATAGGGTGGTTGATATTAGTTCTATGCATGCTTTGATTCCTATAACATATTTCATTAAGGTGAATGTTTGATGTCTATGATTTTCTTGATCTATAGTTTCTTAGTGGTATAACACCTATGAGAATCATGCTCTTATTTTGAAAAGAATTTATGGTTTGATTAAAAAGTTTTTTTTAAAGCAAAATTTCTTATTATATTTGAAAGAAGCTTGTCAAGTTCCATATCCATGAAAATCATTCGAGCTTATCTTAAAACCTTGAAAGTATTTTCACCTCCTATTTGTCTTGAAAATTTGAAAATATTTGGATATCTGCTATAAATATGGTACTCTCTTCATTTACTTTGAGAACTTTTATTAAATCTTAAGAGAATGTTTAAGAAATTTTCCAAATAAATCTTTTGAAATGTTTTATAGAGCCCTTCTTGATACTTCAAAAGATAAGTTTTGTTCTTCAAAGTATTTTATTTTTTCAAGGCTCTTATTCAATGAAAAAGAGAAGATATGTACTTTCAGATGTTCTTTGGACTTGGGTTTGATCTCTCTCTCAAGGAATATGTGGTTTTAATATAAAACCTCTTTAACATTCTAAAATGCTTTTGAAAATGTAATATATTCTTGTAAAATTCTTTTTGAAAGGAAGAGAAGTTTTAAAATGATTTTTGTTTGATGGATTAAGAATAAGTATCTTTCACCTTGCTTTACTTTATGGTAATGGGCTTACATGGTCCTGGCATACATATTTCTCCTTATCCATCTTATGCTTCAATGAGGGGAAACCTAGCTCTTAAGTTATTTATATCTCTTGGTTTACATCCTTGTTTGACATGAAGTGTTTTATTGTTAATACTATCAACATGTCATTGACCATCTCTTATTCTCTTTCCCTCTATCAATGAAAGAAGGTAAACATTCTTAAACTGTATATCTTTTGATTCTTTCATTAAGAAATGCTTGATATATGGCAAGTTGTATGATCTTTTGTTTGAAAACATTAATTCCATGACCTTATATTTTGAAAGCATGCTTGTTTCATCTTTCTTTCTTGAATCATATGTAGAATAAAAAAAAGGGAGATAATTATGTTTTTGAATAACTTGAATAAGTTTTTATTTTTGATGATCGTACTCTTTTTGACAACATGAGTTTTATCTATAGAGGGAGAGAAAATATTATCTTTTCTTCCAAAGCCTTTTAGTTGATGTCAAATAGGGGGAGTGAGAATTGGAAAGAAAAATATGTTCTTGTGCTTATTGTTTGATATGCTTACACGAATATATGTTCTTCTATATTGGTCAACATATTTTTCTTTGGTGATTTGTCATCGTAAAAAAAGGGAAGATTGTAGAAATAAGTTTACCCTAATGGTTTAATATGTTAAGTTTTGATGATGATAAATACAAGACAAAAAGAAATATGTTTATGCTACATAAAAGTGCTTAATGAGATATATTATATCATGCATGATTATGAACTTTATATGATTATATTTTGTAACACCCTAATTTTTAGAAAAATGTCCCGAATGTTCTGTTTGCTGTTTTTCAAGCTTTTGTATAAATGACTGTTGTGTCCCTATTTTACTGTTTCTTATTTTTCTGTATGAAATACAAATACGTTTTACAGACTAAAATTTTATTTAGTCTTTTTACGTAATTTGCTTCGAGACGGTAAAATAAAAATTTTCTCAAGCTACTATTTTAATTTTTCTGGGAGATATACAGACAATTAATACTGTCTATAATTTTATTTGAACGTTTTGGATGATTTGCTTCGTCGTGGGGAAAAATAAAAAAATGACCGTTACGTCCCGATTGTACTGTTTTTAATTTTTCTATATGTTACAATGCTTAATATTACTGTCTGTGATTTTATTTGGACTTTTTGTGCGATTTGCTCCGGGACAGGAAAATAATATTTTCTGGGTCGGGGAAAATCTTGTTTTAATTATTCGAAATTTGGGGATCTTACTAAACTCAATTCTGAATGAGACGATTAATAATCTTTTAATTTTTAGGATTTAACTGTCAAATAAAATAATTTTGTATTATTATAATATTATTTTATTAGTCAGTATAATAAAATGACAGTGGACCCGAAAATGTTTTGCGTGACCCACGTTTAACTAAAACAGTTAACTTAGTAGCTTAATTAAGCATCATTAGTGAAGGAATTCTCTAGAACATAGTGACTAAGCTAGATGACTAAGCTTAATTAGTGACTAAGCATGGTGACTAGGTTAGGATCAACCAATGGGAGCAAAGCTTGCTAACCAAGTTTTAATCTTGACCTTTGATCCATTCTAAGGCTAGGATGAAGCCAAGCCCATGACACCTTGCATGCCATTGAAGTCCACGACCATATGGCTTTTGGAAGGCCATAATCACTTTGTCTTCATGCAATTTTCTCTCTTCTCTCTCTTCCAAAACCCTAAACACCATTGAAGCTTCCTTGAAGCTAGTTTCGGCCAAGCTCTATTCTACACCATCCAACCACCCAAAATTTTATCCAACCAAGTTTTCTAAACCTAAACACAATCCTAAGAACATCTCTAGTTGAGAGTTCTTGCAAAATCTTCCATTTGAAGCTTGGAAACCTACTTGGAAAATTTTACCTAGAAGGTGAAATTTCTTGTTTTCCATTTCTAAACTCTTTTTCAAAGTTCTAAGCCATGATTTCTCCATGGTTTAAGCTTTCTTTATGGTTAGTAACTTGTAGATTTTGTTTAAGTTTGTTAGGTGATTTGAAGGAGAAAACCGAAACCTAGAAGAGGTGTGAAAGAATATTTTTGTCTTCATTTAAGGTAAGAGGAAGACAATTCTTATCATCCATGGGTGGTGGTAAGAAGATGGAGATTGATTGTTGATTGTAGAATCCATAAGGATTCCTTTGTTTGTGTTTGTTAGTAGCTTGTTTGTGTGATTGTTAGTAGCTTTCCTATTTGATGTTTGTAATAATTTGTATGATGTTGCATGTCAACAAGCTTTAAATTGCATGTCTACAAGCTTTGATAATTTGTATGTGTTAGAAATGCATGATAATGTATAGGATGTGAATAACATGCTAAGGAATGCATGAGTGTTCCAAAGAACACCACACCAAGGCTCACGGCCATTGACCCAAAAGGAGAACCAAAATGTTCTCATTATTTTCCTAAAGTGTAATTTAATTAACCTAGGAAAATTAACAAGAGATAGAAATGTTTAGATCAAGGAAAATGAATTTAGAAATCAAATAACACAAGAGTATATTTCGGCCAACATGCCAAATCAAATATTCATGATTTCTAAAATCAACTCCAAACCATTTCCAAGTATAAAGATGCAATATATGCTAAAAGGAATATTTCTAAAATGAGTTTTGAAGAAATAAATTGAATTGAATTAAGTTTAATCAACTAAAATTGTTGATTTTACTATTAGAAAGGAAATACAGTAACTTTTGAGGATTTCTAACATATAGCTCATACTTTATTTTGAAGCATGTTAGTGGTTTTCAAAAGGATTAAATTATATGGTTAAAAATTAAGTAAACAGAATTTTTACGAAAAAATTAGGAAACCATTAATATAATTTTCTAAGCAAAATACTGTCAATTTTTAGTAAAAATGGGCAAATAAGATAGAAAAGATGTCCAAAAGACAGTATACGGTATGGAAAATATTTTACGTAGTTTAAACGTATTATTTATTATTTCTGTTTATTTAAACAGTAATTTTTAAGGGATTTGGACAAGAAAATGATTTAAAAATCTTACGCGATTGAAAAAAACGTATTAAAAATCTTACGCGATTTGCAAAAACAGCAAAATATATTTACGCGATTTAAAAACATTTGTAAAAATGACGAGATTGTGAAAACGCGATAAAATTTCTACGCGATTGACCAAAACGGTATTTTCTGTATTTTTCTGCTGTCGGGCTATGAGGTGAACCCCTACAGGCTTTGGAACAGATTTTGATTGGGACTTACATCGTATCTTTTTATCTTTGAGGATATATTTTTTTTTAGGGTATTCTGGTAATTTCTCATATATTGAGTTTATGCCAATTTTTGGTGGATTGGTTGACGAGGTGAATCACATCGTGTTGTCGATGCGATAAACGTAGTGTGGTTCATTGTCTTTATGAACTTGGAGACGTTAGTGTACGAGATCCCATATATGGACAGTCGGTCGCTCCGCTGGGCCGTGGTAACCGATAGCACACTAATAGACTCGACACGCACTATTTTTAAACGAGATCTCGTAAAGTCTAATAGTACATTGCCTGTAGTGCCACAACGTGAGACCGTGAACTACACCATGCCTTGGATAATGGATTCCATGTGACGTGGGGCTATAGACGCAACGTGTGACAGCGCAATAGTTTGGTTGGGCAGCCGTGGTACTAATAGATTTTGCGGGTCATTCTCTCTCTGATATCTGTATGTGTTTAGCTCCATGGAGTAGGATCGTGTCATATTGTATATGGTTATATCTTGGATATTATTTTATTTTATCTGTTTATTTTATTTGGTTATTATTATTATGATAATTTGTCTATTTCTTATTTTATTTTATCTCGTGGTATTATTTTATCTCGTGATATTATTTTATCTCGTGATATTATTTTATCTCGTGATATTATTTTATCTGTGATATTTTGTGTTGTTATGACATTTGAATCTTTACACTATTCTGTTACTAATTACTGTTATAGCTTTTCATATTGCATAAACTGTATGTCTGTTGTTTGTCATTTTCTTATTTGCTATGTTTGTGATGATTTTAGATTGTCTTACCTCTTTATTGTATGTGTTTTCTGTATATTTATTTACGTGGTAAAGAGTTTGAGGAAGAGGAACAGTCTCTTGAGATTTTGTATCCTGAGGAGGAAGAGGAGCAGCAAGCTGAAGACCAGTACGACGACCAAGAATCATCTGATCATCCATATCCATTGGACTGATTTGTTTGGGTGTGGCGGTGCCAGGATTTTTGGGTTTTGTGACACTCGAGTTTCACGGTGGATCGTTAGCTTGGCATCTCGGGGGAGACAGAGACTCAGTGACTTACGTGGGACGGTTGACTGTGTCCATACGACTTACGTTTGATGGAGAGCCAGTGATGACGACTACTGTGTTTCTGCACTTAGAGTTGCCTTTATCTCTTAGGCGTCATTGGGGTGGTGTGTCCACTGAGCCTAGTGAGATGACTATCGTATCGACTGCGCGGTCTCGTTTCCGCCGAGTGTCGAGGCATCCTGGATATTTATCTTCTGATGAGTTCCCTGAGAGTGATCCATCAGAGGATTAAATGTTTATGATGTGTATTTTTGGGCGCGTCTGCGTATGTACATTTGACTCTTTACTGTTTTTGTTTACTGCTTATGTTTAAATATTTGTAGTTGTGGTTGTAAATTATTTGTATAACTTATAATTTGGACCATATGTATATTATGAGTGATGTTGTTTCTGTTTATTTTATGTTTCCGCAGTATTTTATTTAATAAGATTCTGTTTAACAGGAAATATCTTTACAACCCATATTATTATATAACAAGTGTTTTACAACTTGGGTAGATTTTATTTATCTTTCTTTTATTTTCTTTATATATGTGACATCCCCACAAGGGTGTTACATTAGTTGGTATCAGAGCCCAAGTTAGAGTCTTTTGGGGTTGTGGTTGGGTCTGTTTTTGTTTATCTTTGTGTGATTCTCTCGTGATTTACTTCCGAAAGGATGTATCTAATTTTGTTTTGTTCTGTTTGAAGAAAGAAGATGTCTGGACGAGGTAGAGGACGTACGAATGTGAATCGTGATGTGGATCCTATGATTGCGGCCGGCCGATGCTATGCAATGGATGGTCAAGTGATGACGCAATGTAGACTTAAGAGCAAACTCAACAAAGAAGATGCTACTTGATGCCCTAAATTTATCTCGAATTTAGGCGCCACAATCCGCCACGCTTTAGAGGCGAGGTTGATCCTGGAGAAGGCAAGTCAATGGATACAAGACTTGGAGAGAATTTTTGAAGGAATGAGATGCACGTAAGATAAGAAGGTGACTTATGTTGTTTTTATGCTTTGAGGGAGATGGAGAACATTGGTGGAGAGGAACTCGCCGAGTTTTACAAGCCGAAGGAACGTAAATCACATGGGAAGTATTTTTTGATGCTTTTCGGGAAAGTATTTTCCTCATGCGAGTGCTAGACATGCCAAGGAAATGGAATTTCTTGGTTTGCGACAGGAAATATGACGGTGAATGAGTATGCTACAAAATTTGAGAATTTGTCTCAATTCTGGATTATGCTCAAACACGGCAAGATGATGTGTGGAGATGTCGGAAGTTTGAATCGGGCTTGAGAGTGGAACTGAAGCAAGGGGTGATATCCTTGAGGATAAATCAGTTTCATGCTTTGGCTGATGCTTGTGCGCGACTTGAAGAGTTAGAGCCGTCGAGAGATCAGAGGAATCGTAACTTTGGGCCGACAAGGTTTCAGAGAGGTGGAGGTAGTAATACGAATCGGTTTCAGCGCAAGCCGTATTCCAGACCATCAGGGAGTCAATCTCAACGACCACCAGTTGGGGGAAGTGCAAGTGGTAGTGGAGCTGGACAGAAAGTGGCGTTTACGCCAACATGTTTTAAGTGCGGAAAGAAAGGTCATATCTCTCCGGAGTGCACGATTAAGGGGACAGTTTGTTTTAACTGTAAACAGCCTGGGCATATGTCGAAGGATTGTACTCAACCGGAAAGGAAACCTGCTATTCGTTATGTTCGTGCTAATCAACAAAAGTCAGGGAGTACTCAACCGAGATCTGGAGGGCGAGTATATACTATGACGGGAACAGAAATTTCTCAATCTGATGATCTTATTCAAGGAGAAGGTGACATTGGAGGTAATCATCTGACTGTGTTATATGACTCTGGTGCTACACACTCGTTTATTGCATATGATTGTGTGGAAAGATTGAAGTTGCCTGTGTCTTCTTTGAATGTTAAATTGAGTGTTTCTACGCCAACTGCTAAACCTGTGATTGCATCAAAGATATGTTTGGATTGTCCTGTTGTTGTGAAGGGCCGTTTGTTTTTGGTCAACTTGATTTGTTTACCTCTTGTTGAGATAGATGTAATCTTAGGGATGGACTGGTTATCTTCTAACCATATCCTTATAGATTGTGCAAGCAAAACCATAGTTTTTCCTAAGGAAGAAAAGTCTGGATTCTTAACTGCTGTTAAGGTCAAATCTTTGTTAAGAGAGGGAGCACAGGGATATGTGGTATTGTCTTCTCTAGAGGTTAAGAATGAGAAGGATGTGAATACTATTCCTGTTGTCAACGAGTTTCCAGAGGTTTTTCCTGATGACGTACCTGGTTTGCCACCTGAGAGGGAGATCGAGTTTTCAATTGATTTAGTACCAGGAGCAGGTCCTATCTCAATTGCACCGTATCGTATGTCGCCAGCAGAGTTGGAGGAGCTGAAAGAGCAATTGATGGAATTGTTGGAGAAACAGTTTGTGCGACCTAGTGTTTCGCCATGGGGTGCGCCAGTGCTTTTGGTCAAGAAGAAGGACGGAACTTCTCGGCTTTGTGTGGATTATCGTCAGCTGAACAAGGTGACTATCAAGAATAAATATCCGCTTCCAAGAATTGACGATTTGATTGATCAGTTAAGAGGAGCTGTGGTATTTTCCAAGATAGATATGAGATCAGGTTATCACTAGATTCGTGTTAAGGGGGAAGATGTACCGAAAACCGCTTTTCGAACTCGTTATGGACATTATGAGTATCAAGTAATGCCATTCGGGGTGACGAATGCTCCTGCCATATTTATGGATTATATGAACAGGATTTTTCGTCCGTATCTAGATAGATTTGTCGTTGTTTTTATCGATGACATTTTGATTTATTCTCAATCTAAGGAAGAGCATGCTGAACATCTTGGTATTGTTCTTTAGTTTTTGAGAGAAAAGCATCTGTATGTGAAGTTGGCTAAATGTGAATTCTGGTTGGAAAAAGTTCAGTTTCTAGGTCACGTAATTTCGAAAGAAGGTATTGCAGTAAACCCATCAAAAGTGGAGACTGTTTTACAGTGGGAAAGGCCTAAGACGGTAACAGAAGTTCGAAGTTTTGTTGGACTTGCTGGTTATTACCGGAGGTTTATCAAAGGTTTTTCGAAGATTGCTGGACCGCTTACACAACTTACGAGAAAAAGTCAAGCTTTTGAATGGATAGAAGAACGTGAAGCCAGTTTTCAAGAGTTGAAGAAGAGGTTAACAACTGCACCGGTGTTGATTTTACCGGATTCTAAGGGAACTTTTGATGTGTATTGTGACGCTTCTTATCAAGGGTTAGGATGCGTATTAATGCAAAACCGAAATCTTGTGGCGTATACTTCTCGACAGTTGAAGGTTCATGAGAGGAATTATCCAACGCACGATTTGGAATTGGCTGTGGTGGTTTTTGCTCTGAAAGTGTGGAGACATTTTCTGTATGGGGCGCTGTTCAATGTCTTTAGAGATCACAAGAGTCTAAAGTACTTGTTTGATCAGAAAGAATTGAATATGAGGCAAAAGCGATGGTTGGAATTCTTAAAGGATTATGATTTTCAACTTCAATACCATCCGGGAAAAGCTAATGTGGTAGCTGATGCCTTGAGTAGAAAGGTGCTTAGTGTTTCGATGATGATGATTAAGGAAGAAGAGTTGATCAATAAGTTCCGAGATCTATGGTTGTCTGTGGAGTTTCTACCTGAAAGAGTTCATTTATTTAAGGTCGTGATCATAAACGAATTTCTTGATGTTGTCCGAGATAAACAAAAGGAAGACGTGATTTTGCAAAACGAAAGGGAATTGTTAAAGCAAGGTCATAAAGCGACGGTAGAAGAAGGAGCAGATGGGATCTTAAGGTTTAAAGGAAGAATTTGTATGCCTGATGATTCTGAATTGAAGAAGTCGATACTAGATGAAGCTCATATTAGTGACCTGAGTTTACATCCGGGGATGACCAAGATGTACCAAGACTTGAAAAGGTTGTTTTGGTGGCCAAGGATGAAAAGAGACGTAGCAGAATATGTGGAGTCTTGTCTGGTTTGTCAGAAAGCGAAAGTAGAACATCAGAGACCAGCTGGAATGTTGCAACCGTTATCTATTCCAGAGTGGAAATGGGATAGTATTTCGATGGATTTCGTTACTGGTTTGCCGAAGACGAGGAAAGGTCATGATTCAATATGGGTTATAGTCGATAGGCTTACTAAATCGGCTCATTTCTTACCAATTAATATTAAGTTTTTGTTGGAAAGATTAACCCAGTTGTACATCAGTGAGATTGTCAGATTACATGGTGTACCTACATGTATAGTTTCTGACCGAGATCCGAGGTTTACGTCAAGGTTTTGGTGGAGTCTACAAGAAGCTATGGGAACTAAGTTGCGATTGAGTTCGGCATATCATCCGCAGACTGATGGTCAGACAGAGAGAACTATACAGTTTTTGGAGGATTTGTTGCGTGCTTGTGTTTTGGAGCAACGAGGAAGTTTGGATGAATTTTTATCTTTGATAGAATTCACCTACAACAATAGTTTTCACTCAAGTATAGGGATGGCACCCTATGAAGCATTGTATGGAAGGCGATGTCAAACACCGTTATGTTGGTAACAAGATGGGGAAAGCATGATTGTTGGACCAGATCTTGTACAACAGACTACGGAGAAGGTGAAGATGATACAAGAGAAGATGAGGACAACGCAAAGCAGACAGAAAAGTTATGCGGATAAACGAAGACGACCTCTTGAGTTTGAGGAGGGTGAGCATGTGTTTCTAAGAATTACTCCTACGACCGGTGTCGGAAGAGTTATTAAGTCTAAGAAGCTTACTCCAAAGTTTATCGGACCGTACCAGATTATTCGACATATAGGTCCTGTAGCGTATCAGATTGCTTTACTGCCTTTTCTAACCAATTTGCATGATGTATTTCATGTATCTCAGTTATGAAAGTATATACCGGATTCAACGCATGTTATACAACCAGATGAAGTACAGTTGAAGGAGAATTTGACTTACAAGACTTTACCTGTTAGAATCGAGGACAGAAAAGTAAAGCAGCTTCGAGGGAAGATGATCGAGCTAGTGAAGGTCATATGGAACGATGTGACGGGTGATGCTACCTGGGAGCTGGAAGATAAAATGAGGGATCAGTATCCTCATTTGTTTTGAGGAACAGCGAATTTCGAGGACGAAATTTTTATTTGTTGGGGAGAGTTGTAACACCCCAATTTTTAGAAAAATGTTCCGAATGTTCTGTTTGCTGTTTTTCAAGCTTTTGTGTAAATGACTGTTGTGTCCCTGTTTTACTGTTTCTTGTTTTTCTGTATAAAATACAAATACGTTTTACAGGCTAAAATTTTATTTAGTCTTTTTACGTAATTTGCTTCGAAACGGTAAAATAAAAATTTTCTCAAGCTACTATTTTAATTTTTCTGGGAGATATACAAACAATGAATACTGTCTGTAATTTTATTTGAACGTTTTGGATGATTTGCTTCGTCGTGGGGAAAAATAAAAAAATGACCATTACGTCCCGATTGTGCTGTTTTTAATTTTTCTATATGTTACAGTGCTTAATATTACTGTCTGTGATTTTATTTGGACTTTTTGTGCGATTTGCTCCGGGACAGGAAAATAATATTTTTCTGCCTGGGAAAATCTTGTTTTAATTATTCAGAGTGGGGATCTTACTAAACCCAATTCTGAATGAGACGATTAATAATCTTTTAATTTTTAGGATTTAATCACAAATAAAATAATTTTGTATTATTATAATATTATTTTATTAGTCAAGATAATAAAATGACAGTGGACCCGAAAATGTTTTGCGTGACCCACGTTTAACTAAAACAGTTAACTTAGTAGCTTAATTAAGCATCATTAGTGAAGGAATTCTCTAGAACATAGTGACTAAGCTAGATGACTAAGCTTAATTAGTGACTAAGCATGGTGACTAGGTTAGGATCAACCAATGGGAGCAAAGCTTGCTAACCAAGTTTTAATCTTGACCTTTGATCCATTCTAAGGCTAGGATGAAGCCAAGCCCATGACACCTTGCATGCCATTGAAGTCCACGACCATATGGCTTTTGGAAGGCCATAATCACTTTGTCTTCATGCAATTTTCTCTCTTCTCTCTCTTCCAAAACCCTAAACACCACTGAAGCTTCCTTGAAGCTAGTTTCGGCCAAGCTCTATTCTACACCATCCAACCACCCAAAATTTTATCCAACCAAGTTTTCTAAACCTAAACACAATCCTAAGAACATCTCTAGTTGAGAGTTCTTGCAAAATCTTCCATTTGAAGCTTGGAAACCTACTTGGAAAATTTTACCTAGAAGGTGAAATTTCTTGTTTTCCATTTCTAAACTCTTTTTCAAAGTTCTAAGCCATGATTTCTCCATGGTTTAAGCTTTCTTTTATGGTTAGTAACTTGTAGATTTTGTTTAAGTTTGTTAGGTGATTTGAAGGAGAAAACCGAAACCTAGAAGAGGTGTGAAAGAATATTTTTGTCTTCATTTAAGGTAAGAGGAAGACAATTCTTATCATCCATGGGTGGTGGTAAGAAGATGGAGATTGATTGTTGATTGTAGAATCCATAAGGATTCCTTTGTTTGTGTTTGTTAGTAGCTTGTTTGTGTGATTGTTAGTAGCTTTCCTATTTGATGTTTGTAATAATTTGTATGATGTTGCATGTCTACAAGCTTTAAATTGCATGTCTACAAGCTTTGATAATTTGTATGTGTTAGAAATGCATGATAATGTATAGGATGTGAATAACATGCTAAGGAATGCATGAGTGTTCCAAAGAACACCACACCAAGGCTCACGACCATTGACCCAAAAGGAGAACCAAAATGTTCTCATTATTTTCCTAAAGTGTAATTTAATTAACCTAGGAAAATTAACAAGAGATAGAAATGTTTAGATCAAGGAAAATGAATTTAGAAATCAAATAACACAAGAGTATATTTCGGCCAACATGCCAAATCAAATATTCATGATTTCTAAAATCAACTCCAAACCATTTCCAAGTATAAAGATGCAATATATGCTAAAAGGAATATTTCTAAAATGAGTTTTGAAGAAATAAATTGAATTGAATTAAGTTTAATCAACTAAAATTGTTGATTTTACTATTAGAAAGGAAATACAGTAACTTTGAGGATTTCTAACATATAGCTCATACTTTATTTTGAAGCATGTTAGTGGTTTTCAAAAGGATTAAATTATATGGTTAAAAATTAAGTAAACAATTTTTTACGAAAAAATTAGGAAACCATTAATATAATTTTCTAAGCAAAATACTCACAATTTTTAGTAAAAATGGGCAAATAAGATAGAAAAGATGTCCAAAAGACAAGATACGGTATGGAAAATATTTTACGTAGTTTAAACGTATTATTTATTATTTCGCTTATTTAAACAGTAATTTTTAAGGGATTTGGACAAGAAAATGATTTAAAAATCTTACGCGATTGAAAAAAACGTATTAAAAATCTTACGCGATTTGCAAAAACAGCAAAATATATTTACGTGATTTAAAAACGTTTGTAAAAACGACGAGATTGTGAAAACGCGATAAAATTTCTACGCGATTGACCACAATGGTATTTTCTGTATTTTTTTGCTGTCGGGCTATGAGGTGAACCCGTACAGGCTTTGGAACAGTATTTGTCCGATGGGACTTACTGTATCTTTTTATCTTTGAGGATATATTTTTTTTGAGGGTATTCTTGTAATTTTTCATATATTGAGTTTATGCCAATTTTTGGTGGATTGGTTGACGAGGTGAACCACATCGTGTTGTCGATGCGATAAACGTAGTGTGGTTTATTGTCTTTATGAACTTGGAGACGTTAGTGTACGGGATCCCATATATGGACAGTCGGTCGCTCCGCTGGGCCGTGGTAACCGATAGCACACTAATGGACTCGACACGCACTATTTTTAATCGAGATCTCATAAAGTCTAATAGTACATTGCCTGTAGTGCCACAACGTGAGACCGTGAACTACACCATGCCTTGGATAATGGATTCCATGTGACGTGGGGCTATAGACGCAACGTGTGACATGTATGCAATAGTTTGGTTGGGCAGTACAGTGGTACTAATAGATTTTGCGGGTCATTCTCTCTCGATATCTATATGTGTTTAGCTCCATGGAGTAGGATCGTGTCATATTGTATATGGTTATATCTTGGATATTATTTTATTTTATCTGTTTATTTTATTTGGTTATTATTATTATGATAATTTATCTATTTCTTATTTTATTTTATCTCGTGGTATTATTTTATCTCGTGATATTATTTTATCTATGATATTATTTTATCTCGTGATATTATTTTATTTGTGATATTATGTGTTGTTATGACATTTGAATGTTTACACTATTCTGTTACTAATTACTGTTATAGCTTTTCATATTGCATAAACTGTATGTCTGTTGTTTGTCATTTTCTTATTTGCCATGTTTGTGATGATTTTAGATTGTCTTACCTCTTTATTGTATGTGTTTTCTGTATATTTATTTACGTGGTAAAGAGTTTGAGGAAGAGGAACAGCCTCTTGAGATTTTGTATCCTGAGGAGGAAGAGGAGCAGCAAGCTGAAGACCAGTACGACGACCAAGAACCATCTGATCATCTATATCCATTGGACTGATTTGTTTGGGTATGGCGGTGCCAGGATTTTTGGGTTTTGTGACACTCGAGTTTTACGATGGATCGTTAGCTTGGCATCTGCGGGGAGACAGAGACTCAGTGACTTACGTGGGACGGTTGACTGTGTCCATACGACTTACGTTTGATGGAGAGCTAGTGATGACGACTACTGTGTTTCTACACTTAGAGTTGCCTTTATCTCTTAGGCGTCATTGGGGTGGTGTGTCCACTGAGCCTAGTGAGATGACTATCGTATCGACTGCGCGGTCTCGTTTCCGCCGAGTGTCGAGGCATCCTGGATATTTATCTTCTGATGAGTTCCCTGAGAGTGATCAATCAGAGGATTAAATGTTTATGATGTGTATTTTTGGGCGCGTCTGCGTATGTATATATTGACTCTTTACTGTTTTTGTTTACTGCTTATGTTTAAATATTTGTAGTTGTGGTTGTAAATTATTTGTATAACTTATAATTTGGACCATATGTATATTATGAGTGATGTTGTTTCTTTATTTTATGTTTCCGCAAGTATTTTATTTAATAAGATTCTGTTTAACAGGAAATATCTTTACAACCCATATTATTATATAACAAGTGTTTTACAACTTGGGTAGATTTTATTTATCTTTCTTTTATTTTCTTTATATATGTGACATCCCACAAGGGTGTTACATTAGTTGGTATCGAGCCCAAGTTAGAGTCTTTTGGGGTTGTGGTTGGGTTTGTTTTTGTTTGTCTTTGTGTGATTCTCTCGTGATTTACTTCCGAAAGGATGTATCTAATTTTGTTTTGTTCTGTTTGAAGAAAGAAGATGTCTGAACGAGGTAGAGGACGTGCGAATGTGAATCGTGATGTGGATCCTATGATTGCGACTGCTGAAACTATGCAGCGGATGGCTG
The DNA here is from genome assembly GCA_029884605.1 of Ormosia emarginata. Taxonomy (NCBI): domain Eukaryota; kingdom Viridiplantae; phylum Streptophyta; class Magnoliopsida; order Fabales; family Fabaceae; genus Ormosia; species Ormosia emarginata. Next base: position 7,723,281 of record JAQQTP010000083.1, on the reverse strand, counting down.
AAGTGATGACGCAACAGAATTTAAGAGCAGCTCAACAGCAAGATGCTACTGCTGATGCCCTAAATTTATCTGAATTTAGGCGCCACAATCCATCACAGTTTAGAGGCGAGGTTGATCCGGAGAAGGCAAGTCAATGGATACAAGACTTGGAGAGAATTTTTGAAGGAATGAGATGCATAGATGATAAGAAGGTGACTTATGCTGTTTTTATGCTGAGGGGAGATGGAGAACATTGGTGGAGAGGAACTCGCCAAGTTTTACAAGCTGACAGAACAGAAATCACATGGGAAGTATTTTCTGATGCTTTTCTGGGAAAGTATTTTCCTGCGAGTGCTAGACATGCCAAGGAAATGGAATTTCTTGGTTTGCGACAGGGAAATATGACGGTGAATGAGTATGCTACAAAATTTGAGAATTTGTCTCAATTCTCGGATTATGCTCAAACACGGCAAGATGATGTGTGGAGATGTCGGAAGTTTGAATCGGGCTTGAGAGTGGAACTGAAGCAAGGGGTGATATCCTTGAGGATAAATCAGTTTCATGCTTTGATTGATGCTTGTGCGCGACTTGAAGAGTTAGAGCTGTCGAGAGACCAGAGGAATCGTAACTTTGGGCCGACAAGGTTTCAGAGAGGTGGAGGTAGTAATATGAATCGGTTTCAGCGCAAGTCGTATTCCAGACCATCAGGGAGTCAATCTCAACGACCACCCGTTGGGGGAAGTGCGAGTGGTAGTGGAGCTGGACAGAAAGTGGCATTTACGCTAACATGTTTTAAGTGCGGAAAGAAAGGTCATATCTCTCCGGAGTACACGATTAAGGGGACAGTTTGTTTTAACTGTAAACAGCCTGGGCTTATGTCGAAGGATTGTACTCAGCCGGAAAGAAAACCTGCTATTCGTTATGTTCGTGCTAATCAACAAAAGTCAGGGAGTACTCAACCGAGATCTGGAGGGCGAGTATACACTATGACGGGAATAGAAATTTCTCAATCTGATGATCTTATTCAAGGAGAAGGTGACATTGGAGGTAATCATCTGACTGTGTTATATGACTCTGGTGCTACACACTCGTTTATTGCATATGATTGTGTGGAAAGATTGAAGTTGCCTGTGTCTTCTTTGAATGTTAAATTGAGTGTTTCTACGCCAACTGCTAAACCTGTGATTGCATCAAAGATATGTTTGGATTGTCCTGTTGTTGTGAAGGGCCGTTTGTTTTTGGTCAACTTGATTTGTTTACCTCTTGTTGAGATAGATGTAATCTTAGAGATGGACTGGTTATCTTCTAACCATATCCTTATAGATTGTGCAAGCAAAACCATAATTTTTCCTAAGGAAGAAAAGTTTGGATTCTTAACTGCTGTTAAGGTCAAATCTTTGTTAAGAGAGGGAGCACATGGATATGTGGTATTGTCTTCTCTAGAGGATAAGAATGAGAAGGATGTGAATACTATTCCTGTTGTCAACGAGTTTCCAGAGGTTTTTCCTGATGACGTACCTGGTTTGCCACCTGAAAGGGAGATCGAGTTTTCAATTGATTTAGTACCAGGAACAGGTCCTATCTCAATTGCACCGTATCGTATGTCGCCACCAGAGTTGGAGGAGCTGAAAGAGCAATTGATGGAATTGTTGGAGAAACAGTTTGTGCGACCTAGTGTTTCGCCATGGGGTGCGCCCGTGCTTTTGGTCAAGAAGAAGGACGGAACTTCTCGGCTTTGTGTGGATTATCGTCAGCTGAACAAGGTGACTATCAAGAATAAATATCCGCTTCCAAGAATTGACGATTTGATGGATCAGTTAAGAGGAGTTGCGGTATTTTCCAAGATAGATCTGAGATCAGGTTATCGCCAGATTCGTGTTAAGGGGGAAGATGTACTGAAAACTGCTTTTCGAACTCGTTATGGACATTATGAGTATCAAGTAATGCCATTCGGGGTGACGAATGCTCCTGCCATATTTATGGATTATATGAACAGGATTTTTCATCCGTATCTAGACAGATTTGTCGTTGTTTTTATTGATGACATTCTAATCTATTCTCAATCTAAGGAAGAGCATGCTGAACATCTTAGTATTGTTCTTCAGATTTTGAGAGAAAAGCAGTTGTATGCGAAGTTGGCTAAATGTGAATTCTGGTTGGAAAAAGTTCAGTTTCTAGGTCACGTAATTTCGAAAGAAAGTATTGCAGTAGACCCATCAAAAGTGGAGACTGTTTTACAGTGGAAAAGGCCTAAGACGGTAATAGAAGTTCGAAGTTTTGTTGGATTTGCTGGTTATTACCGGAGGTTTATCAAAGGTTTTTCGAAGATTGCTGGACCGCTTACACAACTTACGAGAAAAAGTCAAGCTTTTGAATGGACAGAAGAACGTGAAGCCAGTTTTCAAGAGTTGAAGAAGAGGTTAACAACTGCACCGGTATTGATTTTACCGGATTCTAAGGGAACTTTTGATGTGTATTGTGACGCTTCTTATCAAGGGTTAGGATGCGTATTGATGCAAAACCGAAATGTTGTGGCGTATGCTTCTCGACAGTTGAAGGTTCATGAGAGGAATTATCCAACGCACGATTTGGAATTGGCTGCGGTGGTTTTTGCTCTGAAAGTGTGGAGGCATTTTCTGTATGGGGCGCTGTTCAATGTCTTTAGTGATCACAAGAGTCTAAAGTACTTGTTTGATTAGAAAGAATTGAATATGAGGCAAGGGCGATGGTTGGAATTCTTAAAGGATTATGATTTTCAACTTCAATACCATCTGGGAAAAGCTAATGTGGTAGCTGATGCCTTGAGCAGAAAGGTGCTTAGTGTTTCGGCAATGATGATCAAGGAGGAAGAGTTGATCAATAAGTTCCGAGATCTATGGTTGTCTGTGGAGTTTCTACCTGAAAGAGTTCGTTTATTTAAGGTCGTGATCATAAACGAATTTCTTGATGTTGTCCAAGATAAACAAAAGGAAGACGTGTTTTTGCAAAACGAAAGGGAATTGTTAAAGCAAGGTCATAAAGCGACGGTAGAAGAAGGATTACAACTAAGTCATGTAATCGATTACAACTCTAACAAAGGCTATGTAATCGATTACCAAGTGCTCAGAAAGTTCCCAACGGCTATAATCGACTAGTTTTTATAAAAAAAATCATTTCTAAACACTACCAATGACTATTTTATCACTTGGGCTCTATAAATAAGTGTATACTGAAGCATTTACATATTTAAGAACCTCCAGAACACTTGGTTTGATCCTTAAATCATCAAAATGATATTTTGAGCTCTTTATTGCAAAATCTTTCTATTCCTTTGTTCTTCAAGTTGTATATCTACTCTTGTGTGAGTTTCTAATCTTTCTTTTCATCTTAAAATCATTGTAAGAGGGTGAGGTATCACTCGTGAGAGAAAATAGTGAGGTATCCCTTATAGTGAGACTTAAACACAAAGGATGAGGTATCCCCAAGTTGTTGTGAGTGTTCTTGAATATAAAAATTTTTCAAGCACCTGTGAAGCTTGAAGAGTTGGAGGCCCTAGCACAAGGGTGAGGTATCCCAAGGTGTGAGGAGTGCTCTTTCTTGTACAAAAGTTTTCTTAGCACCCGTGAAGCCTAGGAGATAATGAAGCAAATCTCAAGTTAAGCTTGAGGACTGGATGTAGACCACAAATTGATTGGTGGCTGAACTAGGATAAATGTTTGTGTTTGTTATTCTCAACTCTATCTCCTTTACATTTGTTCTTTAATTATATATGGTTGAGTTGAACTTGATATCTATCTTATTTGCTTGATTCATCCTATAACCTAAGATTGTATTTGAGTAATCTATAATAATTGTATCTTTATGAAACTTATTCCGCTGCATGTGTTGATTAAAAATATCAAAATGCATAATTTCTTAATGGTGTTTTGAAAATTTGTAATCACCTAATTCACCCCCTCTTAGGTGATGGTTGTCATGGCTAACACAAATCTTTTTCAAAAAATTAAAATTGTCAGCCATAATTAGGATTAACCTGGCTCTGTTACCAATTGTTAGAATTTTGGCTCAAAATCAAAATATAATAACCCTAAATTATTTTATCAATTTAACCCCAAATTTTGCCATGCACAAATAATATAGATTGAGTTATAAGATCATCTGAAAAGATGATGATGAGGTAGCCATGATTGAAGCGATCATGAATAGTGATGAGATAATAGTTATTCCTATCTCATAATAGTTGCTCACGTGTTAGTTTCAATGGGGCAACTGTATGTATTAGAGTGGTTAGGAATCTGAGTCTCTCCCTTGTGTATATAATCACATAAAAATGGGCTAAACCTACCAATCATAGTAAACCTGTAACACCCACCGTAGGGTGCCACATTTATGTTACTTAATTTCCAAATTACCCTCAAGTTATAAAATGTGATGTTGTGATAAAAATATGAGTTGTAAATTTTTCTTTCTTTCTTCTTTGATAACTATAAAATAACCTTAGCGGAAAATAAAATATTATACATCATCATATATAATTTACATCATCATACATAATTTACATCATCATACATAATTTACATCATCATATATTACAAACGTACTATCATGATTATTTATATACAGACCATTTCTCCAAAACTAGATAACACACTTAAATATATACAGACATAGTTTGTAACAGAGTTTAGACTCGCCCAAGTCTAACTAAGCAGCAGAACCCTCAGACGGGTCCTCCTCAGACTCCTCAGCAGGTAGGAATCCGATTTGACGTGTAGCCCTATGGACATGTGTCCGGGCTGACGACACAATACTAATTTCTATTGGGACATAGTTTCTAGTATCCTAATGCCGCCTAATAGACAGCGAAAATTTCACATGCACAAAAATAGTTACAGAGAAAAACGGATCCCCATGAAATATCATGCTAAAGTTTACTGTTAAGTGTCCCTCATAAATTTGTCCCCTCTCATTGGGATTAGTCCTCCACGCTCCAGCTCCACCGTGGAACTGCAATTTCATGTAACCAAAGAAACTTGACCGGGATGCCATCCGATCAAAACTAGCTTCCTCTGGAGCCTGCTCTTCTTCACCCTCTTGTTCAACCTTTTGCTCAGTGTCTTTACAAATATATTTACAGTACCAAATAAACATACAAAGAGGTGAGATCACCTACGCCAATACCAATATGGTAGCATAGAGATAACACATACAGCATACCATACAGATATATCATACTATAATAACAATTATGACATCATCATAATGTATTAAATAATAGATACAATAAATAACATTTACCATCATGCCATTAACAGTATTATCCTCATCATCATCCAAGTATTTTCTCAACAGAACAATTGTCATAGCCAATATTCCTTAATTAATATATATCACATAGATATAAATGCTCAGTTTCATGCATGCGCACATAGACTCAATGTCCTATTCCATGGAGTTAATACTCAGTTCGGAGAAATTGATCCGAAAGATCTGTCTGTACCAAAATACCTCAGACCAAGTGCTACAATTCTCATTTGTATTTGCACATCTAGCATATACATGACAGTCTTTACGAGATCTCGATTAAGAATAGTGTCTCGGTCAGGATCATCGGTGCGTTGCATCGGTCTAACTTACGGGAAGAAGAGCTACCAACCACCTATGTAAGCAACCCGCAACCCAATGCCCCCAAGGTCAACAAGTAACTTACACTACGCATATCGCACCCACTCAAGAAGTGTACGTCTCTCCTTGGCAAATAGCCTCATACAGTCCATCGAACCTTTTCAATGCACGTTCAATGCACCAATGCCAAACATAGGCAAATTTCATATACAGTGTTCGTACACCAGTTCATGCATATAAAATGCACCAATGCCAATCACAGGTAAAATTTATCATTTTCTCACACAGTGTCCATTCACTAGTTCAACAGTAATCCTACTGTATATTTAATCGCGAAAATCATATTATCGCATTTTTATAGTCACACACCATTTTTTGTCGCGTTTTCACAATTTTGCAACATTTTTGTTACGTTTTCAAATCACATATTGATTTTTCAACGTTTTCATCAATTACGTAAAAATATTCCACCTTTTTTAAATCACGTAGTAATTTTTCAACAATATTTCAATCACGTAAAAATATTTAAACGCTTTCCAAATTGCGTAGAAATATTTCAACATTTTTCAAATCGCATGGAAATATTTAAACATTTTTCCAATCGCGTAGCTTAACAATCACGTTTTTAAGTTACGTAAATCATTTTTCACTATTTTTCAACTTCGTAAAATATTTCTCAACCGTTAAAAATTCCTTTTCAACATTTTTCAAAATGATATGACTTCTCACATTATTTTAAACATTTCTTACTCAAGAAAATACTTTTCGTAATTTATTCCATAAAATCATCATTTCATTGAATTAAATCAATGTTTATAACTTTAAAATTTACTAACGCTCTCCAAAACCTAAAGAATGAGTTACACGTTAGAAAATCCCAAGTTACCAACATATTCTTTATAATTCCAAATCAATTCTAAAAATCAATCCTCTTTAAAATAAATTGAAGTTCAAACACTTTCAACTTCTCTTTTCCATTCACATATGAAAATTCCAATTCACAAGTGTTAAAACACTCTGATTCCCTTTTCAAAATCCTTGTATTAATTCAAGTTATATTTTCACTTTGAAAATCACTTTGTTCATAAAAATCAAGACATTACAAGCCTTCAAAATCGTGGACATGACCATTGAAATCATTTTTTGTATTTTTCTTTCTAAATCAACTAAATTCCATTCTTGTTTTTACACAAAATAAACTAATAAAAATACTTCTCCAAAACCATGTACATTGTTTTCTTGAAAATCAAACCTTTTGTTTATTTCCCTTGCTTCTCTAAGCATTCAATTTTATCATTCATGAAAATATAATTTTGTGAACACCTAATTTGAGGTGTCTTGGCCGAAATTCACCTTAGTTTAGTGACCAAAAATCAATTCCCTTGTTCTTGAAAAATTTCAACACGAACCCTAATTTTGAGAGCTCAAAACCGTAGCCTCCCCCTTGGCCTTTGGAGCCAAAATTGCTTGTTTCAACATACATCCACCATAATATATTTAACATGTTTTCATCATGCATATTATAAGCATACCATATAAGCAATAGAATCATGCAAAATCATGCAAATCATATCAAACATAGATAAATAATCAAAGCACATAAACACACACAAATTATTACATGACCATGGATATGAATCCTCACATGGATTCAACATCCATCAAATAAATAAACCATCTCTCACCACCGTACTTGGTTGGTGAGATGGATCTCCCTCTTACCTCTTGAAGAACCACAAAAAGTTCCTTGCTTTGTATTTTGAACAAGATCTCTACCAACAAAAGTCTCTTGAATACAAAATAAACACAAAGAAATTAGTATATTAAACTTGAATAAGAGGAACCATGGATCAAACATGGTTTAGAACATGAAAAAAAGAAGAGAAGAAATGAAGTTTTCCATAACTTCACCTTAAGAACCCTAGAACTTGCTCTTGGAATAACTCCTTGAAGATAAAAGATTTAGGACTTGGTGTAAACTACAAAGTGTCTTAGAATAAAGCAGAGATTCAAGAAATATGGTTGTTTGAAATTAAAAAGTGATGGAAGGCTGTTTTGGAGTGCTTGGCCGTGAGCTTAGAGAAGAAGAGAGATGGAGAGAAATTTTGATAACTTTGTTTCTTGAAAATGTTCAATGAAGACCAAGGTGATCAATAATGGTCTTCCAATGTTACTTTAGCTCCTAAATGCAGCACCAAAACCGTCCCCCCTCCTCCATGCACTCTTCAAAATGCAACAAGTCTCCTAGCCATCATTTTAGGCCATCTTAACCATTGATTAGATCAATGGTTAAGATTTAATGTAGCTTCTAGGTTTAGGCTTAGATAGAAGACTTAATTTAGGCCATTGGATCTTTTCTCCTTGAAATCCTAGCCATTAGATGTGTCTCCAAAATGAAGGGTCAAGATTACTCCTTCAAACTTTACATCCTAGGGCTATAAATGGTCATAGCCACTTTATAAGACTAAATCTCAACCGTTGATTAAATCAAGATCAAGTCTCCACCGTTGATTACATCAATGGTAGATATCCAAGCCACTAATGTTGACTTCGCAGTACAATATTTATTTTTGTATCTACTATTGCCATTCGAATAATATTTTTACTGTATTTTTATCACCCGATAATTAAATACAGTACAAAACACAGTAAAAGAAAATTTTAAAAACTGTTTCCGGATTCAAGTTTAGTAAGATCCTCCGTCTCCGTCTCAATAGTACGAATTTTTCTGATTATAGAAAAATTTTTACCTTTCTGGACCTATGCGGGGCCCACAGATGGCTCACGGATAACGCTAAAATAAACAGAGTAATATAAAAATTTCATAATCACACACAAAATCACAAAAATTAGAAAATGCACAAATATCAAATCAGATTACGTAAAATAATTAAGACTTGACAATAATAATTAAATTATGTAAAATTTTTCCTACAAAAATTATTATTTTCCGACACGGAGTAATTCACTCAAAACGATCAAAAGCGATCCTGAGAATAATCAAAATAATTTTACAGTACACAGAAATCACTAAACAATAGAATTCTGTTAACTGTCAAAATTACAGTCTTATATTTAGGAAGTTTGGGGTGTTAAAATACTCTTCCTCTAAAAGGAAATTTCATCCTTGAAACTTGATAGACTTGATTTCACATCCTCAGAATAAATACGGATATTGTTCCTTTATCGTTTCTTCTAGTTCCCATGTAGCTTCACCACTTACATCATTCCAAATGATTTTAACCAATGAAATTTCCTTACCTCGAAGTTGCTTTGTTCTTCGATCCTCAATCTTGACTGGAAATGTAACACCCCAAATTTTCATATCTCTTAAACAGTAATTTTGACAGTTAACAGAATTTTACTGTTTAGTAATTTCTGTGTACTGTAAAATTATTTTGTTTATTCTGTCAGCGTATTTGATCGTTTTGAGTGATTTACTCCGTGTCAAGAAAATAATAATTTTCGGGCCGGAGAAAATCTTTAAATATTTATTTCGCTTAACTGTTAATTATTTTTAATAATCTGATTTGATATTTGTGCATTTTATAATTTTTGTGATTTTTATGGATGATTTTGAAATTTTTCCTGTCTGTGGGCCCCGCGTGGGTTATGTGGGCCCAAGTGGCCATACGTGGGCCCAGGTGGGTCCCACAAAGTGAAAATTTTTTCTACGCATAGAAAAATTTGTACTGTTTAGACGGAGACAGGGGATCTTACTAAACCTGAATCTGGAAACGCTTTTTAAAATTTTATTGTCTTGTGTTTTGTCTATATTTAATTATCGGATGATAAAAATACAAGAAAAATATTATTTGTAGGATACAAGAATAAATATTATACTGCGTAGTCAACAAAGAGAGCTTGACTTGATTTACACCCTTGGATGAGAATACTTAGTTTGAATATTAACCATTGATTTAATCAAAGGTTAAGAAACAAACTTAATAAAGAAGCTTGGATAATATAACCATTGATTTAATCAATGGTGTGAGAATAAAACTTAGTTAGGAAGGCTTTGATATCAACCATAGATGTAATCAAAGGTGTAGAATTGGTCTTGAAAAATGACAAAGACCATTTATAACCATTGGATTTAGATTAAATCAAGGGTGGAGATTTAATCTTAAAAAGTAACAAAGACCATTTATGAATTGGATGAAGAATTAATCAAGGGTAGAGATTTGGTCTTCTAAAATGTAAAGACTAATTATGACCCTTGGATTTAAAGTTTGAAGAAGCAATCTTGACCCTTAATTTTGGAGACACATCTAAAATTAGAATTTAAAGGAGAAAAATCCAATGGCGCAGATTTAGTCTTCTAAAATTAAAATCTACCTAAATCCTAACCATTGAATTAATCAATGGCTAGAAATCTTCCAAATGGAGGCTAATTATTATGGTCATTTATTGAATGTTCAAGGAGAAGCGTGCATGGAAGGTGATGGTTTTGGATTGTTTAGAGACAAAGAAACAAAACTTTATGACCATTATTACATGTCATAAGTCGATATTACATCATCCTTGAATATGATTTCTTTGTTTGCATCCTTAGGAAACAAGTCATTAAATAAAAACATGTTTCTATGGTGAAGGAAGAGCAAAATTGCTCTAACAAGCAATTCACTTTGTAATATTAGAATGCAATTCAAGTAAAACAAAGTAAGACAAGTCAACAAAAAAATGGCCACCTTTTTGAAGAAGCACCTACGGTCATGCAAAGAAAAAGGGGGCCAATTTGATTCAATTAATTCATGTTCTATTATTTGTATTACACAACAAAGACATATTCAATATTGGTGTCTTTGAATAACATTCTATAATTCACTCATTTCTCACTCACTCTCCATGGCAATGCAAGGAAAAAAGGGGACCAACATCATTTCATTCATTTGCTATCTCACTTTATCACTTTTTCCCTCAAATGAGTTAATACCAAATAATTGCTCAAATAATTTACTCTTTTCTCTCTTCACTCTACGACAATGCATAGGAGGAAGAGGCCAAAAAGTATTTCATTCATTTGTCATCATAATGCACCCTTGTCTCCTCCAAAAAGCTAAGACTTCATCAAATATTTTCTCTCCATCTTCCTATGTGCTAGTTTCGGCCAAGCACCATTGATATGGCTTCCATCACTCAAAAATTTCATCCAACCTAGTTTCTTGAATCCTTACCTTATTCTAAACAACTTTCATGTTGAAGGTTTCTTCAAAATCCAACATCTAGTACTTCAAATCCAAGCTTCAAGATTCTACCAAAAATGGTAAATTTCATGTTTCCTCTTCTAATCTTTTAGTCTTGATTTTCTAAACCTAAACATCATTCTAAGAACATCTCTAGTTATGAGTTTTTCCAAAATCATTCATCTTGATCTTCAAATTCAAGCTTCAAGTTTCTATCAAAAATAAAAAATTTCATCTTTGTTTTTCAAGAGATATCATTCGGTCAAAACCCCTAAAATCACCATCCAAGCTCTTTTAATTTTATCCAACCCTAGATCTTAAATCTACATGATATTCTAAGCAACTTTCATGTTGGAGACTTTCTCTAAATCATTCATCTTCATGGAGTTTCTTCAAGATCAAAGTTATTGGGTTTTTGAGGTGAAGAATAAAGAAACTTCATTTTCTTCTCTCTTTTTCATGATCTAAACCATGTTTGATCCATGGTTCCTTTTAATCAAGCTTGATATGTTAATTAACTTGTGTTTTGTTTTGTATTTGAGAAGCCCTTGGTGGTGAAAGACTTGGAAAAAAGAAACAAATCAAGAAGCTTTGGAGGATCTTCAAGAGGTAAGAGGGAGATCCATCTCACCAACCAAGCATGGTGGTGAGAGATGGTCTTATATTTGATGGATGTTGAATCCATGTGATGATTCATATCCATGGTCATGTAATAATTTATGTGTGTTTATGAGCTTTGATTATTTGCCTATGCTTGATATGCTTTGCATGAGTTTATGACTTTGATGGTATGCTTATACTATGCATGATTTATTGCTTTGATTATGGTATGCTTATAATATATATTTGAATATGTATGTATATGCCATGATTTGATGATGGAAAGAAAATCAATTCTTGGCTCCAATGGCCAAAGAATGACTACGGTTTTGGCACCCAAGGTTAGGGTTCCATGTTGAAATTTTTCAAGAACAAGGGAATTAATTTTTGATCCCTAGAACATGGTGAATTTTGGTCAAGACACCTCAAGATAGGTGTTCACAAAATTAATATTTTCTTGAATGATGAAAATGGATGTTTAGAAAAGTAAGGAAAATAAACAACGAATTTATTTTTCAAAGAGTACATGAATACGATTTTAGAAGGATTTTTATTGATTTATTTTGTGTAAAAAGTTTCTAAGTGTTTTACTAAACATGAGATTTAAGTGAAAATAGCAATGATAATTTTAAGTATTTGCAAAGAAAGTGAAAAAGGATTTGGAAGTAAAGTAAAAATGAATTTGAACAAATGGGTTTGGTTTTTATGACCATCGGTATTTCGGTTTTGAAATAAAGAATTTTTAATGATTTTGTTTGTGTAAAACCATATCAATTTAGAAGAAAAATATTTGATGGCTTCAATGGCCAAAGATTCTACGATTTTTGGTGGTAGGAATAATTTTGGTTTTATGAAACAAAGTAATTTTAAAGTGGAAACAAAATGTTTTAGTATAAGGATTTTGGAAAGGGAATCAAAGTATTTTATCACTTGAGAAATGAATTTTCATATGAAAATGAAAAAGAAAGGTTGCAAGGGTTTGAATCTTAATTTGTTTTGAAGAAAATTGATTTGGGAAAAATGGAGAATATAATGGTGTTTTGAAAATTTACTAACGTATAACATATTTTCAAGTTTTGAAATACGTTAGAAAATGTTAAGTTTTGAAACGTTGATTTACATCAATGGAAAAGTGATTTTGTGAATTATATTTTGAAAAAGAATTTCTTGAGTAAAGAACTGTGGAAAAATATTTTCTTGAGTAAGAAAATATATTAAATGAAGTATAAAGTTATATTATTTTGAGAAAAGTCAAAAAAGAATTTTTAAAGGTCAAGAAATATTTTTTGTAATGAAATTGTGGTGAAAAAATATTTACGTATCTTAAAAACGTGATTTTTAAGTTACGTGATATGGAAAAATATTTCTATGCGATTTTAAATACGTTGAAATATTTCTACGCGGTTTGAATTACATTTAAATATTTTACGTAATTTGAATTACTATTGAAAAATCACTACGTGATGGAAAAGTGATGAATTATTTTACATGATTGTGAAAATATCGGAAAATCATTATAAGATTTGGAAAGTGTTTTAAATATTTTGAGAATGATAGAAAATGATTTACGTGACGTAAAAGAATGATTTTTAAGTGACGCGATTTTGAAACAGTGAAAAAAATACTACGCAATTTGAGAAACGTATGTTTTTACGCAATTGAGAAAAACATTGAAAAATTGGTACGTGGTTTAAAAGTGCAACAGAAGAGTTGTGGTATTTTAAAAACGTAACAGCAATGTTACGAAATTTTGTAAAACGTAACAGTAGTGTTACGGTATTGTGAAAACATAATAAAAACATTTTAGAATTTTAAAAACGTAACAAAAGTGTTACGGTATTGTGAAAATGTAAAAGAAGTGTTATGGTATTGTGAAAACATAACAGAAACGTTTTTGGATTGTGAAAACGTAACAGAAATGTTACGCGATTGTGAAAATACGGTAAAGGTATTTTACAACTGTGAAAACATGATAACATGATTTTGTTATTGAAAAATACAGTATGATTACTGTAAAACTAGTGTATGAACACTGTTTGTGAAAACAAAGAGTTTTGTCTGTTATTGGCACGTGGTGCATTTTAGATGCATTTAAAAAAATATATATATGCGTTGAGACATATGATTTAATTGAACAAACGAATTTGAAAAGAAAGGCCCTTGTGGTTGGACTTGCACTGATATATTCGTGCATTGTATAAACTATATATGAGAAATTATGACATATACCTGTGATTGGTATTTGGTGCATTATACATGCATTGGAATGGTCCGATGAGGACTGGATATGGCTGATTGCCTAGGAGAAACACCTCTTGAGTGGGTGCGATATGCGTAGTGTAAGTCACTTGTTGACCTTGGGGGCATCGGGGTGCGGGTTGCTTACACGGGAGGTTGGTCGCGCTTCTTCCCGTAAGTTAGACTGATGCAACACACCGATGATCCTGACCGAGACACTATTCTTATTCAAGATCTGATAAAGACTGTCGTGTATATGCTAGATGTGCAAAATCAAAATGAGGATTATAGCATGTGGTCTGAGGCATGTGGTACCGACAGATCTTTTCGATCATTTCTCCGACCTGAGTTTAGCTCCATGGAGTAAGAAATCGAGTCTTGTGTACATGCATAATCTGAACATTTACATCTGTATGATATATTAATTGAGGAATATTGGCTATGACAATTGTTTTGAATACTTGGATTGATATATGATTGGATGATGATAGTTAATTAATATTGAATATATTATTGGAAGTCTGGTATGATATCCCTGTATGATATTGCTGTTTGTGTTATCTCTGTGCTGCCATGTTGGTATTGGCGTAGGTGATCTCACCTCTTTGTTATGTTGTTTCTTTTGTGCAGACCGTTTGTTAAAATCAAATAATAGAAAGATCGAGTTGTCTTAGACATAACGGGCGAAGGATACTCTGAGATTAGTGACAACAATAAGGAGTGGACATTCAGGACTCGAAGGTGTGCAGTGTTGACAAAGAACAGATGTAGAACAGATGTCTGGTGCAACAAGATGGATACACAACAGAATAAGTATGTTAAATTTTAACGTTAGTGATGTACCGTGCTATTAAGTAGGACCCATCATGGGGTTTGCTACTGTTAAAAAAAAAAGAGTCTGTTAGTTTTATATTTCTCTTTAAATTGTGAAATATTAATTGGTGTTAATATTGCATAATGAATAGTTGAAATATGATTTTCAATATTACCTAATATTTTAGTAAGTTTATGTTTCAGTAAAGAAAGAAATTTTGAAACCCATATTTTCATAACTCAAACCTTTTACGAACTGATTTTCAGATTATGAGTCGGGAGTCAGACATGTGATACCTTAGGGAGGGTGTTACAGGAAATGTTTCATAGGTTAAGTTTTCCTTCAGTTGTACTATGTCTGGCTCGATAACATGGGTAGAATCAGGAATATACTTCCGTAGTTGCGATATGTGAAATACATTGTGAAGATTTGACAGAAAAGGTGGTAATGCAATCTGATAAGCTACCGGACCTACTCGACGTAAAATCTGATACGGCCCGATAAACTTTGGAGTGAGCTTTTTGGACTTAAGCACTTGTCCAACTCCAGCCATAGGTGTCACTCGCAGAAATACATGGTCACCTTCTTCAAACTCAAGCGATTTTCTCCTTTTATCAGCATAGCTCTTTTGTCGAGTTTGAGTTATTCTCATCTTGTCTTGTATCATCTTCACTTTCTCAGTTTTCTGTTGAACTATCTCTGGTCCTAATACAACACTTTCACCGTCCTGATACCAACACAACGGTGTTTTGCATCGTCTTCTATACAATGCCTCATAGGGTGCCATCCCTATGCTCGAATGAAAACTGTTGTTGTATGTGAACTCTATCATTGGCAAAAATTCATTCTAATAACCAGTTTCTTCCAGAACACAAGCTCTCAACAAGTCTTCTAACGACTGAATCGTTTTTTCTGACTGACCATCAGTCTATGGATGGTAAGTAGAACTCAGTCGTAGCTTTGTTCCCATTGCTTCTTGCAAACTATTCCAAAATCTCGATGTAAATCTTGGATCTCGATCCGAAATAATACTGGATTACAACACCATGAAGTCTAACAATTTCACTGATGTACACTTGGGCTAATTTTTCCATTGAGTACTTAATATTAATCGGCAAAAAGTGTGCTGACTTAGTAAGCCGATCAACAATTACTCAAATAGAATCATGACCTTTCCGAGTTTTTGGTAGTCCTGACACAAAATCCATTGCTATGTCATCCCATTTCTACTCAGGTATAGGCAAAGGTTGCAACATTCCCGAAGGTCTTTGATGTTCCACCTTAGCCTTCTGACAGACTAAACAGGATGATATATACTCAGCAACATCTTTCTTCATTCTTTGCCACCAATATAATTGTTTTAAATCTTGGTACATCTTTGTGGCTCCTGGATGCATACTCAACTTGCTCCTGTGAGCTTCATCCAAAATCAATTTCCTAATTTCTGGATCATTAGGTACATAAACTCTGCCTTGAAACTTCAAAATTCCATTAGCACCTTCGCTAAATTCCACCTATGCATCTTAGCTCTTTGCTTCTTTTGCTTCTTGCAAGTACTAATCACTGTTTTGTCCATCTCGTATTCTAGCCATCAAATCATTTGAAATGGTGATCATGTTTACACGCATCTTTCCTGGCGTAAGTTTCACAGATAAACGCATATCCCGAAATTCTTCTATCAGTTCCTTCTCCTTGATCATCATAACAGAAGCACTAAGCATTTTCCTACTCAACGCATCCGCTACGACATTCGCCTTTCCGGGATGATATTGTAACTAAAAGTCATAATCCTTCAGAAACTTTAACCAACGCCTTTGTCTCATGTTCAACTCTTTCTGGTCAAACAGATACTTTAAACTTTTATGATCACTAAAAACAGTGAACGTTGCTCCATAGAGAAAATGTCTCTACACTTTCAACGCAAACACCATGGCTGTCAACTCCAAGTCATGAGTTAGATAATTCCTCTCATGATTTTTCAACTGCCTTGAAGCAAAAGCCACCACCTTACGATTCTGCATAAGTACACAATCTAATCCTTGGTACGAAGCATCACAATATACATCAAAAGGTTCATTCGGATAAGGTAAAATCAATACCGGTGAAGTAGTCAATCGTCTTTTTAATTCTTGAAAATTTTCTTCGCATGCATCAGTCCATACGAACAGTTGATTCTTCCGTGTAAGTTGGGTAAGAGGTCCTGCTATCTTCGAAAATCCCTCTATGAACCGTCTATAGTAACCAGCTAATTCGATAAAACTACGGATTTCTGTTACAGTCTTCGGTCTTTCCCATTCATAAATTGTCTCCACTTTTGAAGCATCAACTTCAATTCCTTCCTCCGATATAACATGTCCCAAAAATTGAACTTCGCTTAACCAAAATTCACATTTGGACAACTTGGCATACAACTTATTCTCCTTCAAAATCTGGAGAACCACTTTGAGATGTTCAGCATGTTCCTCCTAACTTCGAGAATAAATCAAAATGTCATCTATAAAGACAACAACAAATTTATCCAGGTATAAACGAAAAATTCTGTTCATAAAGTCCATGAATATGGCAAGTGCATTCGTCACACCAAATGACATCACAAGATATTCATAATGCCCATAACGAGTCCGAAATGCAGTTTTGGGAATATCCTCCACTTTCACACGAATCTGGTGATATCCAGATCGTAAATCAATCTTGGAAAATATTGCGGCTCCTCGCAATTGATCCATCAGATCATCAATTCTTGGTAGTGGATATTTATTCCTAATCGTAACCTTGTTCAATTGTCGGTAGTCTACGCATAGATGAGAAGTTCCGTCCTTCTTCTTAACTAACAATACTGGAGCTCCCCATGGTGACACACTAGGTCTCACGAATTGCTTTTCCAACAAATCCTCCAGTTGTTTCTTAAGCTCCGCCAACTCTACCGGCGACATCCGATATGGCGCAATAGATATAGGTCCAGCTCCAGGTACTAAATCAATAGCAAACTCAATTTCTCTTTCTGGCGGTAGTGCAGGTATATCTTCAGGAAATACCTCAAAAAATTCATTAACTACGAAAATATCCTTTAAGACATCTTCACACTGAACCTCCAAAGAAGACAACAATAGATACCGATGATCTCCCTCCTTCAAACAAGCTTCTACTTGAGTTGCCGTTAGGAATCTAGGATCTTTCGCCTCAGGAAATACTAACATTTTATTCGAACAATCAATTAGGATATGGTTAGAAGATAACCAATCCATTCCTAAGATTACATTAATCTTGGAAAGAGGCAAACAAATCAAATCCACATGAAAGATTCTATCCCTAACACATATAGGGCAATTCAAACATACTTTTGTTATTATCACAGGCTTATCAGTAGGAGTAGCAACACTCAAATCATATGGCAATATAGTCACAGTTAATCCCAAACGTTCCACACAATCACATACAATAAAAGAATGTGTTGTTCCCGAATCATAGAGTACAGTTAAAGGATTACCTTCAATAGCACACTCCTCCATGATTAAGTCCTCAGATTTTGCGGCTTCCTCTCCGCTCATAGTATACACTCGACCACCCGCCTGTGGCCTTGCTGTACGAACATTTCCCACAGAAGGTTCCCTCTTTATCTGATCACAATCCCTGGATAAATGTCCAGGTTTCCCACATCTAAAACAAACAATTCCTTTATGCTGACAATCCTTGGTCAGATGGTTCTTCCCACACTTGTAACAGTTATACGTAGGAGTCCCAGCTTGACTTGCCTTATTGCCACCAGAACTTCCTCCAACAAATTGCTGCTAGTTCTGATTTCCTGCCAGTTTAGTATATGGTTTCTGTTGAAAACGGTTTCCTCCACTACTCTTTCCTCTCTGGAATCTTGTAGGTCCAAAGTTCTTGTTTCTCGCCGCACGCTGTTGATCAATCTCCTCAACCTTACGGCACTTGTCCAACAATTCTGGAAACTGCTCAATTCCCAGGGTTGCTACAGCTCGCTTAATGTCAAGCTTCAATCCTTCCTCAAATTTCCTACACTTCCAGTCCTCATCTGGATGCATTTGGAAATACCTCGAAAACTTAGATAAGCTCTCGAACTTTGCCGCATACTCACTAACAGACATTACTCCTTGCCTCAGACTAAGAAATTCCATCTCCTTAGCATGACGCGCACTTGCTGGAAAATACTTTGCCAAAAACTTCTGCCTAAAGAGCTGCCATGTCACAACTCTTCCTTCAGCTTCTAACAATCTTCGGGCTCCTGCCCACCAGTTTTCACCATCTCCGACTAACATAAAAGTCGCAAAGGTCAGCTTGCGTTCATCAGTACATCCCATACCTTCAAATATTTTCTCTAATTCCTGGATCCACAATTCAGCTTTCTCTGGGTCAAATTCTCCCTGAAACTTCGGTGGATTATTCTTACGGAATTCAGATAAACTGTGAGCATCCTCAGTTGCTCTTTGATTTTGTTGTGCAATGACATCAGCCATCCGTTGCATCGCTGCTACAGCTGCAGCCATGTTCTGATTATCATCACCAATATTTCCTATTCCAGCACTAGTATTGACACGTCCTCGTCCTCGTCCAGCCATTACTTTCTCTACTCAAACTGGATAACACAAGAAAGTAATGTTAATCTTCAAACAATATTATTTCTTTTCAGAAAACAATAACAGAGAATCACATAACATAAACAAGACAGACCTAACCACAAACCTAAAAGACTCTAACTTGGGCTCTAATACCAACTAATGTAACATCCACCGTAGGGTGCCACATTTATATTACTTAATTCCCAAATTACCCCCAAGTTATAAAATGTGATGTTGTGATAAAAATATGAGTTGCAAATTTTTTTTTCTTTTTTCTTTGATAACTATAAAATAACCTTAGCGAAAAATAAAATATTATACATCATCACACATAATTTACATCATCATACATAATTTACATCATCATACATTACAAACGTACTGTCAGGATTATTTATATATAGACCATTTCTCTAAAACTAGATAACACACTTAAATATATGCAGACATAGTTTGTAACAGAGTTTAGACTCACCCAAGTCTAACTAAGCAACAGAGCCCTCAGACGGGTCCTCCTCAGACTCCTCAGCAGGTAGGAATTCGATTTGACGCGTAGCCCTATGGACAGGTGTCTGGGCTGACGACACAATACTAATTTCCGTTCGGACATAGTTTCTAGTATCCCAATGCCGCCTAATAGACAACGAAAATTTCACATGCACAAAAATAGTTACAGAGAAAAATGGATCCCCATGAAATATCCTGCTAAAGTTTACTGTTAAGTGTCCCTCATAAATTAGTCCCCTTTCATTGGGACTAGTCCTTCACGCTCCAGCTCCACCGTGGAACTGCAATCTCATGTAACCAAAGAAACTTGACCGGGATGCCATCCGATCAAAACTTAGCTTCCTCTGGAGCCTGCTCTTCTTCACCCTCTTGTTCAACCCTTTGCTTAGTGTCTTTACAAATATATTTACAGTACCAAATAAACATACAAAGAGGTGAGATCACCGACGCCAATACCAACATGGTAGCACAGAGATAACACATACAACATACCATACAGATATATCATACTATAATAACAATTATGACATCATCATAATGTATTAAATAATGGATACAATAAATAACATTTACCATCATGCCATTAACAGTATTATCATCATCATCATCTAAGTATTTTCTCAACAGAACAATTGTCATAGCCAATATTCCTCAATTAATATATATCACATAGATATAAATGCTCAGTTTCATGCATGCGCACATAGACTCAATGTCCTACTCCATGGAGCTAATACTCAGTTCGGAGAAATTGATCCGAAAGATCTGTCTGTACCAAAATGCCTCAGACTAAGTGCTACAATTCTCATTTGTATTTGCACATCTAGCATATACACGACAGTCTTTACGAGATCTTGATTAAGAATAGTGTCTCGGTCAGGATCGGTGCGTTGCATCGGTCTAACTTACGAGAAGAAGAGCTACCAACTACCCATGTAAGCAACCCGCACCCCGATGCCCCCAAGGTCAACAAGTGACTTACACTACGCATATCGCACCCACTCAAGAGGTATACGTCTCTCCTTGGCAAATAACCTCATACAGTCCATCAGACCTTTCCAATGCATGTTCAATGCACCAATGCCAAACATAGGTAAATTTCATATATAGTGTTCATACACCAGTTCTTGCATATAAAATGCATCAATGCCAATCACAGGCAAAATTTATCATTTTCTCACACAGTGTCCATTCACTAGTTCAACAGTAATCCTACTGTATATTTAATCACGAAAATCATATTATCGCATTTTTATAGTCACACACCATTTTTTGTCGCGTTTTCACAATTTTGCAACATTTTTGTTACGTTTTCAAATCACATATTGATTTTTCAATGTTTTCATCAATTACGTAAAAATATTCTACCATTTTTAAATCATGTAGTGATTTTTCAACAATATTTTAATCACGTAAAAATATTTAAATGCTTTCCAAACTGCGTAGAAATATTTCAATATTTTTCAAATCGCGTGAAAATATTTAAACATTTTTCCAATCGCGTAGCTTAAAAATCACGTTTTTAAGTTACGTAATTCATTTTTCACTATTTTTCAACTTCGTAAAATATTTCTCAACCGTTAAAAATTCCTTTTCAACATTTGTCAAAATGATATGACTTCTCACATTATTTTACACATTTCTTACTCAAGAAAATACTTTTCGTAATTTATTCCATAAAATCATCATTTCATTGAATTAAATCAATGTTTATAACTTTAAAATTTACTAACGCTCTCCAAAACCCAAAGAATGAGTTACATGTTAGAAAATTCCAAGTTACCAACGTATTCTTTATAATTCCAAATCAATTCTAAAAATCAATCCTCTTTAAAATAAATTGAGGTTCAAACACTTTCAACCTCTCTTTTCCATTCACATATGAAAATTCCAATTCACAAGTGTTAAAACACTCTGATTCCCTTTCCAAAATCCTTGTATTATTTCAAGTTATATTTTCACTTTAAAAATCACTTTGTTCATAAAAATCAAGACATTACAAGCCTTCAAAATCGTGGACATGACTATTGAAATCATTTTTTGTATTTTTCCTTCTAAATCAACCAAATTCCATTCTTGTTTTTACACAAAATAAACTAATAAAAATACTTCTCCAAAACCGTGTACATTGTTTTCTTGAAAATCAAACCTTTTGTTTATTTCCCTTGCTTCTCTAAGCATTCAATTTTATCATTCACGAAAATATAAATTTGTGAACACCTAATTTGAGGTGTCTTGGCCAAAATTCACCTTAGTTTAGTGACCAAAAATTAATTCTCTTGTTCTTAAAAAATTTCAACATGAACCCTAATTTTGAGAGCTCAAAATCGTAGCCTCCCCCTTGGCCTTTGGAGCCAAAATTGCTTGTTTCAACATACATCCACCATAATATATTCAACATGTTTTCATCATGCATATTATAAGCATACCATATAAGCAATAAAATCATGCAAAATCATGCAAATCATATAAAACATAAACAAATAATCAAAGCACATAAACACACACAAATTATTACATGACCATAGATATGAATCCTCACAAGGATTCAACATCCATCAAATAAATAAACCATCTCTCACCACCATACTTGGTTGATGAGATGGATCTCCCTCTTACCTCTTGAAGAACCACAAAAAGTTCCTTGCTTTGTATTTTGAACAAGATCTCTACCAACAAACGTCTCTTGAACACAAAACAAACACAAAGAAATTAGTATATTAAGCTTGAATAAGAGGAACCATGGATCAAACATGATTTAGAACATGAAAAAAAAAGAGAAGAAATGAAGTTTTCCATAACTTCACCTTAAGAACCCTAGAACTTGCTCTTGGAATAACTCCTTGAAGATAAAAGATTTAGGACTTGGTGTAAACTACAAAGTGTCTTAGAATAAGGTAGAGATTCAAGAAATATGGTTGTTTGAAATTAAAAAGTGATGGAAGGCTGTTTTGGAGTGCTTGGCCGTGAGCTTAGAGAAGAAGAGAGATAAAGAGAAATTTTGATAACTTTGTTTCTTGAAAATGTTCAATGAAGACTAAGGTGATCAATAATGGTCTTCCAATGTTACTTTAGCTCCTAAATGCAGCACCAAAACTGTCCCCCCTCCTCCATGCACTCTTCAAAATGCAACAAGTCTCCTAGCCATCATTTTAGGCCATCTTAACCATTGATTAGATCAATGGTTAGGATTTAATGTAGCTTCTAGGTTTAGGCTTAGATAGAAGACTTAATTTAGGCCATTGGATCTTTTCTCCTTGAAATCCTAGCCATTAGATGTGTCTCCAAAATGAAGGGTCAAGATTACTCTTTCAAACTTTACATCCAAGGGCTATAAATGGTCCTAGCCACTTTATAAGACTAAATCTCAACCGTTGATTAAATTAAAATCAAGTCTCCACCGTTGATTTCATCAATAGTAGATATCCAAGCCACTAATGTTGACTTCGCAGTACAATATTTATTTTTGTATCTGCTATTGCCATTCGAATAATATTTTTACTGTATTTTTATCACCCGATAATTAAATACAGTGCAAAACACAGTAAAAGAAAATTTTAAAAACTATTTCAGGATTCAGGTTTAGTAAGATCCCCTGTCTCCGTCTCAACAGTACGAATTTTTCTAATTATAGAAATTTTTTTACCTTTCTGGACCCATGCAAGGCCCACATACGACCTCGTTGGGCCCACAGATAGCCCACGGATAACGCTAAAATAAACAGAGTAATATAAAAATTTCATAATCACACACAAAATCACAAAAATTAGAAAATACACAAATATCAAATTAGATTACATAAAATAATTAAGACTTGACAGTAATAATTAAATTACTTAAAATTTTCTCTGGCTCGAAAATTATTATTTTTCTGACACGGAGTAATTCACTCAAAACGATCAAAAGCAGTCACGGAATAATCAAAATAATTTTACAAAGATACGTAAATCACTAAACAAGAGAATTCATCGTTAATCACAAAATTATCTTGTCTTATATTTAGGAAGTTTGGGGTGTTACAAAACCCACACACAAGACCCAATAACAAAACTCACTTATGAGCAATGCTTAATTATAACAACATTGATCACTAATTGGGCTACACCAATATGCTCTAATTATTTTAACATCCAATTAATTTGAGTTTTATAAAATATAATGTGACTTATGGTAGTCCACATAAAAGTTAATAAAATTAATCTAACACACACATTAAACAAGTAAACCCAAGCAAGTCATACCTCAAAAAGGTAAACCCAAATAGGTCACACCTTAAAATGATAAACCCAAAAGGATCACACCTTAAAAAGGTAATCCCAAATGGGTCACACCTCAAAAAGGTAAAGTCAAACAGGTTATACGTCAAAAATGTAAATCCAAACGAGTCACACCTTTAAAAGTTAAAATCAAATGGGTCACACCTTAAAACGGTAAACCCAAATGGGTCACCTCTTTAAAAGATAAACCTAAATAGGTCATACGTCAAAAATGTAAATCCAAATGGGTCACATCTCAAAAAGGCAAACCCAAGCGGAAGCTACTGTACTCTCATGAGGTAATCCCAAACATGTAACACTTCAAAAAGGTAAACCTAATGGGAGATTACCGTACTCCAGAAGCTGAACCCAAAAGGGGACTATCATACATCAAAAGGGTAAACCCAAAAGGGGACTTCCTAGGAGCATAAGCCCAAAAAAGGATTGTCATACTCCAAAAAAGATAAACCTAAAAGGGGATTATCGCACACTATGAAGATAAACCCAAAAGGGAATTACCCAAGAGAATGAATCCAAAAAGAGACTATCATACATCAAAATGGTAGACCCAAAAGGAAACTACTATATTCCAAGGGGTTGAATCTCAAAATGGAAACTAGCTACCATACTCTAAGAGGTTAACAAACAACCCAACAACGAAGGTTCTTGTCTAAATTCAGACCCCACCTCAGCTAGTACCTCGACAGGACTTCGCATCCACGAGTTGTAACTCGGCCCAATCTCATCCTAGCCAGTACCTCGATAGGACTTCAAATGCACGAGTATCTCGACTCGATCTCATCTCAGCCAGTACCTCTGCAGACTTGGCATGTCCACGGTACCTTGGCTTGTTCTCATCTAGGCCAATACGTAAAAAGTGCCACCCATAAGGCCATTTGTGGCCGCCTTAGCGAAGTTCGAGGGATTTTTATCCAAAAATACGCACTTGTTATCTTAAGGCAACCCTTAAGGCCGTCTGTGGCCGCTTTGCAATGGTTAACAAAGTTCTGACCTCGCCAAAATGGCCATTCAATCTTAATACACCCCCAAGATTGCTTAGGTCACCTTGCCAAGGCCTACAGGGTTTTTACCCTTGTCAAATACGAAAAGCTAAACGCCCACGACCATCTATGGCCACCTTGTCGTGGTACACAGGGTTTGTTGCCTCATCAATACCACCCAACTACTTAAGCAGATCCACTAAGCCGTTTATGGTTGCCATGTCGTGGTTACGAGGTCTTCACCCTAAACTTCATGCGCGGGATCTACATCCCCCTAAAACCTCATGTGCAAGATCTACATAGCCCTAAAACACCTTGAGTTAACGCTTGCAGAACTCTTAGATATTGACTTCATCAAAAGGTTCAAGGGTTTTCACCCCAATAACGCACTCACCATTTATCATGGCAACTCGCAAAGGACGCTAGGTTAACAAGATATGCACATTACTAGCACATGTAGAATATTATGGATAGATAACTAATCATTTATCTTTAATTTTAAATTTAATCCAAAATTAATTCTCCAATAAATCCTGACCGATATTGATTAATGTTGTTACATTATTTTGATTAATTATATTTTAAATTTTAGATATCTTTGATTATTTATGCATTTTTTGGGTTACATAATAAATTGTTTTTTTTGGGAACTATAAATTAATTTTATTTACTTGATTTTTATGCTCCTTTTTTTTTCTTGTTTAGCTTCTCATGTTGACATGTGGTACTTTTTTTATTGGTTGATTTCTCATGCTAACAGGTCACTTACGTGGCACTTTCTTCTTAATTTCTTATACTTACATGTGTGGTTTTGTTCTTTCAATGGTGGCTTCTTTTTATTACTTGAATTGTTTTGTAATGATATGCATCGTTTGCGTGCCAATGTTTTTCTTATTCGATTTCTCATGTTGATATGTTGGTGACTTTTTTTTTCTTATTTTTTCTTATTTGAATTCTCGTATCGACATATGATATGTTTTCTTACTTACTTTCTCGTGCCGACATTATTACTTTTTTTTTTTTTTTTTTTTGTATTCAGTGACTTATATTTTCTTTCTCATACTAACATGTGTCATTTGTGGCGCTTTTTTTCTCGCTTGATATCTTATATTGACAGATGTTGCTTTCTTCATTTAGTGATTTCTTCTTTTTTTTTCCTTACTTATTTCTTCCTCTATAATTTCTCGTACTGACCCATAACACTTTTGATTTATTTTATATACTAGTATTTATGTCAGTGTGATGCATGGGATAACATTAAAAAATATAAATAATATAAAATTAAATATAAAATAGTATTTTAATAATCTCATGTTTAAAAATAATTGATAAATACTTTTAATGCAAACAATAGTTAATTTATTAAATTTGATAACAATTGCATAATTAGGAAAACATAGGAAAAATCTTTTAATAATATTTTATTTGTGTTAATTTATTTAATTAATTGTTGACTTCAACTCACTTGTGAAAAGAAATAAATGACATTGTATAAATTAAAATATTAAATGTGAGATATAATATAATAAAATAATAAATGTTTGAAATATAGACGTAAGATATCTCTTATCTTTTTTCATGTCTCAACTAAAATAAATTATTATTACTTCACACGCCACACTCCTCGCTTCCTTCCTCTGTGTATGACTATCTTAATAGACATTATGATGATAATTAGTTCACTTTTGATAAATTACGCATAAATTTAAATTTTAGTTAATATCTTGTATAATTAAGGAACAATATAACAATATCTCATATAATTAGAAAATAATATAACATAACCCCATATAGTTAGGAAAATAAAGTAAAAATATATCTTAAATTAATTTTATTAGATTATTTTTCTTATCAACGTTTTTTTAGGTACAAAGAGGGGATGAAGCCCAAGTATTTTTATATTTATTATTTCATGATTTTTATTGCATTATTATATTACAGTTTCCTTTCTTTTTCTCTTTTCAAATATATTATTCATTGATTTTATCCTATCATGTTATTATATTATACTATATATTAATTCTTTTCTTGAATGAATTTTTTATTAAGTTATATTTTTTATTTTTATTTTTATTTAATTTCTCGACAACACATGTTACATTTCTCATTCAAAATTTTCAAGTAATAATTATTATTTTTTCCAAAATTAAATCAATATCAAATTAATAGGAACTTTTTGGTGATAAGATTAATGGGACTTTTAATTATAATATATCCTAAATTGATTTTATTAGATTATATGTTTTTCTTAAATATTTTTTCTTTTTAATAAAAAAGGGTCAAATTCCATTTTTTCATTTTTTAAAAAATATTTTACTTAGTTTCGCATCTCAATATAATTAGGAAGACAATACAACAAAATATTTTAAACTGGTTTTAATAAATTATTATATTTTTCTTATGGTCTTAATTTCTTAATTGTCAATATTCATTTGAGATCTTCTTATTTAAATTTTATTTTAATTATATTATAAATTATTTTTTCTGATTTCTTCTAAATTAACTTCTATTAAGTCAAAATCAATCTTCTTTAATTGGGACAATTATTTCTTGATTTTATTTTTTTATATTATTTTTAATTAATTATAATCAATTAAGTTTCAACCAATCAAACTAATTCTTCATTAATAGGAATATTTATTCTCTAATTTTCAAATTTATATTTTTTAATTAACTAGAATCAATATTCATGAATGAGAACATTTATTCATTCTCTATATTATTATATTTTTATATTTATTTTCCAAAAATCATTTCCCCTTTTTTATAATGAAGAAAATATTTATTCATATCTCTAAATTTAGTTGCCTTTTTTACGAAAAAAGTTGACTTACCTCACAATTAACTAGTGTTGAAAAAATCAGACTGACCGGTTTGACCAGAAAATTAATGAATCAGTTACAAGGTCTGGTCCAATTAACCCATTGAATCGACCTATCCAAAAACCGATTAGAATTGATGAAGAACTAGTCAAATTGGACCAAAAACAGTAAATCTAGTAGTAAACTAGTTTGGATTGATTTTTTTTTTTACAAAAATAAACTTTTTTTATCAACAAATTTTTAATTCATTCAAAAGTAATTTTTAAGTCAAATAAAAGTTTAATACTAAATCACAAAGGCCCACAAAGGCATAATAAGATTTGTCTCTTTCTTGACTTTTATATAGGTTGAATGCTTGAATATTTTACTTACTATTCTATGTGAGACTTGTAAGTGTGGTCTTATTTTAGCTTTTATATATGATGTATGCTTGGATGTTTTACTTATTATACAATGTGAGACTTTAAAGCACTAAACAAGATAATATGAAATATTAATATGTTAGTTTATTACTTAATATATTATATAATATTAAATATATATTTAATTATTACTGGTTCAATCACAGTTCGACCACGATCGAACCAATGAACCATGAACTAGTTTCTTAACATGTTCAATGATTGGTCTGAATTTAAAAACATTGTGATCAACCATCACAAAAGTAGTCATTTTATACCTGAAATTAACATGATATATATAAAATATGTTAATATGTGAGTAATTTTGGCATATCAAGAATTCGAATAAGAGAGTCTACCTAAGAAACAAATCTTTTCACATTTATACAAACAAAATATGACCCCATCAACCTTCTTATAGCATATTGGACAACTGAGATAGTATTATACAAGGTCAATAAGTAGTTCTATTATGGTAACCAAACAAGCACAAATACCTGCCTACATGTTTTAATTAAGGCATGATAAGCAAATATTTTTTTTCAAATAAAAAAGAAACACATTTGATTTAGTAAATGAGCTAAATCAATGAGATATATAACATTTAATATTATGATTTTATCAATTGTCTTCCTTTTAGAATCCTCGGTTAAGTAATTTATTTTAATATTCATCTAGCAAATTTTTGCATCTTCTCTGGTAGGTAGCCTAAAATAATTTGAAAAATATGAGAGTTAATTTAACATAAAAACAAATGCATAATAACAATAAATATTGATTAAATAATAACTTACTTGCTCCTAAAATCATGTGCTGTATGATAACTTCATGAAATGGTGTTATTGTGGCCCTATATCTATACTTTGTTGATTGCTTAGTCCTTGTTATTAGACATATTTGGAAGATTTTAAGCTATGTTCATTGAATTCAATTGTGACATCTTCCTATATGTTTTTTTTAGCAAATTGGTACAATTCTTCCTATTATTATGTGAACTTGCTATTGTTATTAATTTGGTGACCTCTTAATTGCAGGAAGAGCTCAAAATGAGTAAAATTGTTAAAGACTTAAAGCTGCATTAGAAGAGAAAGCACTAGATGAAGTTCAGCATTCAACGCCGCGGCGTGGGCAATTCAACGCCGCGGCGTGGGCAATTCAACGCCGCGACGTGTTTCATCCCCTCAACGCCGCGACGTGTTTCATCCCCTATTTCTAGTAGAGAGCTACGAAATATGAATGTCGTGACGTGAGGAATGAGCGCCGTGGCGTGCCTGACGGAAATTCAACACGCGCCGCGGCGTGACAAGTAGAGCGCCGCGACGTGTAACAGAAATTTGGAGCCTATAAATATTGTTCTATCAGATTCCACAAGGATAATGTTTTTGTTTTTGAAACACAGTTGCTAGGGTTTATTTGTGACACTGAAAGGAAGCTGAAAGGACCAAAGTTGGAGGTCATATCTTTTCATAAGGAGGATCCAAGTATCAAAGACCACCATTATTGAGCTTTCAACCTTCTCTCTTTCATCTTCCTCTATTTTCTGATCATGACAACGAGTATTTGTGATATATTTTCACTTGTCATAAGTGGCTAGGCTGTGTATAAGAATTTCTTTGGATTTTTCTATGAATATTGTTGATTTTGTAAACCTTTAAGTTAATATACATGATTTGGGATTGTTCAATCATATTATTCCTAATGCTTTTGAATGTTTTGCCAACATTTAATATGTTTTGATTAAATCAAATGAACCTAGATATAAGAATTTGGATTTGAAATCATATGTATGTTTGATGCATGTTTGATTTCATTCAATTGGCTTAAATAAGTTGATTAGCTAATATGATAGAAATATACCTATGGGTCATGCATGACTATTATTGAGAATTGTTCTTAAGGAGTGGAATTTACTCTAGATCTCATGGACACATAGTGACTAAATAAATGAAGCATGGTTAAATGACCTAGACATGAGCTTTTAACTAACTAAGCTTCTTAAGCAAACAAATCCCATATCATGTATATTGATAAAGAAGTTTGCATAACATCAATTGAAGTAGAAGGTGAAGAAGAATTCCCTATTTTCTAATCATCAACTTTAATTCCAACTAGCTAGCATTTAAATCTTTCCATTAGTTTACACACACCTCTTTTAAATGGAATGTCTTGGATAGAATTTATTAAAATATTGGTTAATAGTTAGTTCCGAATTAGCCTTAGTCCTCGTGGGAACGATATCTGACTCTTAGCTATATTACAAGTGCGACCCATGTGCTTGCAGTAAGCAAAAGGCTTGAACAAGTTTTTGGCACTGTTGTCGAGGATCTACGACCTAATTTCAGTAGAACTAATATCAACAACGAGTTTAATTAGTTCTAGTCGAAGTTTCTTTTGTGCATATTAATTGAAGTCTTAAATTCTTTAATTGTTTCAAGTAATTATAAGAGGGCAGAAGAAAATGCTAAGCATGAGGTGGAGGACGATAGTCACACAAGGCCATTAAGGGAGTTTGCTACTCCTCAGATGGATAATCTGCAATCAAGTATTAGACGTCCTGCCATCCGAGCAAATAACTTCGAGATAAAACCGACCATTATCCAAATGATTCAAACTTCTGTGCAGTTTGGCGGCTTATCCAATAAAGATCCCAATGCGCATCTCTCAAACTTTCTGGAGATTCGTGATACGTTTAAGCACAACGGAGTATCCGAGAATGCTATTCGCCTAAGGCTTTTCCCTTTCTCTTTAAGAGATAAAGCCAAAAGTTGGTTGCATTCTCTTCCAGCGGGATCAATCACAACTTGGCCAGAGGTATGTACTAAATTTATGAATAAATTTTTTTTCCCCTGCCAAGATTGCGGAGATGGTGAATGATATTACATCATTTACTCAGATTGAATCAGAATCCTTGCATGAAGCTTGGGAAAGGTACAAGGATTTGCTGAGAAGGTGCCCACATCATGAGACACCACCGTTGCACCAAATTTACTCATTTTATAAGGACCTGCTACCGCACCACCACCCAATAGTAGATGCTGCAGTTGGAGGCTCCTTGCTAAGCAAATCTTTTGATGATGCCTTCTAACTGTTGGAGGAATTAACTGCTAATAGCTATCAATGACCATCAGCAAGGAACACTCCAAGGAGGATAGTTGGAGTGTATGATGTAGATGTATTAACCTCGCTATCAGCACATGTTGTAGCATTAGCAAGCAAGATGGATAATATGGGACAAAATTCGCGCCAAAGCCCATTTGTGTTGTGCGATAAATGTGAAGATAACCACGTGAGTGATATGTGCCTTTCTATGTCAGAAAATACACATCATGTTAGCAACTATCACTCCCAGCAAAATAACCCATACTTCAACTAGTATAACCCTAGATGGAGAAACCATCCCAATTTCTCTTGGAGAGATAATCAAGGGGCTTCCTCCTCAGCACCTGGAGCTGAGCGACCTTGCAATCCTCATGGAATCCCCTTCCAACCTAGACAGCCGATTCAAGACAAGAAACCATCTCTTGAAGATATATTCATGCAGTTAATGGTGAAAATTGATTCCTTCATGACGAAGACAGAAGCTCACTTTGCTAAGAACGACTCAGTGATACAGAGCTAGTCGGCTTCGATGAGAGCGTTGGAAACTCAAGTGGGGCAGTTGGCTAACACCATTAACAACAGGCCCCCAAGCACCTTCCCTAATGATATATTTAATAATCCTAAGGGTGCCTCAAATGAGCACAATAAGGTTATCTCACTGAGGAGTGAGAAGAATATTGAGGGAAATCCGAAGACAAAATTGCTGGAGGATGAGGTAGACAAGAGCCAAGACCATGATGAAGTTATCCATAAGAAGGTGGAAGACAAGAAAAGTGAGGAAAGTGAAAAAGATTAAGAAATAGTCCAAAAAAAAGTCGAGGACAAGAAAGTGGACAATAGGCCTTATATACATCCTTTACCTTTTCCAAGCAGGCAAATCAAGCACAAGATGGATGAGCAGTTTAAGAAGTTTTGGGAAATTTTCAAGAAACTTCACATCAACATCCATTTTGCTGAAGCTTTAGAATAGATGCCCAGTTACGTCAAGTTCATGAAGGACATTCCATCAAAGAAACGTAAGTTAGGCGAGTTTGAAATGGTAGCATTGTCTAAAGAATGCAGTGCTATCCTGCAGCAAAAGCTTCCCCCAAAGTTGAAGGATCCGGGGAGCTTTACAATCCCTTGTGCCATAGGAGAGAACTTCTTGGGCCAAGCATTGTGTGATATGGGGGCAAGTATCAATCTTATGCCCCTATCTATATTTCAGAGACTAGGGTTGGGGGAATGCAAGCCTACATCTGTAACCCTCTAGCTTGTCGATCGTTCATATACATACCTGAAGGGAATTGTGGAAGATGTCATAGTGAAAGTGGACAAGTTCATATTCCCTGCAGACTATGTTATCTTGATCCTAGGCAGATCGTTCCTAGCCATGGTGAGAACACTCATTGACGTCCAAAAAGGTGAACTGACTATGAGGGTTTAAGATCAAGAGGTAATTTTTAACATCTTTAAAGCAATCAAGTTTCCTCAAGATCATGAAGAATGTTCCTATATAGGTTTATTAGATAATATCATTAATGATACATTCCAAGCCAACAATCCTGAAGACTCCCTTGTGTTGGCAATGACTTCATCAACTAAGGATGATAAAGATTCTAGGAATGATGTATCAGATTTCATCAAGCGCCTTGATGCGGTTCCTAGGCAATATAGGTCGTCCAAGTTTGAAACTTTGGAGTCTGATGTATTTAAAGAGGCATCTAAGCCTTCCATTGAGGAATCTCCAAGGCTTGAACTAAAGCCTCTGCCTAACCATTTGCAGTATGCTTACTTAGGATCAACCTCTACCCTGCTGGTAATCATATCATTAGCCCTCTCAGATGATCAAAAAGAGAAATTTCTCCCTGTGCTTAGGAAATTCAAGTGTAACACCCTTTTTTGGAGAGGGACCGTCACACCAAAACAAGAATGGAAAACGACATATAAATTAAGATCCGGTTCATATAGTTATAGATAATAGCCTGTTCATTTGTAAGCGTAAAAAATTTAGTGAATTTTTTTTTTATTGTAAGGAAATGATAAAACATAATTAAAGCAGAAATTAACATGATGAGTAAACCATATATTCATACATCATATATATGGATATATATCATACGTGTTTAGATACATCAACAGTTATACAAAAGAAGCAGAAGCTTTACATGCCCCAAAAGGATTATACATGTACAACCTACCAAAAAGATTAAACATCAGGCCCCCAAAGTGATATACAACCAGCCACCCAAAAAGGCTACCAAAAAGAGATATGCCTCCATCAACATCTAAGAAGGAGCCTCAGACGGGTCCTCCTCAGGATCTTCCTCGGAAGAGGAAATCCTTATAGGAGCGGTTGACCGAGCAGGAGCTCGTGCGAAGGACAGAAACAAATTTGAATCCTCACGTGGGGTGTACATACATTCACCCAATACCTCTCGCACAGGCATATAGAACTCCAACCAAACATGAAAATCAAAGGGAAACACAGGAGGATCATAACGACACCATGCTAGAGACACAGTCATGTCTCCAACATAAACAAAATGCTCCGTGTCGAAATTCATGTGTCAGCTATCACCCCCTCCATAGAACCTCAATTTGGCATACCCCAAAAAGCCTCGCCGGGATGCCATCGCAGAACAGGAAACTAATTGGACCAGAATCCAGGAAACTCAGGCTCGTCCACGCCTTGGTGTTTATGGAAACATATATATATAAACATAGTAACAAGGTAAAGAGGTGAGATACCCAACATTATTACCAATTATGGCAGTACAGAAGCATAAACGGCGCACAACGCCAAACAGTGCAATAAAACAGTAAACAACATCAATATCAAGTAATAAGCAAATTAATAATCTAGACAATCATAGCATTATAACATAAACAATTTCATAATCATATGAATGTAAGACAGATAAATATGACGATTGACCATGTACATGCACAAAGTATCAAAACCCTACTCCATGAAGCTAAAGTTACAACATCGGAGAGAATGATCGAGAAGACATGTCTGTATATCATCGGCCTCAAATTTAGTGCTTCAATCTTAACAAAATTGCGCAACATGACTTATACAAGACATTCTTTACAAGATTGCGATAAAGGACAGTGTCTCGGTCCGGATCATCGGTGCATTTGCATCGGTTTATCTCACGGCACAGAGGAGCTACCAATTGCCCATTATGAAATACCCGCACCCCAATGCCCCCAAGGTAACGAGTGACCTACACTAGTCTATTCGCACTCGCACTGAGGTGTGATTCAATCTCCTAGGCATAAAGCCTTACAACAAAGTTCACCGGACTTTTTACGATGCATGATGACTCAATGCATAATCATATGTATTCAATAATCATACACTTTCCCATAAACATGCCACGAGTGGCCAATGTCATTATTAATAGATTCTTGGTCCCATATGGATCTTCAACAACACATTGTCAAATTCTCAAGTGTGAGAATACGCTTTTAAGGTTTATTAGGGAATTTCACTTTAATTAAACATTTCTTATGAAATCTTTCCCTAGAGGAATTCTCTTGCATTTTTATCAATTCTTTATTGCTCAAATTAAATAAGTTCTCTACTCAATTTTAACCTAATCCACTTAGGAAATTTTTAACCTAAGTTATCCAATACCTCATGGTGTGGTGTGGATTGTGATTAAAATTTAGAATGAAAATCAGTTGCCAAGTTACACCAAAAATAAAAACCTTGCAATCAGTTGTAGTTAGCAAGGGTCGATCCACAGAGAACTAATTCAATCCCTAATCAATAATTATTTATAAAGCAACCACTCTTACACCTACTTATTAATTGCATTAAGATTTAGAAAACTAATCACACTAAGATCCAATCTCACACCGGGAGTAAATTACTTAGATCATATGCCTCACTAGTCCTACCACCGCAACCGCGCATAGCAATCCTAGTTTTACCACTTTTGAAATTGGCAAAGAGTATAAAAACCTTTATACTAAATTAAGAACAGAAACATATGAATAAAAACACAATTGTATTGATATAAGGAAATATGCAAGAATCACATAATCAAAACTAGGGTTTCATCTTCCCTTAACCATATAAGAAAACTAGCCACACATGGCAAATTCAAAACCAAAAGAATAGAAGAAGAAAAACATTGTCAAGAATAGAAGTGCAGAAGAAAACTAAAGATCAAACTAGTTTCCAAAGGTTGGGGATGATTGATCTCCAATTGCTCGAACCTGAGATTCCAATCTTCGATCCAATCTCATTCTCCCTTGTTCTTGGTCTTCTCCTTAGCCTCTTGGCAGTTTTTCAGTCCAGACCCTCTTTTTATGACCCTAGGCAACCCTATTTATATTTTTGGATACCTAACACATCATTAGAATTCGTATCTAATGTTCTGATGCGATGACACGGGCCGTGTCTACCCCGTGTCAGGTTCTGGTAACACAAATTCAAGTGTTTTGCAAGTCAGAGAGAAACACGACCCACCCCGTGTCATGTGACACGGGCCGTATTGATGATCAATGCTCAAAACTAGATCCTCTTGTGAAGACAGAGATGTACACGGCCTACCCCGTGTCACTTACTTTTTTTAAACTCCTCTCTCTTTCTTTACTTCTAGGGGTGATATTGATCTCTTGAAAAACACAATGCATTATGAGTGCTTATAAACATACTTAAGCATAGTTTTACTATAAAAATCTGATTAAACTTTATATCCAGAAACTTAGCTAAAAGTTAACAATTAAACACACATGAAGTCCAATTAGATCAAACATAAGACACTCAAGATATGGAAATAATCGATAGATCAAATACCCCCACACTTAGCCTTTTGCACACCTGGGCAAAACATAAGACCGAACCAGGGAAGAAGGAAAAACAAAACAAATTCAAAAGCTTAAAAAAAAACTCAATTTCCAATGATATTCAAGAAAGGCAAAAGATTGTAAGCAAGAAGAGCAAGAAAAGATTCAAGGGGTCAAAACATTCAAGAGATAACAAATCTTCACATCTGAAACCAACAAGTAAGGTATCTTCAATTTGAAAAGCATGAATCAAGAATGATAGATCCTCACAAGATACACTCTCAATCTCTCAAGTGTTTACAAGGTAAGTATCTCACTCAATTCAGCCCATGAAAAATGCAGTACCATAAGCTTGCTTATCTTCTACTTCTCCACTACTCAAACATATGCACACACAAATCAAAAGGACTTTATTCAAGGTTGTAATGGGGCCAAGGTAAGGGAAGGAAATAATATGGATATAGCAAGATAAATACCAAAGAGAATAAAAGAATATTGGGGAGGAACTCAAATGACAAGTAACAAGCATGAAATTTTTCCCCCAATTCTATATAATGCACATTCTCTTCACATCTTCTTTTCCTTTTTCTTTCTTTTCTTTTGCAACCTTTCTTGCATTGATTCTTTTTCTTTGCATTTTTTTTTCAACCAACACTTTGCATATTGTACATCAATTTGCACAA
Organism: Ormosia emarginata; assembly: GCA_029884605.1. Classification (NCBI taxonomy): domain Eukaryota; kingdom Viridiplantae; phylum Streptophyta; class Magnoliopsida; order Fabales; family Fabaceae; genus Ormosia; species Ormosia emarginata. Next base: position 7,686,726 of record JAQQTP010000083.1, on the reverse strand, counting down.
CCCCCACACTTGTACTATACGTTGCCCACAAGTAAAAGAGTTCCTGCAATGAAAATGAACCAATATTCTCTCATTCCCTAAGGTAAGTTGAAATCATGATTTTTCACATAAGGCATATAATGAGCTAAGACAAAGAATAGACAATAGGCTCAAGGGGTTAATCAAAGGAAAAAGATGCAAGGTTAGCTATTTGGCAAAAGTAGTTACTCAAGAAAGAATAAAGAAGGCCTCAATCATGTTTATGCATGCAAGTGAAAATGTAGCCTAAAAAAGAATCAAAGCAAGTTCTAGAGTGATCAAATGGCATGAGTGAAAATCACACAAGAAAAAGAAGAATGACATAAATGCTAAATTCATCCATCAATATGCTCAAAATCTCACAAGGTATGCATCTATCAATCTCAATCCACCAATCAAACATTCAAAACCAAGCATGTCAAATTCAAGATGGAAGAAGAAATTTATAAAACATAACCCTGAATTTCACTTGCTTCAAACTCAAACTTCACAAATCTCAAAACATCATTGGAATTTCATCAAAAACACACTTTTTTAATCAAATAAAAATTAAAACAGAAAATAGAATGTAAAGTCGTCCCCCACACTTAAATTCTACATTGTCCTCAATGTAAAGCTCAAAAGAAAATAATCATCAATTACTCCAGGACAAGTAAAATAAAAGAAAGAGAGAAGAAACATCCTTATCAAATGAGGAGACTTCCACCAGGGTCCCATTGCTTGAAATGTAATGACCAACTTAAGCTTGAAGTTGCATGAGAGCTTCCACCGAGGTCCCATTGATCCTTCTTAATTTCTTTGGATTTCACTAAAGCGCTATCACCGGGATCCCAAGCTTTCTTATGCCCCTTCAAAATTTGTAGCATTCTCTCCTCCTGTTAGCAAGGAGGTTCTTGGTCACGAACACAGAAAGTTGTTTACCATTCACTGAGTATGCATACTTCCAATGTTCGTATAACGACTTCAGCTCCATCTCCCTTTGTGTCTTAAATTCTGCAATAGTGTCATGAACATTATTGATAGATCCTTCAATATTATTAGTTGCTGCATGAACATGATCATCAGCTCTCAAGTATGCAGAAATCTCAGCACAAATAGCACAGGTCATAACACCATCACAATCAGTACATGAGTGGCAATGAATAAAATTATTGAAACCAAAAAAATCAGGAAATTCATCACACAACTCATCATAACTTTCCTCCCCTACAATAGGAAGGGGTTCAAGAATACTTACCTTGGGGACCTTAAAGTTTTGCCCTTCCTCATTTACCTCTTTGGTTTCTTGGTCTTTCTCGTCAGTGGCTTGTGGAGGAGAAGTATGTTCACCTAACAACTTCTCACTTCGCGATGTGATATCACTAGCATTTTCCTCCACATTCACTTCTGGTGGTGAGGGAAGTTCTTCAGAAAATAAGCTTTGCACCTTGCTTAATTCTGTGGTTAACTGCACTATTAGGTTTTGCAGGTTGTTAACTGAGGCCTTTGTTTCTTCTTGAAATTGAATATTGTTAGTGGCCATTTGCCTCAGTAGCTCCTTCATTGAAGGTTCAGGTTACCTTGGTGCTAGAGCTTGCTGTGGTCTTGGGGGAAAAGGTGTTTGCCTCTGCTGAAATCCTAGATGTCCATAAGCTGGAGGTTGATTTTGGGATTGTATTTCATAGCTCAAGTTAGGATGATCCCACCATCCCAGATTATATGTGTTGGAGTAGAGTTTGTTGTTGTTGGAAGGTTCATAATATCCTCTTACTTCCTTTTCCTCTACATTTGTGTCCACTAGGAAAGTGGGACACATATCGATGATATGTCCGGTGATAAGCAAATCCCACAAGCATGTATTGGTGCTTTCCCATATCCATTAATCGCATCACCAATGATTAAAGGACATTAGCACCTACAAGACACTTAGAAACAATAAGTCAAAAATTAAAAATAAAAGAAAAATAGAGTCAAAAATAGGAAACAAATTAATAGCGCAATTGGATAATTAGTTCCCAAGAATGGCCAAAATTTGGTGTGGTGTGGATTGTGATTAAAATTTAGAATGAAAATCAATTGTCAAGTTCCACCAAAAATAAAAACTTTGCAACCAGTTGTAGTTAGCAAGGGTCGATCCACAGAGAACTAATTCAATTAACACTATAAATTGAATCCTAATTTAAACACTCAAAAAAAATAAACAATAAAACAGGGGTTTTGTTTGTTGAAATTAAAAACAGAAATTGAATCCAAAACAAAAATAGTAAATATAATTTGGAAAATCAATTAAAAGACAATGGTTAAGAGATGGAATCTACTACTAGATTTATATGATTATGCTAACCCACATATCCTTTATACCAACATGGTCAATTATGTTTTTATATGATTGTGAGATTAATTCTCTGTTTTCCTTATGTTTTGGTTAATTCAGTAACCGCTCAAATCAATCCCTAATTAATAATGATTTATAAAGCAACCGCTCTTACACCTACTTATTAATTGCATTAAGATTTAGAAAACTAATCACACTAAGATCCAATCTCACACCAGGATTAAATTACTTAGATCATATGCCTCACTAGTCCTACCACCGCAACTGAGCATAGCAATCCTAGTTTTACCACTTTTGAAATTGGCAAAGAGTATAAAAACCTTTATACTAAACTAATAACAGAAACATATGAATAAAAACACAATTGTATTGATATAAGGAAATATGCAAGAATCACATAATCAAAACTAGGGTTTCATCTTCCCTTAACCATATAAGAAAACTAGCCACACATGGCAAATTCAAAACCAAAAGAATAGAAGAAGAAAAACATTGTCAAGAATAGAAGTGCAGAAGAAAACTAAAGATCAAACTAGTTTCCAAAGGTTGGGGATGATTGATCTCCAATTGCTCGAACCCGAGACTCCAATCTTCGATCCAATCTCATTCTCCCTTGTTCTTGGTCTTCTCCTTAGCCTTTTGGCAGTTTCCCAGTCCAGACCCTCTTTTTATGACCCTAGGCAACCCTATTTATATTTTTGGATACCTAACAGATCATTAGAATTCGTATCTAATGTTCTGAGGCGATGACACGGGCCGTGTCTACCCCGTGTCAGGTTTTGGTAACACAAATTCAAGTGTGTTGCAAGTCAGAGAGAAACACGGCCCACCCCGTGTCATGTGACACGGGCCGTATTGATGATCAATGCTCAAAAATGGATCCTCTTGTGAAGACCGAGATGTACACGGCCTACCCCGTGTCACTTACTTTCTTTAAATTCCTCTCTCTTTCTTTACTTCTAGGGGTGATATTGATCTCCTGAAAAACACAATGCATTATGAGTGCTTATAAACATAATTAAGCACATTTCACTATAAAAATCCGATTAAACTTCATATCCAGAAACTTAGCTAAAAGTTAACAATTAAACACACATGAAGTCTAATTAGATCAAACATAAGACACTCAAGATATGAAAATAATCGATAGATCAAATACTCCCACACTTAGCCTTTTGCACTCCTAGGCAAAACATAAGACCGAACCAGGGAACAAGGAAAAACAAAACAAATTCAAAAGCTTAAAAAAAAAACTCAATTTCCAATGATATTCAAGAAAGGAAAAAGATTGTAAGCAAGAAGAGCAAGAAAAGATTCAAGGGGTCAAAACATTCAAGAGATAACAAATCTTCACATCTGAAACCAACAAGTAAGGTATCTTCAATTTGAAAAGCATGAATCAAGAATGATAGATCCTCACAAGATACACTCTCAATCTCTCAAGTGTTTACAAGGTAAGTATCTCACTCAATTCAGCTCATGAAAAATGCACTACCATAAGCTTGCTTATCTTCTACTTCTCCACTACTCAAACACATGCACACACAAATCAAAAGGACTTTATTCAAGGTGGTAATAGGGCCAAGGTAAGGGAAGGAAATAATATAGATATGGCAAGATAAATACCAAAAAGAATAAAAGAATATTGGGGAGGAACTCAAATGACAAGTAACAAGCATGAAATTTTTCCCCCAATTCTATATAATGCACATTCTCTTCATATCTTCCTTTCCTTTTTCTTTCTTTTCTTTTGCAACCTTTCTTGCATTGAATCATTTTCTTTGCATTTTTTTTTTCAACCAACACTTTGTATATTGTACATCAATTTGCACAACCCCCACACTTGTACTATACATTGCCCACAAGTAAAAGAGTTCCTGTAATGAAAATGAACCAATATTCTCTCATTCCCTAAGGTAAGGTGAAATCATGATTTTTCACATAAGGCATATAATGAGCTAAGACAAAGAATAGACAATAGGCTCAAGGGGTTAATCAAAGGAAAAAGATGCAAGGTTAGCTATTTGGCCAAAGTAGTTGCTCAAGAAAGAATAAAGAAGGCCTCAATCATGTTTATGCATGCAAGTGAAAATGTAGCCTCAAAAAGAATCAAAGCAAGTTCTAGAGTGATCAAATGACATGAGTGAAAATCACACAAGAAAAAGGAGAATGGCATAAATGCTAAATTCATCCATCAATAAGCTCAAAATCTCACAAGGTATGCATCTATCAATCTCAATCCACCAATCAAACATTCAAAACCAAGCATGTCAAATTCAAGATGGAAGAAGAAATTTATAAAATATAACCTTGAATTTCACTTGCTTCAAACTCAAACTTCACAAATCTCAAAATATCATTGGAATTTATTCAAAAACACACTTTTTTAATCAAATAAAAATTAAAACAGAAAATAGAATGTAAAGTCGTCCCCCACACTTAAATTCTACATTGTCCTCAATGTAAAGCTCAAAAGAAAATAATCATCAATTACTCCAGGACAAGTAAAATAAAAGAAAGAGAGAAGAAACATCTTATCAAATGAGGAGACTTCCACCAGGGTCCCATTGCTTGAAATGTAATGACCAACTTATGCTTGAAGTTGCATGAGAACTTCCACCGGGGTCCCATTGATCCTTCTTAATTTCTTTGGACTTCACTAAAGCGCTATCACCGGGATCCCAAGCTTTCTTATGCCCCTTTAAAATTTGTAGCAATTTCTCCTCTTGTTCAGCAAGAAGGTTCTTGGTCACGAACACAGAAAGTTGTTTATCATTCACTGAGTATGCATACTTCCAATGTTCGTATAACGACTTCAGCTCCATCTCCCTTTGTGTCTTAAATTCTGCAATAGTGTCATGAACATTATTGATAGATCCTTCAATATTATTAGCTGCTGCATGAACAGGATCATCAACTCTCAAGTATGCAGAAATCTCAGCACAAATAGCACAAGTGATAACACCATCACAATCAGTACATGAGTGGCAATGAATAAAATTATTGAAACCAATAAAATCAGGAAATTCATCACATAACTCATCATAACTTTCCTCCCCTACAATAGGAAGGGGTTCAAGAATACTTACCTTGGGGGCCTTAAAGTTTTGCCCTTCCTCATTTACCTCTTTGGTCTCTTGGTCTTTCTCTTTAGTGGCTTGTGGAGGAGAAGTATGTTCACCTAACAACTTCTCACTTCGCGATGTGATATCATTAGCATTTTCCTCCACATTCACTTTCGGTGGTGAGGGAAGTTCTTCAGAAAATAAGCTTTGTACCATGCTTAATTCTGTGGTTAACTGCCCTATTAGGTTTTGCAGGTTGTTAACTGGGGCCTTTGTTTCTTCTTGAAATTGAATGTTGTTAGTGGCCATTTGCCTCAGTAGCTCCTCCATTGAAGGTTCAGGTTGCCTTGGTCCTAGAGCTTGCTATGGTCTTGGGGGAAAAGGTGATTGCCTCTGCTGAAATCTTAGATGTCCATAAGCTGGAGGTTGATTTTGGGATTGTATTCCATAGCTCAAGTTAGGATGATCCCACCATCCCGAATTATGTGTTGGAGTAGGGTTTGTTGTTGTTAGAAGGTTCATAATATCCTCCTACTTCCTTTTCCTCTACATTTGTGTCCACTAGGAAAGTGGGACACATATCAGTAATATGTCCGGGTGATAAGCAAATCCCACAAGCATGTATTGGTGCTTTCCCCATATCCATTAATCGCATCACCAATGATTGAAGGACATTAGCACCTACAAGATACTTAGAAACAATAAGTCAAAAATTAAAAATAAAAGAAAAACAGAGTCAAAAATAGGAAACAAATTAATAGCGCAATTGGATAATTAGTTCCTCGGCAATGACGCCAAAATTTGGTGTGGTGTGGATTGTGATTAAAATTTAGAATGAAAATCAGTTGTCAAGTTCTACCAAAAATAAAAACCTTGCAACCAGTTGTAGTTAGCAAGGGTCGATCCACAGAGAACTAATTCAATTAACACTATAAATTGAATCCTAATTTAAACACTCAAAAATAGTAAACAATAAAATGGGGGTTTTGTTTGTTGAAATTAAAAACAGAAATTGAATCCAAAACGAAAATAGTAAATATAATTTGGAAAATCAATTAAAAGACAATGGTTAAGAGATGGAATCCACCACTAGATTCATATGATTATGCTAACCCACATATCCTTTATACCAACATGGTCAATTATGTTTTTATGTGATTGTGAGATTAATTCTTTGTTTTTCTTAAGTGTTAGTTAATTCAGCAACCGCTCAAATCAATCCCTAATCAATAATTATTTGTAAAGCAATCGCTCTTACACTTACTTATTAATTGCATTAAGATTTAGAAAACTAATCATACTAAGATCCAATCTCACACCGAGATTAAATTACTTAGATCATATGCCTCACTAGTCCTACCACCGCAACCGCGCATAGCAATCCTAGTTTTACCACTTTTGAAATTGGCAAAGAGTATAAAAACCTTTATACTAAATTAAGAACAGAAACATATGAATAAAAACACAATTGTATTGATATAAGGAAATATGCAAGAATCACATAATCAAAACTAGGATTTCATCTTCCCTTAACCATATAAGAAAACTAGCCACACATGGCAAATTCAAAACCAAAAGAATAGAAGAAGAAAAACATTGTCAAGAATAGAAGTGCAGAAGAAAACTAAAGATCAAACTAGTTTCCAAAGGTTGGGGATGATTGATCTCCAATTGCTCGAACCCGAGACTCCAATCTTCGATCCAATCTCCTTCTCCCTTGTTCTTGGTCTTCTCCTTAGCCTCTTGGCGCTTTTCCGATCCTAGACCCTCTTTTTTATGACCCTAGGCAACCCTATTTATATTTTTGGATACCTAACACATCATTAGAATTCGTATCTAATGTTCGATGCGATGACACGGCCGTTTGACACTGATTTGACACGGCATACCCACGTGTCGGAGGAAGACACGGTAACATAAATTCAAGTATTTTGCAAAACTCGAGAGAAGAAAAAGACGGCCCTACCCCTATGTCAAGTGTTATGTGACACGGGCCGTGTTAATGGTCAGAGATGTACACGGCCTACCCCGTGTCATATGACACGGGTCGTGTCCCTTACTTTCTTTAAATTCCTCTCTCTTTCTTTACTTCTAGGGGTGATATTGATCTCTTGAAAAATACAATGCATTATGAGTACTTATAAACATACTTAAGCATAGTTTCACTATAAAAATCTGATTAAACTTCATATCCAGAAACTTAGCTAAAAGTTAACAATTAAACACACATGAAGTCCAATTAGATCAAACATAAGACACTCAAGATATGAAAATAATCAATAGATCACCTCACTTTCACTCATGTTCTTCCCTTGGTCATATTTATCCTAAGTTATGTTCTTTCCATCCTATGAACCCTTAATTAATCTCTAATTGACTAATTAGCTAAGTTTCCATTTTAATACATAATTTTGTCCATATTATCCCTAAGAGGTCGTGAGCTCCAAGGGAGCTAGGAACTTAAATTTTTCCTTACTCCATTAGTTGTTAATCACTTGATTAGTCAATCTCCCACTTGTTGTAAAATTTTAACCAAGAATATCCTATTGGGGGGTATTTGGCCGTGAGCCACCATAAAGAGGGCAAGGAGCCCTTGATTCTTTTATACTAATCCATTCCATTCAAACACTTTAAAAATCCATCAAGATACAAGTTAATACAAAGGTCAATAAAAAAATCATATGACAAAGAGAGCAATAAATATTTAATAAATAAATTTTTATATTTTGAGGACCGTGACCCGCCCCCTTCAAATCCGTCCTGCTAGGGGTGGTTTGTGTAAAGGACAATTATCAATCAGATCAATCGATTCCTTTCAATTTACAATTCCGAAGTTCTTGTTTTACGCTTTGACAGGATCAATCATTAGTGAACTAGAAATCTTTGAATATGCGTTGGGTCTTATTTTTTGTGCTTCAGACCTAGAGAAGCATCTCTTCCACATCTATAGTTGTTTCCTTGTTATTATCTTGTGCCCAGTTGGTAGGTGTATATCTTGTGCCCAGTTCGTAGGTGTATAATTGACAACTTATTTGTGGGCGTCAATATATATATATATATATATATATATATATATTCTCTCATGAAATGTTATATATCTTTTAAGTATGAGACTAATTCATACTAAAATATTTGATGGCGTTACACTAATTACAAAATATTTTTACTGAAATTTAAACCTTACACAAGGGAATATATATATATATATATATGAAAATTATCCAAATATTTAATGTTAGTGTTTTATGTAAAAAAAATTTACACTCAATCTTACACCCTTCACTTATTGTGATCTTGTGGTTATAATAAAAGATAAATGATAGCCATAAGATCACAATAAAATAAAAAGTATAAGATTGAGTGTAAGTATCTTTTACTTACACTAGGTTGACTTACACTCATTTTTAACCATTAGATCCACTTTCATCTAATGGTTGAGGTGATTTCATTAAAAGTAACCATTAAATGAAAGTGAATCTAACGGTTGAAAATGAGTGTAAGTAAAAAAAGACTTACACCCAGTTGGTGTAAATTGATCCTCCCTTATATATATATATATATATATATATATATATATATATATATATTTGAGGATCAATTTACACCAAATATAAGTCTTTTTTTACTTACACTCATTTTTAACCATTAGATTCACTTTCATATAATGGTTGAGATTATTCCATTAAAAGTAACCATTAGATGAAAGTGAATCTAACAACCAAAAATGAGTGTAAGTCAAAAAAAAAGACTTACACCGATGTAAGTTAATCTTCTCTCATATATATATATATATATATATATATAGAGGATTAACTTATACAGTCAGTGTAAGTTTTTTTTACTTACACTTATTTTCAAAAATCCAAAGATCCACTTTCATCTAATGATTATTTTTAATGAAATAATCTCAACTATTAAATAAAAGTAGATCTAACGGTTAAAAATAAGTGTAAGTAAAAAAAAACTTACACTGATATAAACCAATCCCCCCTCATATATATATATATATGTGTGCGCGCGCGCGCAGTAGTTGTTATTTTGGCGACGTTATTAGCCAAGAGGTGAGGCTAGTTTTGTGACCTTCTGAAAATTTGTGCTCTTGACTTCTTTCATAAAGAGTGCGTCGGCTAATTGTCGTTGCTTCAATATATCATTTGCTTAACAATCAATTTTCTTGATCTATATAGGTGTGTTAGTTTTCTTAATTGCTTTAATCGTGTCTTTTTTCGGTATCTCTTAATCAATTGTGATGGCAGGAATCTTCTAATTTTTTATTGTATAAATTTCACGTTTAAAATTATTATTATATTAAGAGTTTATTTTAATTTGCTATTTTGAATATAATATAAGTTTTGGGCTTTCATTCTTGTTGATCCGAATGGTTATATTTAATTTCATTTTATAGATGTATTTTAAAATAATTTTATCTGGTAGAAAATTGAATATATACAGAAAAGAAAATATATGAGAAAAATATCAAAATAGAAAAAGTAAACGAGACTAATTAATACTAATTTCACATTTATTTCAATTCCTCTTTTTATTTTTTTTCCAAATATTTTTTCTTCTCATTATTTGGTATACCAAGCAACAAAAGTTTTCTTTATGTTTTAATGTGTAAACAGAAAAAAGTATCACATGGAAAAAGGGGGAGGGGGGAATGAATATCTTAGTTCTTAACGGTGGACGTGAAATGGATCGAAATTGTATTTATAAAAAAAATTATATGAATATTGTTCCTTGATAAATAAATTACTACAGTAGAAAACATTTTTAAAGAGGCAGAGATCGATATTCTTTAAGGAAACGATTTTTCATCAACATATTAATTTCATCGAAACGAAGCAGCCCAAACGTGTGGGGAGCTTGGTGAATGCTTTTAGAATAATGAACCTATAAAGATTGGACCATTGACAAAGATTAACTTAATGTTGAATCTAAGTGTGACCATTTTGCCAAGAAAAAAACATAACAATAATGTAGAATGGGTTTGGTATTAAGGCATGGCAAACTCAAATGGTCTATTCATTCCAGGCAATGGCCCCGAATGTTTCCTCATTTGATGACCATCGTGCTGGGAGAGATTATAAGGAAAGGAATATTCCAGTGCATGAACAAACGAGTTACCGAACTAGCTTTGTTTCTATTCTAGATTGTGATCAAGATTACGGTTAGTGGACCAACCCGACATGCGTACTACCGAAATCCGCCATGAACATCCCAACTAAGCACTGAATGTTGTCAAGATCTCGATACCACGTATATCAAACTGCGACATTAGACAAGTACATTAGGATCACGAGATTTGCATAGAGGATAAATATCAAAATATCCTTAATTGTCAATCATAATCTTACGAAATTATAATGCTCATAACTGCCTCAAGATGCTCATAATTGCAGTATTAATGTTCTGATCTTATAGGGATTTCCTACTATAATTAAGGGAAACTAAACCCTAATTGCAATCAATAAATACAATCACCTTATACAGGTAACTTATTGCTTACAGCATAATGCTACTTGTACACAGTCTGACTTGAGCGTTGGAATCCCTTTGCATGTACCAACCCCTCTGGTTCAACACGCCTACCACATGTCTAAATTTGTTGTAACACCCTTGATGTAGCAAATTGAGCATAATCGTTATAATGAAACAGAAAATAAGCAGCACAACTAATCAATCATTACACCACAAGCATTACTAAATCCAAGTGTGTGTCACGGAATCATCGTTGATAATATTGATAACTTAAATTCTCAAGAGTCTATATATATATATTTTTTTGACAATTTGCATAGGTAGAAAATATGAGCCTCGAATGAAATATAAATATATTCAAGCCATGATACAACCACTGAAATAAAATCATATCTCTTATACATATATATATATATAGTCAATTTTCACAAATCACTGATGACATATAATATAATAATTACAGAGTCCAATAAGATACAACGGGAATAAAACACTAAAAGGGGGAAAGTAGTAACCCAGGGATGGGTACCACCAGCAGACAAATCCGCAACCCCATGCACATATACGACGCTCGAAGTCCCAGTTGACGAGACAGGCATCAATGCCTCCACGCAGCTGTGCACTCACGTAATTGAAGAAATCTTATCCAAACGTCCAATCCAAATCAACCAAGATTCCTCTTCATCTCCCTCACGATCTTTTATCAAACGTACATATATATATACATAACAGAAGCACAAGAATACAAGAAAGAGGTAAGACATCCTACCATCATTACCAATCATAGCAGCTAGGAACAAAATCGCCACGCGCCCAATTAGCAACTCAGAATATCATATTCAATTTAATAGCGAGAAATTCCAACAAGCAAATAGACGGTTCCGAGCGAGATAATCATCACAAGAATTATTAAATCAGTCATAGTTATGGAAAAATAAATATTAACAATGACGGGGTATATCATGACTCATATGCATGCTTTCCCAAATTCCTACTCCATGGAGCTAGACTCAATCAAGCGGAGAGAAAGATCGGGAGACATGTACGTAGAATTGGCTACCCCGGTGCTATCAATAAATTTTCTCATGCGCAAATCATGGCATTGTACAACATTCTACACTAGATCACGATATAGGACAATGTCAAGTCCGGATCGTCGGTGTGTTTGCATCGGTTTGCCCCACGGCACAGAGGAGCTCTAAAACTGTCCATGTGAGGGACCCGCACCCCGACGCCCCGAGGTCATAACACGACCCACACTTTTTCTATTCGCACCCGCACTTAAGGTGTGTTCAAATCTCCTAGGCAACTAGGCCTTACAACGAACAAGGACAATCACAATGCATAAGACACTATGCATGCACATGTATGATTCATAATTTCATACAATTCCATAATATGCCACAATAGGCCAACATAAGCATCAATATATAAATGGTCACTCACATGGACCCATAATCACATAATATCAATGTCAAATCAATTAATACGTCATTAGGTTCATTACTTAATCCTAACTTAGAACTTATTCCTCATTTCGAGGTTCATGTTCAAAAATCAACTTAGCATACTAAGACAATTCGATCTCCAATAACTTACATTTTATTTAAGCCCTCAAGTCTCACATTCTCATGTTCTTTACCCACTTATAATCACCTTAAGTCTTATGATGAATTCGTTCTTAGTCCTTTAAGGCTTATGAAGTCTTAATCCTAATAATCCTTCTAATTTAATAATTGTCCATTTCATTACCTAGTTCTCTAAGTATCTAATTACTTATACTTCCAATTTACCAAAATTACATTTTCCCAAAAAAAGTGTACTAGAGGCCGTGGCCTCCTAATGAATTCAATTCCAATTCCTCTCAAGCCATAATCTTGTACACCACTCCCTTAATTATTTAAAGTGTTCACTTGTTCAATTAACTCACCAAAAACCCTAGGTTCTTGGCTCCAAAACCGTAGCCACCATAGAAGTTTCAACTTCCAATTGTTCTTCCATTAAATCCCATCTTGTTACTTAATTAATTCTAGTCTTATACTTATTGCACATTAACCATAAATTACCCCATTTTTCCACCCAAAATCGTGGCATCACTTGAGTTTCAATTTCAAATTCTTCTTCCATTGCATTCCATATTTATACATTGATTACTTCAAATCAAATGCTTGTTACAATTTATCACAATTTCCCTTAATTGCTAGCCTCAAAACCGTGGCACTCACCAAGGTCCAACAACCAGAATTTTGTCCACTTGAATCAACCTTAACTACTTGATTTAATTTGCCATGCATTGGTCAAAATTTAAGCATCCTTTTCATTCATTTTCCAGCCCAAAAACAGCCCCAAACCGTGACATATCCAGGGGGTTCCAGCAACCAGAATTTCTAGCAAGCAACATGGATTTCAATCACAAAATTACATGAATAATTAACCACTCAATCAACTACTCAAAGCTAAATTAAGGTAACATCCAAGAAATCAATTTCAAGCAATTTTCAAGAACAACCACCATGTGGTTTTTCTTCCAAAAATCAAATACAAGATTCCTAGTTGCTAAAGAGGTTGAGGAGGATTAATCTTCCTCTTACCAAGATGAAGAACCAAGAAAAATTCCAAGAGCACTCTTGATTTTCGGATTTGAAGCTCAAAAACCCTAGAAAATGTGGTCCAAGTTAGAACAAGGTAATGATGTGAAAAAGAAGAAGAAAATGACCATTAAATCAAGAGGAAAACCGAGAAACGAAAATGGAGTGGAAGTCTGAAATTTTTCAGCAATGGGAGCTCACCTTCAAAGCTTGAGAAATGGTTGAAGATGGAAGCTTTCTTGAAAACTCCAAGCACAAAAGATGATGAGAAGGAGTAGGAGATTAAGAAAATATGGTTGATGTGAATTTTTATGAATGTTGGAGTCTTTGGAGGGTGGCTGGACGTGTGGTGGCCTGGAAGAGGAAGAAAGAAAAGGTTGAAGAGAGAAAGAAGGAGAAGAAACGTAAAAGGAAGAAGAAATGGTGCTTTTGGGGTGTTAATGAGTTAAATGAATTATTTGGATAATTCAAATCAATTCATTCACCTTTTTGGGGCTGCAGATCACGTACATGAGAGAGAGAAATGGGTGACAAAATTTGGCTTCCTTTGGAAGCTAACACATGTGGTCAAAGCTTGGGGTCAAAGCTTCTTAAGGAAGCTTGAATATTTAACCATTAAATTTGGATTAAAGTAGGTAGATTTGACATAAAGTGGATTACATTAGGATAATGTGATAGTATTTTTATTACACACTATTATCCAATAGATAATAGTTACAAATGATCCATCGGTATTTAATTAATCCGACGGATGAATTTTTCATTTGTATCGATTTAAATGTATCTGTTAAGATTTCTCGAAAATTGTGAAACCTTGTAAATCTTGTGTCAAGTCTCGGGTTTAGTAAGATCCCCCGTTGACATGTCCATAGTCCAAGGTTCTCAGAGAAAACATCGCGTTTCTCAATTCTTATAGCCGCAAAAACGAAGAATATATTAAAATATTCGACGGTTCCGGAAAATTCCCGAAAATTCCCAAAAATTGCAAATATTATAAAATAACTATTCGTCATATAATTTTCCAATTTTTGAAGCACTACAGTCGTTTTCACGACTTTGCTCGAGTTTCACGCAAAACGAGGAATATATTAAAATATTCGTCAAGTTTAAAAATTCCAGAAAAATTCACATAAATCACAAATATTAGAAAATGACTATTGGCGGCGAAATAATTAGTTTCCTGAGCGTTACACTTTCACCTCAAAATTCTCGGCTTTGTGCAAGCAAAAACGAGGAATATATTAAAATATTCAAAGCATCGTTCTCAGAAAAATCCAGAAAAATTCCAGAAAATCTCAAATATTGTAAAATGATCATTTATCCTGAAATTATTAATTTTCGGAATGTTACAACACTCCCCTTCAAATAGAAATTTCGTCCTCGAAATTTTCATCCCTTAGATCAAACATTAACGTGTTTCTTCATCTTATTTTCTTACCCTCAGATTATGTCTCTAGTCACGTCAATTTAGATCACCCTTACCAACGCGATCTCTATATCTTTGTGTTGCTTTATTCTTCTATTCTCAATCTTCATGAGAAGTTTTTCATAAATCAGACTCTCTCTGAATTGCACCGGGTTTAGTTTGATGACGTGGCTGGATCGGTGACATACTTTCGCGATCGTGACATATGGAAGACATCATGGAGATTTAGAAAGAAAGGATGATAGAATCTGTTGGCAAGCTATTGAACCAAACCCGAAACGAAATTTGATATAGTCCAAAGAATTTTGGAATAGGTTTATTAGTGACCCAGACAGGACGACACTGAAACTAGACGTCATACTCCGTCAAAAACTCTAATCACCTTTCCTGTCTCATGTTCAGTCCCCTTTTTTTTTTTTTTTTTTATCGAATGGATACTTCAGGTCCTTGTGATTGCTAAAGGCGTTGATCGTAGCAAGCGTCTCCATATTCTCAGAGAAATTTTAACTACGGCTAGCACCAAACCGTGAGTAGGCAATTCCCAATGTGTCCTCAACTACCTTGAGGTGTAAGCCACAACCTTCCTAACCTTGCATGAACACATATCCTAGATTTTAATGTGAAGCATAAAATTCTCCAAACAGTTCCCTGGGATTAGGTAGAACCAAATCTGACAAGCATTCGAATGTCTCCTCGACCTTTAAAACCTTTCTTCACACGCGTTAGTCCATAGAAGTTTTTTTTTTTTTTTTTCTCTTCTTGCAAACTGAGCAAAATATCCGGCTATCTTGGAGGATCCATTGATACTCCTTCAATCTTTGTGTCTTCTTCGATAAAACTAACTAATTCCACCAGTTATGTGTCTCTTTTACGGTCTCCGATCTTTCCTTTTGAAGAACTGCTTCAATCTCTTGGAAATCCACAACAATCCCTCCGTTTGGAATTTCATGATCCAAAACTGAACCTTCTCAATTAAGAATCCGTACTCTGATACTTTGGCATTTGCTCTCTCTCCTTTAAAGTCAGGAAAACTATGCCGAGATGTCCAACGTGTATCTCCATATTTTCGAGAATAGATCAGAATGTCATCATTAATGACAATGACAATTCTGTTCTAGGTAAGGACAAAAGATACAATTCATGTCACTCATGAATACGACAAGAGGATTTGTTATTCCGAACGGTATCATGAGACACCCATAATGCCCATAGCGTATTCGAAATCATTTCGGGGACATTCTCAATCTTCTGCGAACTTAATGATGACCAGGACGTACATCTTTCTCCGAGGATACTCACCCTTGATCATAGTCTCGTTCGTTTGACGATGGTGCTCATCTCACTGAGATGTTCTATTCTTCTCCTTAACCGACAGCACTGTAGTTTATCACGAGAAACTTACTGGCTACAATGGTGACAGTCATATTCCCTTTTCTTCTGTCCTCTGCAAAAGGTAACACGTATCCTTGGATTTCTTTTCCCTCGCAAAGCTTCAACTTTGTTGGGCAAAAAAAATTACGAACTCAAAAGCCTTAGTTTCGAAAATCACTAAGGTGTTGGTCGAAAACGCTCTAGCAGTGATAATCGGAAACGACCAATCAATTTCTAGAATCATGGGCTCAAATAGATATGATTTTAGGTAAGCAAGATAGATCAATAAAAGATTCAGTCTTTAGTAGAAATAGAATAGATTACATAAACTTAGGTGTCAACGACAAGTCTTAGTAACAGAAATGGAAATAATTTAAGTTGAAGATAGGAAAAATACAGATGAATCCTAATGATCCATAAAGTTACAAATTGTAAAAGGAAGGGTTACCCCCAGAAATTATACACACGATTACAGGATCGTCATTTGAGGCATAACTTCCACGGTTTAGATCTCCGAATTTTGAAGTCTCGGCACCTCCCGGGGTATAAGTTCTAAGCCGATTGTGGTTTCTACAACCTTTACAACATTGGTATCAAGAATTTACCTTTGCTTGGTCGCATTAGCGTTGCGAGACGTGTCCAGGCTTTCCACATTTAAAACAGATTATCCCTTTGATCTTACACTCCCTCGTGAAGTGTTCCTTTCCGCATTTCATACACCTTGGCGAAGATGTCGGGATCTGAATAGATACACCGCCACTAGTACTTTGTCCAGGAATTGGTTGTTGTTGTTTCCACGATACCGTGCGCATGGTTTCGCTTAAACCGGTTAACTTTTCTATTATTCCTCCTTTGGAATCTAGGTAGTCCACGTTTGCCCCGAAGTCGACTTTCCTCCAACAGATTACGAACCTCAACTTCCAACTCTCGTTGTTGCGTGATCCTCGATCCCGGTAAGTTGTCATCTCGGCTACCATTTGCCTTTCTTCTCCGTCGTGGCCATACTTCTATTGTCTTGTCCCGCGCTCAAATGTATACGTTATCCATCACGAGCCCACGACCCTTGCATGTCTACTGCGAGCCATTGAATCTCTCTGAAGACGGACATAATTACAACAAACAAAAAAAATTACTTCAAACAATGTTATCTCCCTATGAAAACCAAACACAGAGAGTCACACAATTCACACAATTCAAGTAAGACAAGCTCAATTCCATACATCCTAACAATCTCCAGCTCGAACTTCTTCATTCTGCTTCCACAGCGTAATCCCTCGTAAGCCGTCAACTCCCAAACTGCTTCTCGAATCTAGTTTACACCAACTATTTCTTTCTCCAGAAGATCGGTTTTCCAAAACCTTTTGATCTCCACACAAAAGAATTCCTATTTCCCTAACATAATACGCCAAGGTGAAGTCATAGTTTCCTGTACATACAGAACATTACACATTGAGTAGGCCAGTCCTCAACATCATGTAACTGCATAACAGTAGCTATCAACATTCAACCTACAACAAGTCATGCATTCCTTTCCCATCATCTCAATCAAGAGACAAGGAAGTGCACAAATGGACCAAATTCTAATATGCCTAAACATAGCAAGTCCATACCCCTCAACAGATGAACTGCTTTGATACCACCTAATGTAACACCCTTGATGTAGCAACCGGAGCATAATCGTCATTACACCACACTTACTAAATCCAAGTGTGTCACAGTCATGATAACAGTAATTTAAATTCTCAAGAGTCTATATATATATATTTTTTTGACAATTTGCATAGGTAGAAAATATGAGCCTCGAATGAAATATAAATATATTCAAGCCATGATACAACCACTGAAATAAAATCATATCTCTTATACATATATATATATATATAGTCAATTTTCACAAATCACTAATGACATATAATATAATAATTATAGAGTCCAATAAGATACAATGGGAATAAAACACTAAAAGGGGAAAGTAGTAACCCGGGGATGGGTACCACCAGCCAGACAAATCCGCAACCCCATATACATATACGACGCTCGAAGTCCCGGTTGACGAGTCAGCATCAATGCCTCCACGCACATTGCACTCACGTAATTGAAGAAATCTTATCCAAACGTCCAATCCAAATCAACCAAGATTCCTCTTCATCTCCCTCACGATCTTTTATCAAACGTACATATATATACATAACAGAATACACAAGAATACAAGAAAGAGGTAAGACATCCTACCATCATTACCAATCATAGCATGCTAGAAACGAACGGCGCCACGCGCCCCAATTAGCAACTCGAATATCATATTCAATTTAATAGCGAAAATTCCAACAAGTAAGCAAATAAACGGTTCCAGTGCGGATAATCATCACAAGTAATGAACATTGATTAAATCACATAGTTATGGAAAAATAAATATTAACAATGACATGTATATATCATGACTCATATGCATGCTTTCCCAAATTCCTACTCCATGGAGCTAGACTCAATCAATCGGAGAGAAAGATCGGGAGACATGTACGTAACTTGGTCGCTTGAGGCCGTCTTATCAATAAATTTTCTCATGCGCAAATCATGGCATTGTACGGACATTCTACACTAGATCACGATATAGGACAGTGTCAAGTCCGGATCGTCGGTGTGTTTTCATCGGTTTGCCCCACGGCACAGAGGAGCTCTAAACCGTCCATGTGAGGGACCCGCACCCCGACGCCCCGAGGTCATAACACGACCCACACTTGTCTATTCGCACCCGCACTAAGGTGTGTTCAATCTCCTAGGCAACTAGGCCTTACAACAGTCCACAAGGACAATCACAATGCATAAGACACTATGCATGCACATGTATGATTCATAATTTCATACAATTCCATAATATGCCACAATAGGCCAACATAAGCATCAATATATAAATGGTCACTCACATGGACCCATAATCACATAATATCAATGTCAAATCAATTAATACGTCATTAGGTTCATTACGAATCCTAACTTAGAACTTATTCCTCATTTCGAGGTTCATGTTCAAAAATCAACTTAGCATACTAAGACAATTCGATCTCCAATAACTTACATTTTATTTAAGCCCTCAAGTCTCACATTCTCATGTTCTTTACCCACTTATAATCACCTTAAGTCTTATGATGAATTCGTTCTTAGTCCTTTAAGGCTTATGAAGTCTTAATCCTAATAATCCTTCTAATTTAATAATTGTCCATTTCATTACCTAGTTCTCTAAGTATCTAATTACTTATACTTCCAATTTACCAAAATTACATTTTCCCAAAAAATGTACTAGAGGCCGTGGCCTTAATGAATTCAATTCCAATTCCTCTCAAGCCATAATCTTGTACACCACTCCCTTAATTATTTAAAGTGTTCACTTGTTCAATTAACTCACCAAAAACCCTAGGTTCTTGGCTCCAAAACCGTAGCCACCATAGAAGTTTCAACTTCCAATTGTTCTTCCATTAAATCCCATCTTGTTACTTAATTAATTCTAGTCTTATACTTATTGCACATTAACCATAAATTACCCCATTTTTCCACCCAAAATCGTGGCATCACTTGAGTTTCAATTTCAAATTCTTCTTCCATTGCATTCCATATTTATACATTGATTACTTCAAATCAAATGCTTGTTACAATTTATCACAATTTCCTTAATTGCTAGCCTCAAAACCGTGGCACTCACCAAGGTCCAACAACCAGAATTTTGTCCACTTGAATCAACCTTAACTACTTGATTTAATTTGCCATGCATTGGTCAAAATTTAAGCATCCTTTTCATTCATTTTCCAGCCCAAAAACAGCCCCAAACCGTGACATATCCAGGGGGTTCCAGCAACCAGAATTTCTAGCAAGCAACATGGATTTCAATCACAAAATTACATGAATAATTAACCACTCAATCAACTACTCAAAGCTAAATTAAGGTAACATCCAAGAAATCAATTTCAAGCAATTTTCAAGAACAACCACCATGTGGTTTTTCTTCCAAAAATCAAATACAAGATTCCTAGTTGCTAAAAAGAGGTTGAGGAGGATTAATCTTCCTCTTACCAAGATGAAGAACCAAGAAAAATTCCAAGAATGCACTCTTGATTTTCTGATTTGAAGCTCAAAAACCCTAGAAAATGTGGTCCAAGTTAGAACAAGGTAATGATGTGAAAAAGAAGAAGAAAATGACCATTAAATCAAGAGGAAAACCAGAAATCAAAAATGGAGTGGAAGTCTGAAATTTTTCAGCCATGGGAGCTCACCTTCAAAGCTTGAGAAATGGTTGAAGATGGAAGCTTTCTTGAAAACTCCAAGCACAAAAGATGATGAGAAGGAGTAGGAGATTAAGAAAATATGGTTGATGTGAATTTTTTTTTGAATGTTGGAGTCTTTGGAGGGTGGCTGGACGTGTGGTGGCTGGAAGAAATGGAAGAAAGAAAAATGTTGAAGAGAGAAAGAAGGAGAAAAACGTAAAAGGAAGAAGAAATGGTGCTTTTGGGGTGTTAATGAGTTAAATGAATTATTTGGATAATTCAAATCAATTCATTCACCTTTTTGGGGCTGCAGATCACGTACATGAGAGAGAGAAATGGGTGACAAAATTTGGCTTCCTTTGGAAGCTAACAATGTGGTCAAAGCTTGGGTCAAAGCTTCTTAAGGAAGCTTTGATTATTTAACCATTAAATTTGGATTAAAGTAGGTAGATTTGACATAAAGTGGATTACATTAGGATAATGTGATAGTATTTTTATTACACACTATTATCCAATAGATAATAGTTACAACATTAATGATCAGTATTTAATTAATCCGACAAATGATGAATTTTTTCATTTGTATCGATTTAAATGTATCTTTAAGATTTCTCGAAAATTATGAAACCTTGTAAATCTGTGTCAAGTCTCGGGTTTAGTAAGATCCCCGTTGACATGTCCATAGTCCAAGGTTCTCGGAGAAAACATCGCGTTTCTCTGATTCTGCTCAGCGCGCACGCAAAACGAAGAATATATTAAAATATTCGACGGTTCCGGAAAATTCCCGAAAATTCCCAAAAATTACAAATATTATAAAATAACTATTCGTCATATAATTTTCCAATTTTTGAAGCACTACAGTCGTTTTCACGACTTTGCTCGAGTTTCACGCAAAACGAGGAATATATTAAAATATTCGTCGTTTCCGAAAAATTCGAAAAATTCACATAAATCACAAATATTAGAAAATGACTATTCATGGCGAAATAATTAATTTCCTGAGCGTTACACTGACCTCAAGCAATTCTCAAATCGGTGCGCACGCAAAACGAGGAATATTATATTCGGCGTTCTCGTAAAAATCCCAGAAAAATTCCAGAAAATCCCAAATATTGTAAAATGATCATTTATCCTGAAATTATTAATTTTCGGGATGTTACAGCTGTGGTGCAAGGAGGAAACCACCAAACGTGCCTTTCCAGGTACAACTCAGTATCTACTGCTGAACATTAGTCTGCCTGTGGGGATTGAACGATATACTTCTATTCCCACTCAACCATGTTGAACACGAGACAGAACTCAAGGAGAGGAGAGGTTGCGCAAACCTCTACAGGCTGAAGGCGAGGACCAATTGCGCACCATCCCCCCCACCTTGTTCCACTACCAGCCACCTTGTTCCACCACTAGTTGCTAAAACCTCGCCGCGAGGAACTAGACACCCAATGCAAAACCTCTACGCGATGTGCATGAAACTTCGCTTTCTGATGAAAGCCCACACCCACCGCGTTGGGTTTCTACGAGGGATAAACTTGGTCCTCATGTGCATGGAGCCAGCCCTGATGTAATGTCCTAATACTAATACCTTAGTATATCCGAAATATACCAAAGCAAACAGTATTAACCACATCACTACTAACTTAAGAAGACTATTCTATTTCCATAATAAGCATATAGTCTATTATAGAGAGCCAAGAGGGAAAGTTAAGTTTGATATATATAAACTTTTTTTTTTGCATTGTATTTACAAATTAAGCCTCAAAAGGGCATAAGTACAATACATATAAAGTTATACAACCCAATATTAATAATTCACTATTCAAGCATTGGACAAGAACAAATAAAAGTAAACTAGTTCATCTGCTTCTTTTTCTTCTTCTTGGGAGAGTCTTGACTTGGATTTATTATGAAAACAACAAACGAGGGTTAGAATTCACAATTATCAGTATCATATCCACATAAATAGTATCATGGTTGCAACAATTAAAAGAGTCATTACTCAATACCATTGTAATATTGACATACTCTTTTTATGGAATAATCACAAAACCAATCTATAACCCATAGTTAATCTCATTCCAAAGATAAAACAATTGCCCATTAAAATGCAAATGCTTGTGCTTGCTCATGCCTAATATATGACCTAAGGTAATGTTTATGAAATGTGTTGTGATAATTTTTGTATATGTCATGAAACCTGCTTATTCCCAGGAACTCGGTTCCTTGTATTTTTATGGATAGGAAAGGCAATAGAGCCCTCCACATTACCTGGTAAGGAGTGGACACAAACTACCTCACAATACCAGTAACCCTGGCCTTAGGAACATCTGCTTTGAGAATTTAGGAGAAGTCCTCATTCAGAGAATCTTTAGGACCGACTACCTACAATTCTCTGGCCACATGATTGTGCACACCATATAAGATTACAATACTTAGGAATAACAAGTATGTGAAACATACAGTGTTATATATCAAACTCATATACACACCACAACATCCCATCATAAGCTCCATTTCAATCAAGTAAAAGAGCATAAACTAATAAACATGTAATTTCGGCTCAACTTTAGTACATCAAGGAACAAATTCATGTTTTTAGTATACTATCATAGTTCAACCTTAATCAATAAGGGAACAAACATCATTCAACATGCATCTAATACACCATATCATCACATCACAAGTGACCTCAAGTGAAACATCATTGTTCACAACAAGAAATTGGTAGATTAGTAACGTACATTTCCCTCACAAAATATTTTTACAAGGTAATAGTGTGGGATTAGCGAGGGACACGTCTATTAATTTTTTTTCATCGCTAAGTAGCTATGGAATACATTCCGTAGCTAATCCATTGCTAAATACATGTAGCGACGAGAATTTGCCTTGCTAATCTGTTGCCAATTGCTGCAAATTTTAAAAAAAATGGCACCTGTATTCCTTCACAAATTAGCAATAAAAAATTTTGTCGCCATTCCATCGCTATGCTTTGGAAATCCATACCAATTTTGGATCTAGTACAACTAATATCTGTCGCTAATCCCTCACTAATTGCCCTAGCTATTCCCTTGCAAATCCCTCGCTAATTGCCCTTGTTGTTCCATCGTTAATCCATTGCTAATTTTCCTTGTTGTTCTCTTGCAAATCTATCGCTAATTTCCCTCACTATTTCCTTGTAAATTCCTCGCTAATTTCTTTATTATAATTTCCTCGCCATTCCCTTGCAAATCAGTTTAATTTTTTTTGACAATTTAAAATATAAAAAACTTAATTTTTAATATCTAAAATACAACTGTATAAATCTCTCAATCAAGGCAGAAATTCAGCAAACAAATTTATGAAAAGCAATAAAATTGTTATACAAATAATCCAAAATAAGTCTACTAATGATTCAAAGTTATATAAATAATTCAAAGTTATACAAATAGTTCATAAAATGTCATACGAAACAAGAATAAGAAGAACAATAATCAGTCTAAGTTTGCTTCATCTTCATCATCATCCTCTCGACCCTCCCCAGCTGTTTCACCTTGCGATGGTGCTTGTGAAGTAAAATTTGCTAATTAGATCGTAGATAGGATGGGTACTAATATAAGGACTAGTTGAGTCTCGTCAAAGGAAGCCATCGTTGTTGCCATTGCTGCATTTACAACTTTAGTTATGTCTACCCGTGTTAAAGGTGTAGATCAAGAAGGACCCATAATCTCTGAGGATAAAGAATGCATGGTGTTATTAATGTCAATGTGCAAGTTGTTACCTATGTCATTGACTCATCCCTTCTTGTTGGGACCCGCCACATCCAACCACACCTCTGGGTCAACCATAGGATGAGTCGAAGAGTTTTCTCCATACTTTTCTAACATCGCAGTGTCATATGACTCCTAAAATAACAAAATAAGAAAAATATTAGCAAAAAAATCAATAGCTTAACAAATATAATGACTTTTAAATTTTAAAGACACCTACAATGAAGTTCTTTGATCTCTTAGAGACATAGTTTCCATCTTTCTTCTTATGAACTTTGGCATAGATCTCTGTAAGAAATCAGATGCTTCAACTCTGTCTCCTGTAATCACATATGGAAGAATATATAATAAACACATATCAAAAGTAATTAGGGAATCCCTCTAAAACACCAAACTCAAGATAGGAAAACAACTTAAGTAATTAAAAAAAATAAGAGATTATCCTCCATGAATATATAGGTAAACACTACACAATAGAAACAAGTACAAAAGTTACCATTATTTTTTTCTCCCTTAAAAGTACAAATAGGTACATTGTTATAGAATTGCAGCTATGTAAACTACAAAATTTCACTAATTAGGATCTTCAACTAAAGTCCTAAACTACAAAGGTTTCACTAATTCAAACTCACATTCTAAGAAGTATGACAAAACTAATTTGATTCTTTTTTAAACTAGTTTAAATTCACACAAAGCAACTTGCTAAGAGCCAAGTTAGAAACTAGGAAAAGGTAAATTCATAAGTCAAGTAAGATAATAGATACATTTTGATTCTTTTTGAAATTCTAACAAGTTTAAATTCATAACTCAAAACTTTAAATGATTTTTATATTACCATCTTGTTCTTATGTTGACCAAAGCTTATTAATCCTCGTATATGCTTCAAGGCATCAGGCATGGCTACTCTGTTCCTTCGAGCAGCTTCAAACTTCCTGCTCTAATTTTCTATCATCCAAATGTCGACCAGGCCATCCCATACTTCTATCCTCATTCCTCTAGGCCTATGGCCCTTAACGTTAGCCAAGTTATCTGAATTTGCCTTTTCAAAAGCCTTATCCCTTACTCTGTTCAAATGGTCTGGATAGCGGTCTATGCAAGTCCGTTCCTAGACAGTTCTTGCCATGCTGCGATCATAATCGGATTCGAACCGATACTTATCCTACACAAATGTTATGTAAGTATATTTATTTTTCGATGAATGTATAATATATAATTCTAGAAACATAATTACTTATCATAAAATCCTTAAATAGTATGTACTTCATGTTAGTAGGATAATCTCTCCATGTATTAGCCGGAATAGACATCTTTGTCATGACATTGTACATAATGTCATTGGTCACTGTTGGTGGGAGAAAGCTCCTTTTGTAAGTACATGAAGATAATGTTGGTAATCTAAAAGTTAATAAATGTAATAAAAGATGAAATTCACAATTACTTATGATTTAGGGACATCCTCCCCATTATATAAGTTCCTTTTCTATCAATTTCTGTATGAGATTCTCCACTTGAAGGCACCATATTCAGGCTACTAGTTGGTGGGTCATCAGGGGGTGGGATAGAAAGGGGTGGGTCAGTAGGGGGTGGGATAAAAGCTGATGCACCTCCAATGGTCAATGAGATAGATGCTGGTAGGTTTGCACTAGTCAATGAGCCAGTAGCTGAAGTTGCACCTAACATAATTATAGATAAACAAAAAAAAGATATATATTACATTTATATAAACTAAAAATTAACAATAATTAAAAAGATTATCCTATACGTATACTTGGGGAGTGCTGAGAAGGCTGCAGTGGTGGAGAAATATGGCATGATGAAGAAGGTTAGGATAGAACATTATGGCCTCTGCCAAGACAACATCCAACACCTCTAGCTCGAGTTACCATGATGAATATTTGCATAAGGAAACATGACGAGTTAAGAAACTATATATCAATAAAAACCTCAAAATATAATAATGATATTTCAGTGTAAATATCATTAATGAAATTTATTGAACAAGATTCAAGTGTAACTACTTGAGTCTGAAGCATATAGTTCCTCATCTTCATCTAAGAATTCATTAATTTCATTATCTTCATTGTCATCAATGAACTCATCATTAACCAAAATGTCCATTGGATTATGTATATCATCTATGTTCACTTCTTCCATCTGGGCTTGTGCATTAAACAAGGAAATTGCTTCATCATCTATGGCAATATTGTTTGTTCCAAGGGATCCGTCATCTTGGTAATAATCAGTAGCAGCTAGCTCATTCAATTCATCAGCTTCATCATCAATGTCTCAGTCACGAAGAGTTTTGCTCTAACCTTGCAAGCTGCCCACCATTCACCATTAGCTCCATTCCCATTTTTGTGGGTATCTTATATGATACACTTGTTGTGCTTGTTCAGCTTAGACAAACGACTTATTTAAGTGAAATCTTGATTTATGCTTGATGTTAGCCAACTCATATCTCTCATCAACATTGACTTTATTAATCGGGTTGGACCAATGACATTGTAAAAGAAATACTCTATTCTGATTTCCTACATATGACAATTCTAATATCTTTTCAACGATGCCATAATAGTCGAAGTCATTCTCACCATATATATTACCTTTAACACATACGCCACTATTTATGGTAGTTTTATTTTCTCCGTACTCGTTAGTATAGAATCTATACCCATTAATTATTAAGCCACTGTAAGAAGTCACAGACTTGGATGGACCATAACTTATCTCTTGTATCATTTGATCCTCAACTTAACCTAATATTAACCTGTATCATTACATAGATGATGAATAGTTATAACATTTAGCATATTAAACATTGAATTTAATATAATAGATGTGATTATGGATAAAAGGACTCGGTAGATGTTTTAACCACCTACTGAAGTCCTTATCTCGAGCTTCTAATATTTGATCATCAATAATATTAGGATATGCTTCCCTTAACGAATTGTCTAATTGTCTAATCAATATAATAATTAATATTTAGCATAACATAGTTAAAAATTAACAAATTCATCAGTTAGGGAGCAGACTTATTGGAGATAAGGTTCTACTTCTCCACAATTTACACGCATGTATGTCTCAGTAATATGAAGTTCCACATCCGTCAAGAATCTATTCTGACCTCTCTCGATAGGATGTCATGGATGTTTAAAAATAAACAACCATTCATTAATTGTATCTTCTTCACTGTCGTCATTCTGAGGAACTTGAGTACGCCTGGTCTGTAGATGGGGATCAAAATACATGGAAGCGAAATTGGAAATTTCTTCTAAAATATATGCTTCATAAATAGATCCTTCAACTCTCACTTTATTTCAGACCTTCCTTTTCAAGTACAACATACACCTCTCAAAGGGTTACATCCACCTGCAATGCATTGGTCATCCAACCTTAGTTTCATAGAGGAGATCCCTGACTAGATGTTCTATCACGTTAAAGAATGCTAGAGGAAAAATCTTCTCTAACTTGCGAATTGTTTCAATAATGGAAATCTCTACATTCTCCATGATGGAAGCACGAATTTTAGTTGCATAAACTTCTTTAAAGAACAAGTTGAGTTCTGTTAATGGTCCCCATAAAGGTTTTGGCAAGATATTACGAAATGCCAAAGGAATTAACCTTTGCATACAAAATATGACAATAATGACTTTTCATTCCATATATCTTCATGTCATCTACGTTGATGCAACGTGCGATATTTGATACATACCCATCAGGAAATTTCAAGTATCTTATCTACTCACACACCATCCTCCTTTGATTGGAATCCAATACATATGTCACCTTTGGTTTTTTACACTTGCCATTCTCAACAATTAGCTCCAAGGTGGGACGTTTGCATATTATCTTCAAATCTTCTCTTACATTTGCATTATCTTTTTTCTTGCCCTTTATGTCCATGATAGAGTTGAAGATATTGTCATACATGTTCTTCTTGACATGCATAACATCTAAATTATGTCATATTAGATTAGTGGACCAATAAGGCAATTCCCAGAATATGATCTTCTTCACCTAGTTATAATGTATACCAAAGCCATCTTGTTTTTGTTTACCTAAATTCAAGCTAAAAATGACTTCCTTAAGTTGAGTCACTCTATTCAAGACATCTGTCTCACTCAGCCGTTGCAGTGGATTAGATTTTTCCATTGTTGATTTCTTAAAAGAGTTTCGATCATGGCGAAATGGATGATCAAAAGGTAGAAATTGGCGATGACAATCAAACTAGCTATATTTCTTATCATGCTTCAATATAAATGACTTACTCTGATTCATACAAAGAGGACAAGAAAGTTTTCCATGAGTGCTCCACCCAGACAATATTCTATAGGCTGGAAAGTCATTTATTCTCCACAACAAAGTCGCTTTCATATTGAAATTTTACTTTTTCTAAGCATCATAAGTGTGCACCCTATTTTCCCACAATATCTTTAGATTGTCAATTAGGGGTCTAAGATTGACATCTAAACTTTTACCTGATGACTTTGGTCCAGGAATCACAATAGTGAGGAATATGTATTCCCTTCTTATACATATACTTGGAGAGTAAATTGTACGATGTGAGAAAAACAGGCCAACATGAATATGGTGTGGTTGAACTGCTGAATGGATTAAAACTGTCTATACAAAGGCCAAGCCTAACATTTTGAGCCTCTAGCACAAATGTCGAATGGGTAGCGTCAGATCATTTCCAAGCCTCAATATCAACTGGATGCGTGATCACTGATTTATTTTGGCGCACTCCATCAGCATGCCAATTCATATATTGTGCAGTGTTTTTGGACATAAATAGACGTTGGAGTATAGGAATAATGGAAAAATATTATAACATTAAGTGCGACACATGCTTCTCATTCGATGAACATCCCGCCTTCAGTTTGAATCGTATGTGTCCACATACTAAGCAAACTGAGTAGAGTTTCTTGTCATTGTATTCTTTGTAATACAACATGTACTGATTAGGACATGCATCTTCTCATATCCTAATCCTAACTCAAGAACCATTCTCTTCGATTTGTAAAAGTTTTCATGTAACCTTTCAAGCTCTAAAAGCACGCTCTTAATTTTGATAATCATTCTATCATAACAACTCTCACTAATGTTGAACTCTGACTTCAAGTTCAAAAGTTAAGTTACAGTTGACAATTTCGTATACTTATGGCAATCATCCCATAAAGGTTTGTCAGAGTCTCTTAGCATGTCATAAAACTTCGAAACTAGTGGATTTAGATCCTCTTCTAAATCTTGAGCTTCTGGATTTAATCTATCACCTGCGACATCCATAACCATATCCACGTGTGGATTCCTAGTTTTTACTTCATTATCATGGACAACAAATGTTGAGTCATTATCCCCCCATTTGTCCTCACCATGAATAGTCCAATTTATATAATCATGCACAAATCCGTACTTATACAGATGTTGTTCTACCCTAAATGACTCCTTCCTAACACGATTCTTAAATCTAGCAAATGGACAAATTATGCGAATTAATGCATCAATAACCATCAGGTCTCCTTGAGCAACCTTAATGAAATCATCAATTTCATTCTTGGATTCTGCACTTATATAGCCAATAGGATTATTTCTTCGTAACATCCAACTTCGATTGGGTCTCATGATTGCTGAAATTGGTTTAACACATTAATACAATCATTTTCAAAAATAAATCGAAGAAAAAGTTTCTTCCAAAACTATCCAACTTGGCCAATTCAAGATTCAATACAATGATTAGTACCTTAAAAAAGTATATGTGCTCACTAATATTGAATCTCAAATGGGAAACTAAGGCTTTGCTCAAATGAAAAACTAAGGCTTCACTCAAGCGGAAAACTAAGGCTCATTATATTTCTATCTCCTTCTTAACATGGTATGACCCTATCCCATTCGATAAGAAACTTTTTTAATATTTAGTTAATAGTTATTCCTTAAATCTCATATTTTGTACTTAACAAAATTTCAACAACATTTCTCATTGGTCTCCAAGTACATGACTTGAACTCGATGAGATCTACCACGTTTAAGTATGCACCTAGAGAACAAAATGAAATGTAGCAGACCAAAATTTCAATAAGTATAAGATATGAAATTTAAAGAATAACTATTAACTAAGTGAAGAAAAAATTTCTTACCAAACTGTCCCACTTAGACAATTCAAGATTCAATACACTGAGCAGTACCTTGAAAAGGCATACGTGCTCATTAATATTAATCTCAAATAGGAAACTAAGGTTCTACTCAAATTTTAACTCGAGTAAAAAAATAAAACTTTAGCCACATATGGCAGTTTCACCCTTAGTACTTGAAATTCATGTTCATAGGGTATATGCCAAAAGAGTTACCAATAACGGTGGCTAAAAATGGAGCCACCTTTACTAATAACCCAAAAGAAAAAGAAACAGAGCAATGAATTAAAAATAACATAAATAAAATTTGGTAACAAAAATATCCTAAACAAATAATTAATTCCCACTTAAAACAAAGTATACCACATCTAATTCTGGTTCATGATATCTTGCTTTATATAGGATGAAACATATCAAGGAGGTATAATCAATGACTTAACATGTAATGAAAAAGAGAAGGATGTGAAATAAGCAGAAGAGAAGAAGGAAGCCATCAATTTCCAATTAGCTAGCCATGGATTTCCAATTAGCTAAGTCCTTTACTTTGGCAATGCATACAACCCTTACCTCACATAATTAGAAAATTCATAATGACTTAAACATCTCTTTATTTTAGTTTTTGGCATCAAAGCTAGTAAAACAATCTTTTTTCAAAAATTAAGAAATAAAGTGAAGATACAATGACTTAAACATCACAGATTCTGTTTTATTCTATACTTTTAAAATCAACTAACTAGATGGAGTTATTATTTAAGAAATAAAGTGAATATGCAATAACTTAAACAAAAATTCTATAGAGACGTGTCTTGCTGTCATGGTTAAATAACCCAAGCTGTCTTCATGAAAACTTATGTGTAGTGGTAAAAAATTTATGAAACTAGTGGCATTTAAAAGCTAAGAAACAAGATTATATGTGATAAAAATTTTAGAATTTTTGCACTTTGGAAACAATACCAGTTTTTGTTTGAAGTCGAGGTGAATTTAGCAAAAAAAATAGTCTTGACAACATATAGTTTTTGTGACATAACTCGGACTGTAGTTACCAAAATGGATTGCTATTTGTTTTAATTGAAAGCTAAGATGTAGTGTATTAAATAAGGAGAAATTCCAATTGAAAGCTATTTTTACTTTATTTTAAAAAGTAAAAAAATACTTTAAAAAGAAAACTCTCTTTAAATAGTTTTTAGCATCAAAGCTAGTAAAACAATGTCATCAATTTCAAAATAACAACTAACAACAAACATAATTTGTTATTTTCACACCATGAATGATTTCGTCTACAAAATTTATACTGCACTAAGTATTTATATGATTTGATTTATCAATTGGCATCTATCTTCTTGAAACTAACATAGAACATATGCCTTAATACTCTAAACTTGAAATTGTTTATTTTATCAAGAAAACCACATCAAAATTACGAATTACTTGTTTGAGAACTTTGACAACATTAACAATGACTACTAAAAACAAGCACTATTAACATAATTTGAAACATATTTGACCAGAGGTTATGGTTACAAGAGGCCTTATTCAAGCTTTTGACTTGTAACTAAAATTTAGGCCAATAAAGAATCATAATAGTATTTGAAATAGTAACTTGTGATCGTAATAACTACATGAACCAAAGATAACTCTTAACTGGCCTAGTAACCTGCTTAGCATCAGCCATTTGGTAGGCATTACAAAACTAGGACTATGAGTTGTTAAAGCTAATATAGCCTTTTCAGGTACTATTCCTTATTAGCAACAAACACTGTTGGAGCAAATTTGATTCTTTTAATTGTTCTGTACAAAATCTGCTCCTCATTTCTTAACTATCCTTATCACTCAGAAAAGAAACTGCACATTAAAACCACTCATATGTGGAATACTATACAACATATCACGAGGTTATCTAAATAAAAGTTCTAATTTGTGCAAGATCAGATGTAAGTAAATTATTTCTTAACTCAGCTCAACAAGTTAGTAGTATTTTTTATAGCCTTCTCATCTCATGTGCCTCTTTGCAAATATTTAACATGTGAAGAGATAAAGTAAGATTCTGTTATAAAGGGAAGCATAAGCTACACAAGAAAATCAAGGGTTTAAGTTGAAGAAGGAAATTGATAAGAACGTGAATCAAGGACTCTCACCAGATGAAGACGCAACACTGTAGCAAAAGCTAATCAATGGCGTGAGCACTTTTTCTCACTAGTCACCACGCAACAATTTCATCACAATCGCAAGCGAGGAGCAACATACAACGCAGTGATTTTGTCTCACCACGCAGAATAATGGAAACTGGAGATGGATTTGGTGGTTAGGGTTCTGTAATTTGGCGGTTAGGGTTCATAAGGTTTGGAGATGGATTTATGAAATTTCAGTGGAAATGAAAATTGCTCAGATCTAGTTTCGTAAATTTTGCCAAGTTTTAAAATTTCAATTTTAAAATTTTACCAAGTTTTTCTGAGGGAATGTCTCTCGCTAATTCCCTCCCTAAAAATGATTAAATTGATATTGACATTAGCGAGAGAATTTTCCCTCGCTAATAAATTGAGCGAGGGACTTTAATTAGCGAGAGAAAATTTCCCTTGCTATTTAGTAGCCCTTTCCACCTTCCATTTATTTTTGGAATTTAGCGAGAGATAAATTTTCTCTTGTTAATCCCTCGCAAATCCGTCGCTAAGTAGCGACGGAATTGCTACGAAAAATTCCATCACTAAAATCCATAGCTAAATAGTGAATTTCTTGTAGTGGTTGTTCAATGATTTAGAAGCATACCTACGTCAATCCACAACTATTTGGATACATAAAGGCCTATTCTTTTATACATAAGCTAGATGGTTATTTCCTTCATGAAATATTGCTAATAGTATCTTAACACATACTAAAAAGTATATATAAAAGATCCCAACAAGCAAGGAACTCCAATTCCTCAAAATAGAAAGCATGAAACTTTCTGTCCTTGGACGCTTAGGTGCTCACTTTTCCAATGATTAGGCACCCCATGAAAGCAAAGTTCACCCAGTTTTCTGTCATTGGGCGACTAAGCACCCAATTTTTGAGCAATTAATTGCTCAGCACCTTGACATTTTGACCTTGGGTGATTAAGCACCCATTTTTTAGGTGATTAAGCACCCCACACGTTTTTCTCTCTAGTCTTAGGTGATTAAGCACCCAATTTATGGGTGATTAAGCCCCTAGCACTAGACTTCTCATACTCAACTCCTTTGAGTTTCCAACCATACCTAGACCTCTAAACTTAGGTCCTAGATGGTTTTCAATCTTATAGATGGTCTTTAAGCATGTTGTAACTTTTATGCACATTCTCAAATCACCAACATAGTGAAACAAGAAAAAAGAACAACTTATCCCAAACCCATTTTCTCAGACACAAGATAATGGAGTTAAATGGATGCTTACAAGTTCTAAACCACCAGTATGCATGTTTCAACTCATTACATACCATTTCCTTAACTTTTAACCAAGTTCACTATCTCAAACCATTGAAATTCCTCATAAAACCTATTTTATACTATGTTCAATATGCATCAAGCATCATCAACAAGAAGTAGAAAATAGAAAAGGGTAAAGCATGGACAAACACCCCTACCTTAAGTTGTGTGACTGATACTCAAGCTTTGATCCTCTTGGTCTTCCTTAGTTCTTCCTCATCTTCCTTCTTCATTTCCTTCTTCTATTCTCTTCTTTATTTTCTTTTTCTTTCCTCTCCTCTTTCCTCTGCTACTAACGTGAGAAATGAGAGAAATTGAGTGAAAAGAAAGTCAAAGATGAATGGTTGAAAGGTGAAGGGCAGTAGAAGTAGAGAAGGGATAAGGTTGAACTTTGATATTTTGTTAGAAATATTATATCTCATAGGAATATTTTGATCTTACAAAATCAAGTTTCATAACTTGCATAAGTGTTATAGAAAATGCTAGGATTTATCTCAATACTAGTTTTACCATTCCAATAACTCCCATACACCTAAAATTGTCACTTAGACTTTATTACTTTTCCTCAAGTTAAATTAAACCTAAGGAAATATGTTAATAGGCGTACAAATATCTACCTTAACCTATACTTGTTCCCAAAAAAACCACCATTCTTTACTTGATATCTTCACAAAAATTCACAATTTTCAAAGATATCAGCCTATTTAATCTGGCCCTTAAACAATTATTCAATATTATTAAAAATACCAAATTAACTCAGTTAATTCTAAAAAATTAACCATTTCACAAACAATTCATTTGTGACTTAGAAATAAATTTTCTATATTTATTTCCCTAATCTAAGCATTTTAGGCTCAATTTTAAGCTATTATAAGTTATTTTTCACATTCGGTGTTATAGCAAAGTATCTAAACTAAGTCAAATGGTCACTAGAATTAACAAACTATTCATGCAAGTGTTATAGAACCTCTATAACCATATTCAAGACATACATATTAAGGAGGATGTTACATTTTGACGTTTAAGGGCCCAGAATCCCAGTGCACCAGCACTTGGGACCTAGGAACGACGATGCCGAAGATCGTGTGTCCCGTCTAGAGGGCATGATCCAACCTGAGATGTCCAGAAACATCTCCTAGATTTAGTGCAGCGAAAAACGGTGATACTTGAGGAGTAACATCGTAGATTGGAAAATCTGGAGCTATCCATGCAGGAGGACTAGTCCAAGTCTCACCGTGATGACGGAAGGTGGAGCATGGGTAAGGATTAAAGAGGAATATGACACGCTGACATCGAAATGTCCTATGTTGTTAATAACAACCCAGGCCTCGGAGATCAGGAGCAAACCTTCTCTACTCAACTGATGGAGTATAGAGTTCCAAGAAACTTTAAGTTTCCTACCAATGTGGAGCTCTATGACGGGACCACAGACGCCCAAGAACACATAGACGTCTACGTCCAATCGATATGCTTTCATGGGGGATCCTCTCAGTTACTATGTCACACCTTTCCCTTTTCCTTGAAGAAGGATGCTCTCAAATGGTTCGTGACCCTGCCACGGGGATCTATGATTAACTGGATAGACCTCAGACAACGTTTCTTACTACACTACACTACTAGCAAGGAGCAACCCAAGTCTATAAAGTCTTTTTCTAAGATTCACCAAGGGCGAGATGAGGCCCTTCGTGAATACCTCAAGAGATTAAATACAACGTGCATCAATGTAGAAAACTTCAACGAAAAGATCACTCTCCACTACATTAGAAGCGACCTCCAGATTGACTCGCAGTTTTTCCAATCTTTGGCGAAAGAATATGGAAGAATTTAGGACATGGTCACAGAAGTATATTAACTTGGAGGAGGCTACTAGGGCTAAAAGAAACATTGAAAAGGGTGAGTCTTCTCACTAGAAAAGCAACCTAAATTCTTCCCAGCCCCAGAACTCCTCCAAAAATGATCGCCCTGGCCTAAGTACTCAAATTACGCTCCCCTGAACACTCTATATGAAATGATTCTGAGGGACGTATTTTAGAACGAGTTCTGGGATATAAAGAGGTCGGTTCCATTAAAGAAACATGCACAAAATGATCGCACAAAGCACTGCTCATGGCATAAGAGTCATGGCATGAAATAGAAAACAGTTTCTAATTCTGCGACGCTATTGAGCCCTTAATTAAGGCAGGATGGCTAGATCAATACATCAGTTATATCCAAAGATATAGACATTGCGAAGGACGAAAATAAAGGAGACACAACCCTCATAGAAGCCCATCTCCGCGGCAGAGAAGAAGAACTCAGAATCCTAGGAGAAGATTTTGAAGTTCACCTCACCGCAATACAAATAACTAACAAAATCGAAACCAGGATGCTTCCCCCGATGACAATGACGACCTCCGATGGTGAGTCTTCCAACGGTGCTTGGAAAAAAATGCTCAGAATGGTAATGTTAAGCTTCTCCTACTCCGGACCCAAATCACGGGCTAGAGAATGGAGGGCACCCTCTATCACCTTTTCAGATGAGGACTACAACGAAATTATTCCAGATCATAATGATTTGCTAGTTATCTCCGAAGTAATTTCTAATGCTGAGGTCTAACACATCTTCTTTGACCAAGGGAGTTCAATGGACATTATGTTTATAAACCTATACCAAACACTAGAAGTTCCACGCTCAGAGCTGACTCCCTATGATGGTGAACTTACTAAGTTCACTGGTGAGAAGATCACTCTGGCAGGATACTTAAAACTTGCCTGACCCTAGGGAGCTCTAAGCTCTTCAGGGCGGTCAAAGTTAGCTTTCTAGTTGTGGACTACCCCTCGGCATACAATATCATCTTGGGTTGTCCTGCTTTAAATGCTCTTGGCGTTGTGGTATCCACTACCCACTTGGCCATAAAATTCCTAAACAAGAATAATGAGGTCGTTATAGTAAAGGTGGATCAGGTCATAGCACGTAAATGCTACAATGAGAGCCTCAAGATCAGTCGAATAACCAAGAAAGCAAAAGCTAGCACTTCTAAACCAGTTCTGAATCAAGTTAACATTCTCATGACTGACTTGGATGTGCGAGAGGAAATCCAGGGTACCAGGCCCCAACTGGAAGGAGAATTACTGCATAAGCCAAGATCAAAGCAAATTTGGAAGAAGAAGAGAAGCACCAATTGACTGAGTTATTGCATAAAACAAAGACCTCTTCATTTGAACATCCTCCAATATGCCTGGGCTTGACCCCACCTTCATATGTCATCACCTATCTATTAGGGATGATTCAAGGTCGGTCTATCAGAAAAAGAAAAAAGTTAGCCCAGAAAGAGAACATGTTATTGAAGAACATGTTAAAAAGTTGTTCAATGTCGGCTTCATCTGGGTGAAGAAGTCAAATGAGAAGTAGAGAATGTGAGTGGACTACACGGACTTGAACAAAGCCTGCCCTAAAGACCCGTACCCACTTCCCAATGTGGGTAAACTGGTTGACAGCTCATCTGGATTCCGCTTATTGTATTTCATGGATGCTTACTCCGAATATAATCAGATCCCAATGTATCCTAGAGATGAAGAGAATACCGTCTTCATCACTGACAGGGCGAGCTATTGCTACAAGGTTATGCCCTTTGGTTTAAAAATGCAGGAGCTACTCACCAGAGAATGATGGATAAGGTCTTTGAAGACCAAGTGAGGAAGATGCTAGAGATCTATATTGATAGCATGATCGTGAACACCCCACAAAATAGATCACATATTGCGGACCTTGAAGAGGTATTTGCACAACTCTGAAAGCATTACATGAGGCTCAATCCAAAAAAATGCGCCTTTGGGGTTCAAGCAAGCAAGTTCTTGGGTATTATGCTGACTTGTTGGGCAAACCCAGATAAGTATTAAACGGTGCTCAATAAGCGTAGCCCACAAAGTATCAAGTAAGGATGACGATTTTACCTGCCCCCGCAGGTAATACCCGTGATCGGGGCAGGTAATACCCGTCTAATTTCTCCCGCGGATATAAATACCCACTTATGTTATCCTCGTTTAATAAACGGGGCGGGGGTGGTTTCCCCTATACCCATAGGTACCTACAAATAAAATTACCAAAATATTCCTATATAAAATTACTAAAAAAACTTCATTATTACTCAAATATTACCAAAATATTATTTTTTTTTTGGATTTTTTGAATTTTATTATTATTATTTTTCAAATTTATTGGGTACCCGCGGGTATCCATTTACTCGCGGGGGAATGATAAATAGGTACCTGTGTGGATATGGAGGCGGAGGTGGATATTATCTGCAGGGGGCTGCTACTCGTGCCCGTCCCACCTCGTTGCCATCCTTAGTATCATGGAAGTACAGCAGCAGACTTGCCAAATTGCAGCCCCCATACATTTCCTTGCTAAAGCTGCTCATAAATCCCTTCCCTTCTTCAGACTGCTTAGAAAGAGGAAGGATTTTGAGTGGACTCAGGAGTGTGAGGATGCCTTTACCTCTTTGAAGAATCTTCTATCTTTTCCCCCCATTTTGACAATGTAACACCCTCATTTGGGAGTCACATTTTCGGACTAAACTTTAAAACTGAAAACAAGTTGTAAAAGATTTGATTATAAATAAGCTCGAATTTAAAATTCTTTTCGTTGATAACTTAAACTAAACAAAATTTTTCAAACTTGAATGATATATATAATATATTTATATGAAATTCTAACAACGTAAAAATAAATACATGAAAACTACTTTCTTAAAAGAACATATATATATCTACCATATCCAAATTGAACCAGGCCCAAGTCCGAGCACCTGAAGACAAAGGTCTTGCACCCGATCCTCCTCCAGATCCATTTCAGAAACTCCAATAGACAAATTCCCCAGTTGGGGCATGTCACTATGACCAGGAGTCCGAGCCGTCAACTCAACATAATCCTCACTATGGGCATCCCTCCATAACTCCCCAACCAACATATAAAACTCCAAAACAACAGCGGCATGAACAGACAAAGTAGTAACCCCATTGTGGGTCCTACTCATATTCAGAGATACATCCCCAATATATTGAATCTGCTCCGTATCCATCTCGACGTTCCATGCATCAACTCCTCCATGGAACTGCACTCTGACGAAACTGCGAAGATCACCTCTCGACGCCATCACCGAACTCCGAAAATCCTCAAACCAAACCTAAGAAAACCCACTTTGTCTACTTCACAGATTTTAATAAATATAAACATAAAACAAAACAATACAGCAAAGAGGTGAGATCCCCTACATCGCACCCAATATGGCAGTAAAGAAATGATGCGAATAACAATGTCATTCCATACAAATATATATCACAAATATCACAGGTATAGTCATGTTATCAATTAATAGATAACCACCACAAGCATATATCACAATGATATAAATATTAATAATACTACAACAATATATATATCAACAAAATGTGTATTTGACTATACCACCACAATATGTATATTGACCATGCATATGGACACAATCCTATTCCATGGAGCTAACACAAATTCGGAGTGAATGATACAGAAGACATTTGTCTGTACCTTATCAACCTCAAATTCAAGTGCTATATATTTTCTCTATTTTTTACGCATCATGGCTTTGTACAAAATAGTCTACGTCGTATCTTAAAAGGAATAATGTATGTCGAGATCATCGGTGTGTTGCATCGGCTTTCACGGCTTAGTGGTGCCACCGAATGACCGCTTGTTACTTACCGCACCTCGCCTAAGATCATTCATAGATCTACACTATGCAGTTCGCACCCACACTTAGGTGTAATTCAACTCCTAGGCCTCCAGCCCTTAATAGCCACCAACTGTTTAATGTTCAATACATGATGAATGACTCAATGCATAAATACATATTTAAAATATGATTTTTCCACAACAACGAGCCACCACCGGACTAAACCATTTATTAATATTTCCGGGACTAGTATGTCGGCCCAACAATAAACTTACTGTATTCTCAATCGCGTAACACTTTTATCGCGTTTTCACAATCGCGTAACAATCTAGTTATGTTTTCAAATCAGGTAAATATTTTTCAACGTTTTCTCAATTGCGTAGTTCAAAAATCACCATTTTTGAATTGCGTAAAGGTTTATCACTTTTTTTCAATCGCGTAATTCATTTCTTAACTTTCTAAACTTAATTTTGAACCCTTCCAATTTTAATATAAAATTTGAACTTTAATTCCCATTTTTCTTACTAAAAACTCCTTTAAATAATATTCTCTAACATTTATTCCAAAATCTGTATAATTTTAATTTAATCAAACATTAAAGAAATTCTCTTTCCATTTCCTTTACTAAAAAATCCTTTAAACAAAATACTTTAAGTTTCAAACTATCATTCTAACTTATTCTCTATCATCATAACCGAAAATTACTTTTATGTAATAAAAAAAAAAAACTTTGTTCCATTCTTCTTAAATAAAATACTTTAAATCTCAAATTACCTTTAAAAACTCCTTGTCC
Organism: Ormosia emarginata; assembly: GCA_029884605.1. Lineage (NCBI taxonomy): Eukaryota > Viridiplantae > Streptophyta > Magnoliopsida > Fabales > Fabaceae > Ormosia > Ormosia emarginata. The sequence continues at coordinate 7,646,413 of JAQQTP010000083.1, read as the reverse complement.
ATTTCTATTGCCAAAAATCATTCTTTGTCCAATAAAAGCTACATGTTTCCATATCCCTCTTAAAATCCTTGATTTAATTCCTTGTCAAATTTCCTCTTAAGTAAAATACTTTAAACTTTAAAACATCTTCCACACTTATTTCCATTTCTTTTGCTAACCACTCATTTAAATAAAATACTTTAATCTTTACACCATTCTTCCAAACTCATTCTTTATGATCATTGTAAAAAATCCATTTCTTTCAAATAATAAAACCTTATTCATTTCCTTTCCAAACTTAAAAATATTTAACTCATATTCTTATTACCTAATCAACTAAGTCCACAATTAATAAGATATTTTTGACTTGATTACCCCTATTTTTTGGATGGTTGTGAGCCATGGGTGGTCACTAGAACCAAAATTTCTTTCCTTTTTCATATAGTTTCATAGCATACAACAATTCAAAGTTCTATCATAACAAGTTTATGCATATCATCAAAGCTCTAACATCATATAAAGCAAATAAGTACAAATTATTTAACTCATACAATCAAGTAAGTAAACCTATATAGAAAAAAAAACAACCATAGAGATTTTATACATACTATTTATCATCATATAATCATACATAACTAAATAAGCACAACTAATCAAAATCATACAATCAAGTTAATAAATCCTCACATGGATTCTTCACTTTCAAACACCAATTTCCATTTCTCACCACCATGTTTGGTCAATGAGGTTAATCTCTCTCTTACCTTAGATAATTGCTCAAAACTCCTTGTATGCCTTTCTTAAGTGAACTTCTACCACCAAGTTGTTCCTTAAAACAAAACAAATACACAAACATTAACATCTTAAGGCTTAAACAAGATGACCATTGATCAAGATGATGGTCTAGAACTTTGAAAATAAGATTAGAAGTGAAGATCAAGAACTTCACTTAAAACCTTTCAAACTTGAGTTTAGGGAAAATGATTGAAGATGGATGATTTAGAAGAAAGTGTCAACACAAAAGTGTCTTGGAATGATGTTTTGATGTAAGATCTATGGTTAGATTGAATTAAAGAAGATTGGATGTGTATATGCTAGCTTTGGCAGTGAGCTTCTTTGAGAGAAAAGGTGTGAGAGTTTTTGATGTGTTGCTTCTTGGTTTATGACAAGATGATAAGGAATGGACTAAGTCACAAACCTAGCATCCATAACAAGGTCTTGGTTGTGGGTTATGGGAAGAAAAAGTGAGAGAGATTTTTTGTGTTTAACTTTTGGCTTCTTGGATGAAATGAATGAAAGATGAACTAAGTTAGAAACTTAGCCCCTCCTAATGAGTTTGGCCGTGAGACATCTTGAGAGGAAAAGGTAAGAGAGCTTTCATGAAGGTGTGATAGAAATGAATAAGAGTAGAACTAAAGCTAAAGTCCTCCTATTTAAACTCTTTGAAAAAGATGACATAATTTGCTTAATATATTTTTCTTAACCAAGATATTTTCAAACATGTCCTAGAACCTCCTAGAACCACTTGAAGCTCCTTGAACACTCTTGAACCCTCCTTGGCCATGAGCTTCCATGCTAGAGGGAGTATCTAACTTCTTTTCTCCAAGCCTCCACACTTAGCTAGCAAGCTAACCTCCCATTGGTCCTCACTTTAAGTAGCCACTTTACTGGACTTTTCAATAGCTTGTTAAGCAAGCTTGCTCTCCTATAGGTGCACACAAAAATCTTGTCAAGATTGATCATGGTGAGCTCTAAGATATTTAAGCTTATGGATAACCATCCATCAAGATATTTTTTAGTAGTTATTACTCAATAGACAATAGCTACTGCATTTTATTGTCCAATGGATAATAGAACATACCTAGATTTTATTTGTCAGATAAAATCTTAGAAAAATAAAACTTTAAAAATTATTTCCAGTTTCGAGTTTAGTAAGCTTTCCTGGCCCTGTATTAACAGTCTAAAATTTTTTGGTCCAAAATTTTTTATTTTTTCGGCCCGGCCTCAAACACACAGAAAGCTCAAAACTAATAACAAAATAATTAAAATAAATCAAATAATTCACAAAAATCATAAAACTCATAAAAACTACAAATTACTGAAGAACACAAAATTTCGGGTTGTTATAGATAAAACCAGAACTCAGTAAAACATTGCACTTGTACCTTTCAGTTCACGAAGAGGCTATAAGCTTAGTACTAATATGGGAAACAGAGGAGAAATAGAAGTTGGTCTACTTCATTAGTAAGGTTTTGCAAGGCTCAGAGCTTCTCTATTAAAAGATTAAAAAGGTTGCCTTTACACTTATCACACGGCCAGAAGACTCAAGCAGAATTTTCAATGCTATCTCGTGGTGGTGAGGACAAACTAGCCTATCCACTAAGTATTGCATAAACCAGATTTACCAAGAACGATGATTGTCTGGTCCATTGAGCTTTCTGAGTCCAGGATCACGTATGAGTCTCAACTAACAATAAAGGCCTAGGGGCTCTCTGACTTTCTAGCAGAACTCACATCGGACCCTGACTACCCTTAGGGAATTTCTTGGACCATATTCATTGGTGGATTCTCGAACCCCAAGGGAAGTAGTGCTAGGGTAATTTTGGAGAACTTTGAAGGAGTAACAATTGAGAGTTCCTTGAAGTTTGGGTTTCCCACCTCCAACAACCAGGCAGAGTATGAAGTATGCATCGCCGGACTGGTAATGACTAAGGACATAAGAGCGACTAAGATCATACTTTACAGCGACTCCCAACTTGTGGCCTCCCAGATCTGAGGTGACTATCAGGGTAAAGAGCCTCTTCTTCAAAGATACTTAGCCAAAGTCCAAGAGCTTGTCAAACATTTTCAAGTTGCTAAGATGGAGCACATTCCCAAGAAGTAAAACTTTAGGGCAGACCTCCTATGCAAGCTGGCCAGCACAAAGAACTTGGGCAATAACCGCTCTGTGGTCCAAGAGACCCTCTCTCAACCTTCCATTACTGATGCAATCATTTTCCAGGTGGAAGGAGAAGAGCGCACTTGGATCACCCCAATCATGGAGTATCTTCAGTCCGGAGCTAGGCCCAATGATCTAAAGGAAACCTCCAAATTGATCAGAGCTACAGTTAGGTACACCATCTATGATGGACAACTATACCGACTTAGGTTCTACTCACCTCTCCTTAAATGCCTTACGTTAAAGGAAGCATAATATGTACTGGCTGATAACACTATTTTTATATATTAGTAATCCTTGATATTCAACATTTTAGATATCTCATGTGCTTAATTGATTGGTTTTGGTCATCATTTATAAGTTTGGGTTGAATTTGGATTTAGTTATACTTCTCAGCTTAGTGGTAATTTTACATTCTTTCTATATTTTAAGCATAACTTGAGTTCTAGACATCTAAAAATTATGAAATTTACTTGGTCAGAAATATTAGAGGAAGCTATATAACTTTTATGAAGAGCTTGAAGGCTGAATCAGATGTCTAGTGGCTCAGATTGGGCCACGAAGTCAGAACAGAGATGCTATTGCTGGAACCTAGACGATGTGCAAAGATTGGACCTTAATTCAGGCTGTAAATGTCATTTGGAGCTGAAACTAGTGTCATTTGAAAGCTGAGACATAGATCTTCAATTCTAACGAGACCACTTATCAAAACTATGATGTTCTGATGATGTTTTCACCCTTTGAAGTTAGCTTACAGGTTTAGAGAGTTATTTAAAATGTTTTGGGCATAACCCTTTCATCTTAAGCCCAAATTAAACAAATCAGGTGTCCAATTAAAGCTAAAAGGAAGAAGATTAACCATAAGCTGTAGCAACAGCAACAACCACCACCACGAGATAGTTATTTAAGCAGTAGCAGCCATCATAAAATAAACCCCAAACTTTCTCTCTTCATTTTCCTTCTTGCTCTCCTCTCCCCTCTCATATCTTCTTACTTCTCTTTTATGTTTTTCCTCTTTTACATTCTGTACTTTTACTTTTCTATTTGTGCTCTCCATTCATGGAGAGTTAAAGTTTTGTAATCAATCCTAGGGATTGAAACACTCTTGATATTTAATTTTGAGACCTTGTGATGAATGTTTACATTCTTGTTGTTAATCAAATTTCTCTCCCCTTCTCTTAATTCTGCTACATCTTCACTAAATGCTTAACTCAATTTGAGTATTCATGTGATGGTTGCTTAACTATCACGTGTTTATAAAAAATAGATTATTCATCAAAGGTCTTTGATGTATTTAGCATGATTCTGGAATGAGGTTGATTTAGGGTTAAATGGATGTGTAATGCATTTTTCGTTGATTGACCAAATCCTAGGTGCTTACCTAGTAAAGAATTCATGCTTGGATAAGGATTTCACACGAGATTAGGCAATGCACCAAAGTTGTTTGATGAATTACCTAACTTGGTTGATTGCTGAGTTTTAGGTTAATTTAGGGTTGGATGGATGCTAACTTCATCTAACGTTGATTAATCGAATGCTAGATGCTTATATAATAGAGAATACCAAGAATCTGGTTAGTATATGAATGAGTCCATAGTGGTCAAGGATGGATTAAACTCAAGAGTTGTTGGTTCCCTTGGATTAGCTGTTTTTTCTTATTTTATTTACAACATTTTACAACATTTCGATTACTGTATTTTAATTACTATTGCAAACCAAACCCCCTATTAACCCCTTAACATAATTGATTAATTATAGTGATCTAAGGGCTCGACCTTGTTACACCACATATTACAAGTTTTAGTGAATCGGTTAACAAATATCATCTAATTTGGTAGCCTTGACAGTTATCACTGGTCGAGGTCTACGAGGGGAGTTATGGACACCACTTAGGAGGCAAAGCCTTAGCATTAAAAACACTAAGGGTCGGATACTATTGGCCAACCATGGAAGCTAACTCCCTTGCGCATGTTCGAATCTGTGATAAATACTAGCGCCACTCGAACCATTATCAGGCTCCCCCAAAAGAACCATCCACGACGTCTGTACCTTGGTCATTCTACATATGGGGTATGGATATCTTGGGTCTATTTTTTCAAGAACCTGGATAATTAAAATACTTGATGGTGGTCGTGGACTGCTTCACCAAATGGATTGAGGCAGAACCCCTGGTCACAATCACTTCAACTCGGATCCAAAAGTTCACTTGGCATCACCTCATCACCAGGTTTAGAGTTTTGGAGTCCATTGTGACGGACAATGGGACCTAGTTCAAAGATAAAGATTTTGAAGAGCTGCTTGCCAGGTTAAAAATCAAGCACCATTGCGGGTCAGTTGAAAATCCCAAGATGAATGGACAAGATGAAGCCACAAACTGGGTTATTGTCTGAGGAATTAAAAGAAAGTTGGACGAAGCCAACAGAAACTGGGCTGAGCAACTTGACCATGTCCTCTGGGTGTACCGGACTATGCCTCACTCTACAATAAGTGAAACCCTATTTAAACTCACTTATAAGTGTGAGGCTATGATTCCGGTGGAGATAAGGAAACCTAGCTGGCGTCTTTAATAGTTCTCACCTGACTTTAACCCTAGACTAATAAGAGAAGATCAGGATCTTTTGGAAGAAAGAAGATGCGTCACTCATATGCACACCACTGCTATAAAACAAAAGACAACAACTTGCTATAACTTGAAGGTTGTCCTAAGGAAATTCTAGCCAAGAGACTCAGTGCTCCAAAGGGCAGACATTAGTGGTGGGAATTCTTCCCAAGGGAAATTAGCCCCTAATTGGGAAGGTCCCTACCGTATCGTGATCAACACTAGCAAGGGAGCTTACACTTTAGAGATATTAACAGGCAAACCGATAAAAAACTATTGAAATGCAGACAAACTTAGAAAGTACTATAGTTAAGTGCCTTTAAAGGCCTAATCTCTTAGTTTACTTTGTTTAATCTACCCCAATATTGGTGAGTATACAATTTGTACGAACTTTAGTCCTTCTTTCAGTCAATAAAATGAAGTTATTTTCATAAATCTTCTTGCACTAAGTCTCAATGGACCCTCAAGCTGAATTCCGACTTGAGAATATCTACAGAGCCTGTTCCTTGTGGGAGCTGAAATATCTTTTAATTGAAAGACCTTCAAGCCGGTAAATGCCATGAGAATGTCTAGAACTCGTTCCTTGTAGGATCTGAGGTCCTTTAGATTCCATGTTAAGAAGACTATCCTACAAAACCCGTTTGTGTGCTTTGTCGCGAGTTATAGGCCCATGCCCAAATCCTCAACACTTGGCCATAATCATTTTGTGGTTATAATAAATTGGAAACTTAGGTTACGAAATCTGTGGTCTGCCATTTGGTACCTACCATGAATATCTTGTGTTAAATTGATTTTGAAATTAAAAATTCCTAAGTGATAGGAGATTTTCTGAATTAGACCATAAACGTTGAAGACCCTGGTTCTGGATCACCTTAAATTTTGCCCAAGTTCTAAGTGGAATTATGAGTGCTCAAATGTTTTGGGTATTAGAAGCCGAACCAAGGTTTTAACTCGGTTGAAATCTTCCTAAGTCCCTAAGTGATTACTAAATGCACATTTATAATGGCCGTTAGACCTAGTTTGGACCATGGAAAAGAAACAAGCATATGATGCTAAGTTGTAAGCACGCTAAGTCATAAACACAAATGAGACACATTTAAACTTACCTTGGTGACCGGAGCAATTGTCTTTACAAAAATAAAATGCCCCACACAGAGGGCAAGTGAATAGAATAAATAAAGGGAAAATAGAGAGAGCAAGTCAAGTGCCAGCATTATCTTCTTCTAGACTCCACTGACCCTCATCTGATGCCTCATCATCACTCGTTGTTTGATTGAACACACCAACTAAGGCTCAGTAGTGAGGACCTCGGCAGTCGCTTGATCCGCCTCCATCACCATCACTAGACGTCTGCCCTAGATTACCATTTTAGGATTCAATCCTTCCAAGGCCAGATTGATGTCAGGGTTGAAATGTTGGACATCGACAACTGCATTACGAAACTATTCACCACCAATGTTTGTGCAGATTGCCTTTAGCTCCACATTGTCTTTTCCAGTTGCACCATTCTAGCCTTGAGATCCTGGATCTGGGCTTCGAGGTCGGCGTTGTCGTTTTCAGACTTGGTATTTTCTCTCTCGAATTTGGATTTAGAGGCGACCAACTTCTTTTTAAAGTCTTGGGCCTTTGATTCAAACTCCTCCTTGTCCTTGAGGGGCCAATTCAAGCTTCCGGGCTCCCTCTACCTCGACCGCCTTTCGTTGATCAGCAAACTTCATCTCCTATCCCCCCTAAAGTCTTTTCAAGGCAGTGAGCTTCAATAGCGACCCAGAGTCACTACAACAAAAAAAACTTTTAGCGGCAATAAATATGCCTTTTAGCGGTTATAAGAATTGCCGCAAAAACTTTTGCTGGCAATTAATTATTTGCCGCTGTATCCAGTGTCGGTAAAGCTTTTCCTGACCATTATATGGAATGCTAGTAAATACCCCTTTTATGGTTAGTAAAAGTGATGCCTTTTAGCGACAATTATTTGCCGGCCATTGTAATGTCCGCTAAAACAGCCTTACGTTTGGCTTTCTGATGTCTTTAGCGGCCTTTGTTATTATCAGTAAAGACCTCTTTTATTGCCAGTAAAAAGTTTGACTTTTACTAGCAATTGAAATGGCTGCTAAAACTATCCTAAATTTGCTTTTTTCATGTCTTTAATGGTCTTTGTTATTGTCGGTAAAGACCCATTTTATTGCCTATAAAAAATATGCATTTTATCGACAATTGTAATGGCGGCTAAAAACATCATGTTTGCCCTTTTTCATGTCTTTAATGACCTTTGTTATTGCCGGTAAAAACTCATTTTATTTCCAACAAAAAATGTTATGCATATTTGCCATTTAAGATGAGATTTCAACGTCATTAACAAAAATTTTAGTAATAATAATATTTGCCCTTAAAGAATTTAAAACATAAGATACAAATTCCTAAATACAACATACTAGAATTCATTCAAAAAAGCAAAATATATTTCATTAAATTCACAATAAAAAAGAATATCCATAACTTTACAGTGTCAACAACAAAAATAAAAAGTATACCATCTAATAACTAGTGTCATTTTGAGTCTGATAACTAGTGTTATCAAATAGTCATAATACAAGATAGTTGGTAGTCCATTAGTCCATAAACAAATATTTAACTCTTGATGATAATGAAGTCTTTCACGTGCGAAATTTCTTAAAATCATAATGTATGACCTGCAATGATAAAATAAAAATAATATGTCATTCATATATAGTTCATTAACCTCTGTAATAGCAGTGAAAAACAAGAAGTCACCTGATTTTTTTAACTCTTCACATGCTCATGGACACACTTGCTACCACACTAATATCACTATAACAAATGAGCAACAAAATTCATTTGAACAAAACAAGTAAGTGAAAACTACAGATATTAGGGTTATGTAGAAGGTTTAAAAGAAACCATGACATCAAGAATTCTTAAAAAGAGAAAATTACTACTAAAGTTAGACAGAGCAATGCATGACTTAAAAATATTACAAATAAGAAAATTATAGGCAACTATTTGAACAACAAAGGTAACATGAATCAATTAATCCATATATACAGTCATAAAGCATAAGCAGTCTAGTTAACAATCACAAGGACACACCTTGAAGAAATAGCAATTACAAGGAAGGATGGTCCCATTTTTTCATTTATGTCCAATCAGAAAAGGCTAACAAAAGGACTATAACAAGTTTCAAAGAAACTTTGTCAAATGGAAACTTGAGATAAGGTTAGGATAAGCATTAGAAACTGATTCAGAAAATAAATCTCAGCTTCTCACTTAAGAAATTCTCTTAATGACTGGTTTTTCTTGTGATAAAAAAGTTTTCACCAAGAAATACTCTTCCAAAGTCAAACAACATTACAACATGCATTCCATGTATTTTACTAACATGACCATAGGCAGAAATAAACAACACCTAGAACTTAAAATAGAAGAGCAAAATAAAGCTTACCTCTCTGGAGCCAAGAACTTAACAGTCCATCAGCCAAAAGTGCTTAAAAACCCATCTACCCATCACACCTATGAAAGGTTGTCTTGCAACTAGTACCATAAAATAGTGTCAGGGTTGAATCACAGTAATTTTGTGCCTAAACAATAAGTCAATTCCGGTGATGCTAATTAGATTCTAACATTCACCAAATTGCTAATCATAAATTATATATAGCAATTAGATGAACAGTTGATAGGTTTGATTTTGTGACAATTTCTATCAAACAAATATATAAAAAATTATATATTTCTTTGCAACTAAAGATCACAGCCACATATATTCCATAGTTTAGCAAATGATTGGGTTTAGCTTATAATTTTAACAGGGACATTAATCATTGCACATGCATCCAATATTCCTTTAACCACCAACTAATTTGGACTGCTATATTTAACTGAGAATGCAAAAAAAATAACTTAAAGACTCTGAAGTGGCAACATAAGTGATTCGTAGCCATGTGTTAAAAGTTGAAAAATGAGGTAATCTTGTCTTTATCTGCCTCAAGGAAAACTAAAGTGTATTAAAGTATGATGGGAGGCATTTGTTATATAAGGTGTCTAGTCTAGCTAGTTCAGGCCTTCTCCATCTCTTTATGTTATTTGTATCTGTATCTATATCTATGAGTTAGAAATGAAGAAAATGAGTACATACAAGGGTGAATGAACAAGGGAAGAGTATTTTACCAGACAACAAGGGCAACGATTAAGAGGAGGATGCGCACAACAACAGCTAGCGGGGATGCACAAATGAACTTCATGGAGGCACGTACAATTGAACTACAATATCTGCAAGTAATTCAATGACTTCTACTCAAAAAGTTCAATGAAAAATAAAGCATCAATTTTGATGAAAAATAGTAACAGTTCCACTCTTATCTCATGACTTTGAGAATAGGGCCCATGAAATCAACAGATTTCAAGCAAAAACACAAAAAACTCGGTGTGTCATATCAAAGATTGAAACAGTTTGACATGTAAATAAAAATGAAGTATTTATCGTATTTGTAACACTGAGTCTCATTTCTTCTGAGAAAGCAACTTAGTTTTAGAATAGTCACACACATCCCAAAAGTGGAGGTCAAATATCAGTCAGGAACAGTGTACAAACTTACTGAAAATCATAATGCACACATATAACAAAAGTTCAACTATAACTCATTTGTAAAGAGTGAAGACTAAAAAGTTCTGATACGTAACATCCCATAAGTGATTAGTTAAGGTAATGCTAGCTTTAAACTAATATCTAAATAGAAGATTATGATAAGTTTACCAAGAAGAAGATCAATTCACCTCTCTCAAGTTATATACTTTATAATGATAAGATCTAGGAAGTTTGAAAAAGTTGATAATCTTTACTTTTAATAATTTATGGTTCCTATTAAGAGCAATTTACATGCCTGAAGATAAGGTTAAACACTTGACAGGCTCCCTAGATGGTGACTTTCTAACAAAGGGCATCAGATATTACTAAACATTGGTTATTCTTATTTTATTTACTTCACAAATTTTATAGTGACATTCTTAACAATTCTGTGCATAGAATATGCTCAACAGAAGAGAAATTGCACAACTTTATTTTACAGTGACATCCAAATTTGACTACTATTTTCTCAGCTTGTATGTGCTGAAATTTTAATAACATCTACATAAAATAAGATGTGAAATATGTACTTTACCGGAGTGGATTTTCTCTAGGCTCCACTTTCACATTGTGCATATTCACTACTTCGTGTGAGAACTTGGAATTATGAGGTTGCTAATGAAACGAGGTCTAGTTCTGGTTGTATTTTTTAATGGCAAGAGAAAACCACCTTGCACATACTTCCATGCTTTCAGGACTATGAGCCACATGTAAAAAGAAGACAAGTTCATTTGATCTTTCATTCTTGATTTGTTGGTTAAGAACAATCTGAGCCCTTCCTTGCAAACTTACACTAGTTAACCCTTTTATGAACTGCTTAGGCAAAGTGTTCTTCATGCAGGTAGATGACTCAGTTTAGTAGGCAGGCATAAAAAAAATTAGAAAAGGGTGTAAAAAGAATAGACAAACATTTTACTTCTTCCATGATAATCCAAAAATTCTCAATAATGAAGCTTTAATGATATAACATCCTTTGACAGAATAAACATACGTACTTACACAATATGTTAAATTGCTTTTGAACTTATCACATGACATAATAAATTTGCACTTTTAATCCAAAACATACACGTGCCAAGTTGTACCCTTTTACTTGATTTTGACAAGCCAATTTTATACAGTTATGCCAAGTGATGAGTCATTCAGATTTATTTCAGAAGAAGCAAAACAACCTCATGAAAGAACATACTTACTTTTAATTGAGAAGCCTTCTCTTTAAGTACAAACAAACAAAATGAATTTATTAGGAAGAAAGTGCACATTGTTGATAGACTTCAAAAAGAATTTTTATTCTTAGAAAAAAGAAAATATTTTACGCCAAAAAACACCTTGAAGATACTTGCCTTCTCACCAGCAATTTCTCCAAGAGTATTCTCTGTCAACAGAATTCAGAAGAAGTAAACCCAACTGGCTGAACAAATCAATGGCATTGCAACATTATATTCAAATAACACTTCATGTAAATTATATCAATTTTTAAAATGTATATTTTCATAAGCTATAGGTATGCATTAAATTAGCGATTACCTAGAAAACAAAAATAGAAAACTAGCCAAGATAACTAACCAAGAATCTCCATGTGGTCATACCCAAGGGAAGTTATACCACACACAACAGGTGTCTGGACTTGAAATATTAATATGTCTATATGAGCTTGCTCCTAGATGTTAACTTTATAGAAAATATTAATACAAATACCAAGAGTCAATACTAAAGCAGTCTTATAGCGTTAGGGACCAAAAGATTTCTGCTAAAATGAAAATTATATATACCATATTTTTTGCATCATATTTGCAACCTAATCCAACCTCCGTTATAGCAACATCTACCTGCATAAAAATTGAAAATATAGTTAACTTTTAGTCATTAATAACAACATATACAAAAAAATTAGTATCTCTACTAAACAAGTTTGCATAGAAATTTAAAGCACAATGATCAAATCTGCTCTACTGCAAATATCTTGAAGGCAAGTAAAGCAAGGAAGCGAAAATAGGTAGGCATTGGAACATTGTCACGAGTTTTTTCCTGTCCACCACTAAAACGAGAAACCAATTTCATTGGTGCTATGAGAAAGCACATCAAATCACAAATGGAAAAGAATGAATGACCCCAGAACAACTAGAGCCCCTCAATCTTTTATTAAAAAGAGATCTCTTAAGATTATATAGCAATATTGGACCATGCAAATTTGAACATATATATAAAATTTAAACATTAAAGTGGCTACAACTATGAGTGTTCTTTACCCAAAGAATAGTCTTCAGTTTTTCTGTAGAGATCTTTAATAGTAGGAATGTGCTCCACAGGAATTACTAAGGAATGCCTAAAAGTTTTCCAGTTCAAATTGGTCACCTCAATAAATATTAAAATTAAAACAGGAACAAGGAAAGAAAACAAGTGAAAAATAGTCAAGCAGGAAATTAACGAGGGAAACTTGTCAAAACACAACTTTAACACTTGGGAGAGCAATGAAATTTTACATTTCAATAATTAACAATGATTATTATGATGTTGAGACAGAAACCTCAGGCTCAGAGGCATATCACTATGAATTAGCAATTTTAAAGAGTAAGTGCAGAAGGGAAGAAACACAATTTTACCTACGTGTAGTCTGTGAGCAGAAGATAATAGTGTGATATGGAAATTGGAAAGTAAATTATGAAATTGAAAATTTGCAAAGGAAAAGCACATGGTATTAATAATTCAGGCAAGGAAACAAATATTTAACAAAAATAATAGTATTAAGTTGCAAGTACTTCAATAAAACTTAAATTAAAAATTTAAATATTTTCTAAGTATTACCTATCTTATTCAGAATCACTATCATATTCAATGTCATTTTCTCCATCATTATTAGCTTCACCATTTATAATATAACCATCATAAAATATAAAGAAAACATGCCCAAGGGGTTTTTAATCAAACTCAGAAAGTTTCATCCAAAAATTAGATTTTTTTTAGGCCAACCTACACAAAGCCATTTAGAAACCAAAGTTGGTATTAAAATATTTTCTATCTTAGCTCAACAAATGTGTATCAATAGTAAAAAGTGTTCATAGAAAACATAATCAATTCAAGGTCCCTACTCCATACTACCAAAAAAAGGAAAAAAATCAAATTCACAACAAAGCAAATGAAACCCAGATGAGAAAGCACATAGTCCAACATATGGATCAAAAGAAAACAAAGATTAAGATTTAGAAACTAGATCAAGAATATGAAATTGCATAAGCTCAGCTTTGGGTAGAAAAGCTTGCAAACCCTGCACAGCCAAATTCAAGAAGTGATAAAATTTAATCAAGTGCTACATGAACATAAATATTCAAGTCAATGGCACAGACCTCAATCTTTGTTAGCAAGCCCCTGGTATTCCACTCTGTAAGTCTAACCTCATGTTCATTAAGCTGTTTTATTTACCCAAATCTTTAAAAATAGAAGATTTAAATCTCATCAGCAAGAGAAGATGTTATTTAACTTTAAAAGACTTAAATTTTCTAAAAGAGATAAATTTGTCATTCATAAAATCAATTAATTACTCAGAACCATTAAAAATAGCTATACTAGAAGAAAAGATGTTATTTAACTTTACAGGACTTAAATTTGTTATGTTGGAAAGATTCATATAACCTCAATGTATATTGCAAGAAAAAAGAAGAAAGAAGAGAATAAATGAAGTAACTTCCAAATGTATGTATAAAATCAAATAATGCCAATAATAAAGCACAAAAAAGTGGCATACGCAGAAAGGAGAAAAAAAATCGGGAACAAGTGTGACAATCATCTTCTAGTAGTCATAGATACATTTCCAATATAAAAACTTATTTTTATATTGTAAACACAATCATCTTCTAGAAGTCATAGAAGTCATTGTTTCCACCATTATTCATAGATGCATTTCCTTTCTGAGTATTATCTATTGCTGAGTTTCACTTTACTTGCAGATTGCAAGCATCTAAAAACTGTAGATTTCGCTTAACTTAACCATAAGAAAGTTTATTACAGATAATGAACTCATTAGTTATTATAAAGGTAAAAAGAAAATAAGGTGGATTCAAGTTTGGAAACAAAACACTATTTTGAAATAATCTACTGAATTGAAGCATGAATTGGGGAGTTTGGAAATGAACTGAGCACTTGAGTTACAATATTGAAAACTCAGTTTCAGAGGAAGACAAATTTTTTACTGATAGAATTAAAAATAAGACAAAAATGAAAAAGTTCACCCCATAATCAAATAAACAGCACTGGCAGAACAAGTTCTTTTACTGATACAGCTACCTACTTCTATATTTTAGAAACACAAAGCTCAATTTACACATCCATTCAAAAAAAAAAGAGTATGCATACACGATTCAATCCAATAACAACCCAAACACATTAACAAACAATGCTCAAACAGAGACTCAAATAAACAACCAAGAAAAGGGCACCAATCGAATGAGCAAAAGAAAAGAAAAGAAAAACAACACAAGAATCAAAAGCAACAAAAGAGAACAATAACAGAGCATAACAAAAGAGAACAACAAACTCTAACATGGCATAGTGGCTGGGAAAGAAAAATAGACCTCTATTTTGGTAAGTTAAATAACACTGTGAATGGGTAAAAAGAAATAGAGCATCGTGGGAGCTTTGAGCTTGGTGATAACCTGATAGGTGGGTGGTGGTGAAATAAAATAAAATAAGATAGAGATGACAAAGACATAAAAACAGAACTGAGAAATCGAACTACACGAGGGTATGGGACAAAGGTGTAGAAATGAACAAAATGAGTACATACCAGACAATCTAGACAACAAGGGCAACGATTGAGAGGAGGACGCGCACAGCAACAACTAGTGGGGACACACAAATGAACAAGGGTGAATGAATTAGGGCTCAATGGCGTCATTGTTGAGAAATTAATTTGTGGAAGGTGGTTTCCCATTGTTGAGAGAGAGAGAGAGAGAACGTACGAGCAGAGAAAGAGATGGTGAGAAATGTGTGTGCTGCAAAAAATTTGTGAAAAAAAAATAGAGGGAAATATGTCTGCCGCGTAAATTGTATCCCCTTTTCTGGTCATTTTACTTAATTGTCGCTACAAGATGCTTTATTAGCGGCTAATGAATATTTGCCGGAAGAATTTCATATGAGAGAAGTAATTACTGGCAATAAGTTAATGGCCGCTAAATAATGGCCACTAAAATAGTTTTTTATTGTAATAAGTGCGAAGGTTTGGAATCTCGATAGGGTCTCTAGTGGATTCCTTCAGGTAATGTATTTCACCACCTCATCGCTCAAGCGTCGCTCATCGATGAACTCTCCTGGCTCCACGTGCCCTGTGATTTGGGGCATTAGATCTTCCCTTTCTTCTCTGTCCTCTTCAGTTGCTACCATCTTCCCGCGATCCTCCATCGTAGTGCCCTCGGCCGCCTTTCTCTTCTTCTTCTGAAGAAGTTATGCAAGATAATCCATCTTATTAGGAGCCATTTCTATAATAGGATTACGAGCAACGAAAGATGAGGCGATGGGTGTGGGAGCATTGGAATGTTCGACCCCCAATTTCCTTGCCTTGAAAGCTTGAAAGGTGGCAAGATATGATCCAGATGCCATGCTTTCTTCAACAAAACATGAAACGCAACAAGTGTGAAAAAACTGAAAGGAAAGCATTAAAAGTAAAAGGTAAAAATGGACTATATACTACGACCTGACCTACCGACTATAACCCCAAGAATTTCATCATTGGGGGTTTCCAAAAGATCATCACAAGGAATCAACCCAAATTTTGGAGCCCATAAGTTCATAAACTCAATGCACTCAGTGTCATCACAGTTAAGATTGCGCATTTGCTTTTTAATTAACCCATGCTTGGGTTGTCCAGTACAAGTGGAATACTGGTTCCTCATTGGCATCTAGAAAGAATGAACGAGTGTTTGGCACCACCATTAACTTGAAGAACTTCACCTTGAAGCCCTTGATACTACCCTGGAAGACTCCAAACACTTTTTATCCAGGACGAGACTGGGTCGTAAGCCGGTTCTTTTAGGATGCCCATTTTCCCTGGGGGCACTATCAGGTGAAGAGATAGAAGAACGCCTTCTTAGAGTACTGTATCTCGAATACTCGGTAGAATCTCTCAAAGGCAAGAATATTTCCTCAACTATTAGGATGAAGCTGGAACGGGGCCACATTAAGAGTGCAGAGGATTGATATTTGAAAGTCAGTGAATGGAACTCAGAGTCCCAACTGAACGAAGAGATCCTTATACCGAAATATGAAGTGTGTGCCTGCCTCTAATAATCCTAAATTTCATACATTAATAAATGTAACACCCTGAATTTTGTTTTTTCTGCGTAAATATGAATTTTGTAATTTTTATAATTTTTGAGAATTTTGTGTAAATTTTTTTGAGATTGTGAATATTTTAATATTATTTTGGGTCATTTGTGGGCCCATAAAAAGTAAAAAAATTATATGGGCTAGAAAATTTTGTACTATTAATACAGGGTCAGGGGATCTTACTAAACCTAAAACCGGATACAGTTACTAAATTTTCTTATACTATGATTTTATTATTCACTATAGTATAATTAATGGGTTGTGAGCCGTAATTTTTATTCTGTGAGTAATAAATTCTTATAACTTTAGCCATGTGCTTGATTTGCACCTTGATTGACCATGCAATTAATTCCCCCACATGCTAGTACTCCATGGCAACAAGCTTTGGTGTAGACTATCCATCACAATTCTATCACCTTTAGTCACTTAAGTCATTCTCTTCTTTTCTTCATTTCTACACTTAACTAAAATCTCCATTTCTCTCCTCCATGAACCATTTGGCCATCACCCATAACACCAATCATGAAGCTTCTAAAATTTTATCTAACCTTATTTCCTTAGCCTATACATCATTCTAAGACTCTTCTATGTTGAAGACTTAAGCTAAATCCTTCATTTTGTACCTTTACTACAAGCTAGGGTTCTTAAAGTTTCAATGTAAAATTCCTCTTGTTTGTTTCTAAGTTTGATTCTTGAGTTTCTAAACCATGATTGTCTATAGTTTCTCTTATTCAAGCTTAGTTTGTAACTTTATGTTGGTTTAAGTTTGTTAGGGTTTTCTTTAGAGGCTACACAAACTTCTTGAAGGAAAGCAACTAAGTGGATTTTGTCTTCCTTGAGGTAAGAGGGAGATTAACCTCATCAACCATATGTTGGTGGTGAGGAGATGACTTCGTTTGTGGTGAAAAATCTGTAAGGATTTATTCACTTGTAGGTTTTAAGCTTGCTTTGTTTGTGGTGATTTATGGTTGGTTTATTTTAAAGCTTTGATTTTATGCTTACTTGTTTGATTATATATTGGTTTATATGATTATATACTAGTTTATATGCTTATGGTAGCATGATGATTATTGTGTAAAGTGGGATATGATGTTTATGATGAGAAAATTGTATGAAGGTTCCAAAGAACCTAGGGGAGGCTGACGATTTTGAACATCACCAAGAGAACAAGATGTTTCAAATTATTTCTTAAATTATGGATTAATGAATTTAGGGATAAGAAATTGGAGTAAAGGTTTTGTAAAGGATTTTAGTGATGAAAAATGATTAAGTATGTATATGAAACCTAAACCTAATTTTCGGCCAACACACCAAAGTGTGGTATTTTAAATCCTAGATTATTTTACTAAGGATGGATTTTGGTAATTAGTTAACAAGAGTTTAATTTAATGAATTTTAGTAGAAAAAGGAAACTAGATTTAATGGTTGGAATTAAGATAGTATGTTAAAGCTATAATATTTAATTAAATTAAAGAAATCAAATTTTTGAAAAGAATCATAGAAAATAATACGTAAAGGATTTTTAGAAAGATAATATTTTTCAGGAAGGCCAAAATGCATATATTATTTAGAGGATTTTATAAAAAAAATTTAGAAAGTTGAGAAAATATTTAACGTAAGTGAAAAATGCTAGAAATTACTATTTTTAAGCTACGCAATTGATTTTTACACTACGCGATTGAGAAAATGATTTTAAGTTGTTACGTGATTAAGAAAATATTTAAACACCTCTACGTGATTTAATAACATTTGAAACTATTTACGCAATTTAAAAAAAACATTTGAAAATATTTACGTAATTTGAAAATGTAAGAAAAACGTTACGCGATTTCAAAAATGCGATAAAATGTTTACGTGATTAGAAATTATAGCAGTTGGCTGTTGGGCTGTTGTGGTGGGGCCCCATTATGTTGAAAAGTAGTTCTGTCAAGAAATGATGCGTATATGTGAAATACTGTAAAATAATAGTTGTATGTATTTTTGAATCATACATCATGCATGGAAAAATATGTCAATTAAGGCAATTGGCCTAGGAGATGGAAATTACACCTTTGTGCGGGTGAGAGTTGCGTAGTTACAATCTTCAGTGATCTTGGAGATGTTGGGGTGTGGAATGTCATATGTGGCCAGTTGGTAACACCACTGCGTCGTGGTATCCTTTGCAAACACACCGACGGTCTTGACGGAGTTATTACTCTTTTTGTGATATGGTTGAGAGTGTCTTGTATTAGCCATGTTGCGCTCCATGATATGATAAACAACACATGATTTGAGGCTAACGGTATACAGACATGTACTCCCTATCATTCTCTCCAAAATTGTGATTAGCTCCGTGGAGTAGGAAATAAGTCGTTGTACATATGCATAGTGGGTCAGCATATTGATGTGATAACTATGCTTATTTGATATGTTATCTATGATGTTATAATATGATTGTATGATATAATATTGTATCTGTATCATTTAATGTCATTTTCTCTACTGCCTCATTAGTATTGATGTAGGGGTTCTCACCTCTTTGTTATGTTATACTTGTTGTATTGTATATATTTGATGAAGACCAAGGAGGCGAGGAGGTTGATAAATCTTTTTACTACCAGTGATAGTTTTCTTGTGTTTACTTGGTATGGCGGTGAGGCACCAAGTTTTAGGTTTTGTTACAGTTCAATTCCACGGTGGAATTGATGTTTGGAGGGTTAATTTAGATAGGGAAAGGTTTGTTTAAACTAGGGATCTGACTCTGAATTTAAGTGGTACTAGAGATGGAGTTCTTGTCATGACACAACACGTGTCAGTGCATCTAGAGTTCTACATGCCTATACGTGAGCTTTGGAGTAGGAATACTCATACTCCACATAAGGATTCTATGATATCGACTGCCAGGACACCAACCCGGCGTGTACTGTATCCGTCAAGGTTCTTTGATGACAACACTGAGGAGGAGGATCCTAATAAGAGCCTGAACCTTTAGTTTGTTGAAGTTCTAGTTAAGTAGTTTTATTTTGGTGTGTAATGTATATATTTACTGTTGGGGGTGTATTTATGTCAATTATTTGCGGACAAGGATTGTAATATGTAAAATATGGTGTGTTAGTTTTAATTACGTTTCACATTTAAAGTTTTTATTTATTTTTTGTTATTCCGCAAATGAAATTTTAAAATCAGTATTTTTATAAGATTAATTCTTTTACAACTTGGGTAAGTTATATTAGGATTAGTCTTAAATGTGATACCGTACGGTGGGTGTTGCATTAGTTGGTATCAGAGCTCCCGGTTAGAGTCTTTTGGGTTTTGTGGTTAGGTCTGTTTTGCTTAAGTTGTGTGATTCTCTGTATTTGATTTTTGAAAGATTACATCTGACTCTTATTGTGTTTTGGTTGTTGGTGAAGAAAGTTATGTCTCGTAACAGAGGTGCACGTGCGAACATGGGACGCAATGATGATCCAATGACAGCAGTTGCAGCGGCAATGCAACGTATGGCAGAAGTGATTGTGCAACAAAATCAACAAGCTGCACAATAACAAGAAGCGAATGCTGATGTCCAGAATTTGTCATAATTCCGTCGAAACAATCCACCGCAGTTTTGAGGTGAGTTTAATCCAGAAAAAGCAAGTCTGTGGATAGAAGAGCTGGAGAAGATTTTTGAAGGAATGAGATGTTACAAATGGTATCAGAGACGGGACCTCTCCCAGTATGGTGTGGTTCGGGGACGAACCAAGTGGAAGTTGGTGGGCATGTGGCATCCCGAGGCTGACGAGGGCAGGGAGTGGTCACTGGTGCTAAGAGAAAGCATCAATAAGCGGTTCCTGGCAGGCTTCTAGGCGAAGGGTCCCATGAATGAACTGAATATGCACCAGAATGAGAGGGATTCAGAGACTATGCAGGTATGGCACTTCATAGTTGAGGATGACTTAAAGGCATTGATTAGGCGTAGCCATATCAACAAGTTACAACTTCTTTTTGGGAGTCTAGAACATAAGAACTCCATGGTTAAGCGTGCTTGACCTGGAGCAATTATGGGATGAGTGACCTCCTAGGAAGTTTCCTAGGATGCGTGTGAGTGAGGACAAAACATGTTGGAAAAACCTGTGTTGGTTTGTGGAGACACTCATCAATCATTTACGCAGTCCCGGGACGTTACAATAAACTCTCATTTTTAGTCATTTACACTCTCTATGTACTTAATTAATTGAGCTTGACCATGTTTTGTAAGTTTGGGCTCAAATTGGGCTTAATTAATCTTTCTAGTGTTATTAGGATTTTATACTATTTTTGTATTTCAACCATATCTTGAATTCTAGATATCTAAAAATTATGAGAAAAAGCTCTACAACTTTCATGCAGAGCCCTAGAGCTGAATCAGATATCTAGAGAACCAAATTGGGCTTGGAAGTTAAAACACGGGTTCTATCGCATAACTCGAGCAGTATGCACTAATTGGTCTATAATTCAGGCTGTATGTATGATATGAACCTAAAACTGGTGGAGTTTGAAAGCTAAGACATATATCTTTAATTATTATTTAGACTACTTATCCAAACTATGATGTTTTGATGGTATTTTCATCCTTTTACGTCAGCTGATGGGATCAGAGACCTGTTAAGATTGATTTAGGTATAACTCTCTTATCTTATGCCCAAATCAAGTGATTTTGATGGCCAAGGAAATCTAAGAGGCATAGAATTAACTTTAACTTAGGGGCAAATTAGGAATCTTATTTTTAATTTAGTTATTTTTGTCTAAATAGGGGACTTGAGATAAATAGAAAACTGAAGTTGTTTTACTTGATTCTTCTACCTAGAATTTTATCCTCTCTTTTACAAACTGTGTGTTGTAGCCATGGAGAGGTAAACATTTGAGATCATTCTAAGAATCTTGAGGAAATTCTTGTTTGGCTTTGAGATTCTGTACCTAATTTTGACTTTGAATTGAATTAATCATCTTATTCTTCTCTTGATTTGGATTCGAATTGCATGATTAGATATTTCTGTTGTCTGATGTGATCTGATTGGATCCTTAATCCTAATTCAGATTTATGATTGAATTGTGATTGATTAATTGTGGTTTAGTCATATGAAGTGAAGACGGTTAGGTTGGCATATCTATTAATCTAGGTTAATTGAATTTTGGTTGTTAAATTAGCATAGGTTATATGAATTTAGCCATCGTAGGTTTATGAATCATTTGTTAGTTAAATTCTAGGTAATTATCTAGTGTTGAATTCTATGTGTTTGATGCAGAGATTTCGGTAAATCATAGATTAACCAATTAATTCAATCCAGATGCATGTTTAGTGATCGATGACAAGCCAACTAGGTTTCTGACGCTTTCTTGGATTGGTTACTTTGCAATTTGATTTTTCTTACATTTATTTATTACGTTTACATTTTGCATACACAATCCCTCCTTGTTTAACCTTGATTTGGTTTGATTGATACCTAGATCCTCGAGAGACGACTCAGTTCACTACCATATACTACAAGTTATCGGTAGAACTTGAATTCTGTTATTTGGTTGAGCTCAACACTCGAACCAAATTTGGTGCTGTGGTCGGGGATCATTAGGTGCTAATTAATCATATCAAGACTTTCACTAACCCACTAACCCCTTTTCTTATGTGTTTTGGTGGTTTCCAGGTGAAAACAAGTTTTGGGAGATTTTTTTTAAAAATATATAGACAAACATGCTTAGAATAAGCTGAAACTTGGTCAATTTAATTGAAAATGACCTAATAAACAAGGCTCATAAATTTGTTGTGAGGTCACCCTTGGTTTGCCCAAATTCCAACGTTTAGACCACTTTTTTCAATTTTTTAAGATATTTTATTTTACTATTTGGTAGTATCTTTGACTAGTTTTCATCCTGTGGCGGTTCCAAAATTTTTAAAAATTTGTATATATAGTTTTTGTTGAGTTTTTGTGTGAATTTTACCATTGCTTTGTGTTTTTATGTTTAAGTCAGATTTGAGTACCTATAGTGCTATATGATGTATGAATAGGTCTTCTAATAGTCATATACTTGGCATTGATCTTGAAATTGAAAGAACCTTGCATGTAGAGTCGTCAAAATGGGCCAAGTCCGATGGATCGGTCCGAATAGCCCGACAAAATGGACAGATTGAGCTAGTAAAAGTGAACAAAAAATTAGAAATGACTCGAATGGGCCGGGTTGACCCGCATTAGTAACACTACATTAAGCCAGGATGGGTCGGGCTGAGCTAGCAAAATGCCAGCCCGAAACTAACTTGGCTCGATCTGGCCCGAGTCGAAAATGACCTATTTTGACAGCCCTACTTGCATGTATTGAATATGACTCGTAGGATTAGTGAAAAAATAATATCTGAGATTAAGACTGACATTGATAACATATAGATTAAAACTGAAGGTGAGCATATAGATAACACTACACCTATGGTAGATAACAATCAAAATAGGACCTTCAAGGAACTAGTTGCACCTGATGTGAACTATCAACCATTGTGCATTCAATATCCTGATTTAGATGTTGATTTTGAACTTAAATTTGGTTTAATTCACTGGCTGCCTAAGTTTCATGGCCTTGCAAGAAAAGACCCTTACAAGCACTTAAATGGGTTTTATGTGGTGTGTTCCACCATGAAACCATAAGGAATTACAGAGAAACACATCAAGCTGAGAGTCTTTCCCTTTTCATTATATGGTGTAGCCAAGGACTGATTATATTACTTGTAACCAAGAGCTATCACTTCTTGGAATGATATGAATAAATTGTTTCTGGAGAAGTTTTTCCTTGCCTCAGGAGTTGCTGCAATCAGAAAGGATATATATAGGATTAGATAGATGAGTGGTGAGACCTTATATGAATACTGGGAGAGATTCAAGAAATTATGCCCAAGCTGCCCACACCACCAGATTAATGATCAGTTGTTGATCCAATACTTTTATGAAGGCTTGCTGCCAATGGACAGAAGCGTGATGGATGTTGCGAGTGGAGGTACCTTAGTTTACAAAATCCTAACTACTGCCAAATAATTGATTGCAAACATGACTGTCAACTCACAATAATTTGAAAACAAAATGATAACTCCAACCAGAGGAGTCAATAAAGTCCAACTTTCTAATGTTGATCAACAAAGACTATAACATAGACTTGATTAGCTGACCTCTTTAATAAGACAATTGGCACTAGAGAGGCACCAACCATCTGTGCAAGGACTTGCTCGAGTGTGAAATATCAGTTCTTATCCTTCACACCCCACAGATGCATGCCCTACATTCCAAGACCAATATGTTGCTGCAACAGGTATCTTTCCTGGTAAACCACAACTCTAGCAGTAGCAACAAAGATATGATCCATTCTCCAATACACACAAATCCCCCCTGTTTGACATTGATTTGGCTTGATTGGTACCTAAATCTTCGAGAGACGACTCTGTTTGCTATGTTGCGCTACAAGTTCAGTAGCACTGGAATTTTGTTATTTGGTTGAGCTCAGCACTCGAATCAAATTTGACATCGTTGCTAGGGAACACATACTGTGAACTACCAATTTTGTCCGGGGCTTTTTATTAATAAAAAAGGAAAAGAAAAGAAAAGGACTCAACTTTCACCAATTGACCCATTATCTAACCTATTAACCCAATATCTAGCCCATAATCCATTATCCTACCCATTAAACCCATTATCCAACCCATAATCTATCAACCCATAACTTGACCCATTAACCCATTGGCTCATTCTACTACAACCCAAACTCATCATAAATAAACCTATCCTAACCAAATCCCATCATCTATCCTAAACATACTCTTCCTAAACAAATCTCAATACTCATCCTAAACCAATTCTAATTTCATTTTAATTCAAACTCTTCACCCTAATTCCCTCTTATAAAACCCATAACCCATACACAACCTGGACTTTGACCGACTTTGATCTGACACACTTTTAGCTTGCTTTCTTTATTCAATTTTTCCTCATACACGTAGCCTGCCTCTATCATAATTTTCCTTTTCAACCCATCTTCAACCTCCAAACTCCACCATCTTCTTTAAACAGCCACTATAATAACCATAACCCAAAACCACCACCATCTTCAACTTTATCTTTAACCAAGCACCCACATCACCATTTTCAACTTCCATCAAAATAGCCCCTTTATCTTCAATACACCAGCCCAAGCCGTCTAAACGCCCTTCACACAAGACCACAACAGTGAATCGCATCCTGCGAGCCATCCACGTTGGCCATCAAAGCGCGGCCCGTCATCCGTGAGCTCTTCACGTTGCTGTGCGACACCCAACCTGTGACCCACTTGAACTGTTTTCCAATGAAATGAACTCAGATCCGTTGACCCGCACGACGGACCCGCACCATGCCTCCTCCGCCGTCCACGAACCTATAACTTCACGACTAGCAGTCCGCGAGCCCAGAACCATGAAACCCGACCGTCGGACCTGCTCCAACTGTGCCACACCAGATCTGAACCATCCGCACGTCGTCGCAGTCGCCGATTCACTATGCCGTCGCTGAATGCAAACCAGCCCAACCACGTTGCACCCATTGGTCTTCATCTTTTCCACCCTTCTGTAACATTCAAAAAAAAATCAAAACCCCCTTTTTTGTTTTCTTGCTTTTCGTAAGACGTGTTGTATTTTTTGTTTATTTTGATTTTTTTGTTCTAATTAGTTTTAGCTTTAGTTTAGCAATTTTTTTTTTAATTTTGCTTTTGTTTTGGGGAAAAGTGGGCTTATTACTTATTGGGCCAAACTAAAAAGAGGACTAAAAAAAATGAAATTAAGGACTAAAAGTGATGGTAAAATAAAAAAAAGGGTAAAAAATAATTAAATATTTTAAAGAAATAAAATAGGATTAAGTAAGTTATGATAGCTTGTTAATCCTATAACTTTTCTAATCATCTGAGTTGTGACAGCTTGATGATTCAAATGTTTTTCAAAGTCAAAAACAATTAATCAATAATTAAAAAAAGTAAAAAAATATAAAATAAATAAATATTTTTTTAAAGAAATAAAATAGGATTAACTGAGTTGTGACAGCTTGTTAATCCTATAAGTGTTGTAATCATCTGAGTTGTGATAGTTTGATGATTCAAAATTTTTTTAAATTAAAATAACCAATCTACAATTATTTTCTAAAAAACTGCGTGACTTTGAATTCCTCATTGTACCAGAGGATACATAGGAGCAGAATTCTTATTTCGTCAAGCCAAATTTTAAATTTTCATAAATTATTTGTTTTGTTTAGTTTTTTTTAATAAAAGGGGTAAAACAAATATATTATGATATTATTAAGTTTTGCATAACTAATTTATGGCAACCGTTTTAAGACGAATGTGTTAGGGGTGCTATGGGGTTAAGTCTCTGCTCTTCCCTATGCATAACCGACTTCTGAATCCAATCTGGTTCCAAAGACCATTTTCCAAAAGAGTTTTCTAATTTTTCCTAATTTAAATAAAATTGGTGGCGACTCCTAACAATTTATTTTGTTTGCCGTTCTCACCGTGATCACGGTCGCGACAGATGGCGACTCCGCTGGGGATATTGATAATCACATATTTTATTCATTAAGAAACCCTTATGTTTAGTCATTTACACTCTCTATATTCTTAATTGATTGAGTTTGGTATGATTTTGTGAGTTTAAGCTCAAATTAGTCCTAATTGAATATTTTCAGCATTATTGAGACTTGACACTGTTTCTGTATTTTGGCCATAACTTGAGTTCCTGATATCTGATAATCATGAATTTTACCTTGTAGGAAAGCTAGGAGGAAGCTCTACAACTTTGATGAAGAACTCGAAGTCCTAAACAGATGTCTAAGGGACCTAAGTTTACATGGAAGTCAGAATACGGGTTCTGTCACTAGAATCCGAACAGTGTGCACTCATAAAATCATATCTCAAGCTGTAATAATGGAGATTGGCTGAAATTTGGATAGTTGATAGTTAAGATCCAAATAAACAACTTTCATTAAGAACACTTTTTGAAAAAATGAAGTCTAATGGGTCAGTTTGAGCTTGCAAGTCGGAACAGAGGTGCTGAAATTGAGTTTGAGCAACTTGCGGTATTTGGGTCATATCTTAGGTTGTAGGAAGCCAAATTGGACGATCCAGATATGCATGTTATAGCCAAGACAAAGATCTACAACTTTCATGAAGAGTACTTTTCATGGATCTGAAGTATAGTTAGTCGTTTTTGGCTTCCAAGTCAAACGAGAAATTTTCGTCCTCAACCACCCACTTATCCATCCACTAATCCACTCATCCACTAATCCACTTACTCATCCACTCAACCAACCCACTCAACCACTTCACTCAACCACCCCACTCATCCACTCATTCTCCTTTGTCATTTTGTTGCCCTAGACTTCTATAAAAGGCACCATTGGTTATCATGAATAACAAGTTGTATTCTCCTTCAATTATCTCATAGTTTCTTCTTGTTTCTTCATAGTTTCTCATAGCTTTTGTATATTTTGATGCTCCTCTTCATGGTAATAGAGGGCTAAGCTACTTTCAGTCAATTCGGGACTCTTGAAGAGATTGTGGTTTGGATTCTTGAGACCTTGGTTATGTAATGTATTTGATTTATATTTGGATTCTTCTTCTCTTCTTCTTCTTCTTCTGTTTTCTTGATCTTGAATACATGAATAGTGATTCTGTTTATGTTTGGTCAGATTTGATTTTGTTTTAAGATTAAGTATTGTGATGAAATTTAAAACTAATTGATCTGAATTAATCACATAACTGAAGGTTGAGATTTGTGATGAAACTTAGAACTGATTGATCTAAGCTAATCACGTAATTGAAGAGGTTAGGTTGCTGATTGGGGCCTAGGTTAATTGAATTCGGTGCTTAAATTGACATATATCTACATGAATGGTGCGATTGCAGATTTATGTTTATCACTTGTCAATTGAATTCTGGACGATTGTCTAGTATGAATTCTGGATCTGATGCAGAGATCTCGGTTAGATCCAAGTTAACCATTCAAATGTGTTTCAAGTATTTGTTGAAAGGTTTATGATTGAATCCACCCAATCTCGGATAGATTTCTAAATTGACTATTCTTCTAATTGTTATTTCTTTTTAAATTTTGTCATTGTGATCCTTTAACCATCAAAACCCCCTTTTCTAACTTAACTTAATTTGATTAAATTACATTTACGATCCTTGAGGAGGCGATCCGGTGTTGTTCACTATACTGCAATTTAGGTAATAACTTCGGTTATAATTTTGACTGAGTTTGGCGCTCATCAAAATTTTGGCGCCGTTGCCGGGGATTAGTAAATGTAATCTTTTCATTTTAAATGTTTTTACTAACTTTTGCTTTTTATTAACTTTTCTAACATTTTTATCCATTGTCTAGTGTATTTTGCTTATTTATTTGTTTTTGTGTGATGCATGACTAGGTCCGAGCCTGATAACTTGGTTGACTTTGATCCCGAGATTGATAGAACCTTGTATAGGTTGATTAGAGCTCGTAGGCTAAGTGCAAGAATTGCTTCAATTTGATCTTAATATTGGGAGTGAACTTGAGATCTTGAATAATTCTCAAACCATGGTGATAACATGCGAATAGAACTCTTAAGGAACTTGTTGCTCCTATATAACTAACCGGTCTTTGTGTATTCAATACCCAGATCTTGATGCTGATTTTGAGTTAAAATCTGATTGATACATTTGTTGCCCAAGTTTCACGGTTTTGCAGTGAGGATCCCCATAAGCATCTAAAGGAGTTCCATGTAGTTTGTTCAACCATGAAGCCACATGGGATCTCAGAAGAGCACATCAAGCTGAGGGCATTTCCTTTCTCACTTGCTGATACAGCCAAGGATTGGTTATTTTATCTTTCACCAGGTTCAGTAACAAGTTGGACTGACATGAAGCGATTGTTCTTAGAGAAATTTTTCCCTGCCTCTAGAGCTGCTGCCATTAGAAAAGATATATGTGGCATAAGACAAATGATAGGAGAGACCTTGCATGAATATTGGGAAAGATTCAAGAAGCTGTGCTCGAGCTGTCCCCACCACCAAATCACCGATCAACTCTTAATTCAATATTTCTATGAAGGTTTGCTGCCAAATGACAGAAGCATAGTGGATGCTGCCTCTGGAGGAGCCTTAGTAGACAAGACCCCTGCAGCAACGAAAGATTTGATAGCAAACATGGTAGCCAATACCCAACAATATGGCACACGAATTATTACCTCAACCAGAGGAGTCAATGAGATTCAATCGTCTTATGTAGACCAACAGAGAATGGAACACAGACTTGATGAATTGACTTCTTTGGTGAGGCAGTTAGCAGTGGGACAACAAGCACCAATGCAAATGGCTACAACTGGGTGTGGCATTTGCTCTTGTTCATCTCATCCTACTGATGCATGCCCCACACTTCAGGATGGTAGTTCTATTTTTCCAGAGCAATCTGTTGCAGCAGGTAGTATTTTTTCTGGTAGACCCCAATATCAGCAATCACAACAACATCCCAGATATGATCCATTTTCTAATACCTATAACCCTGACTGGAGGGACCATCCTAACCTGAGATATGGAAATTCGGTCAACAACAACAATAGCCCTACCAATAGCAGCAACCGCAGTTTAGATACCAAGCTACAGGCCCTAGCAACAAGTACCAACCACCTGCATTTAGGCAAGCACAACCTGCGCCGCCACCCATGCAGCAGCCCCTCCAGCTACCTGTTCTAGCAGCCACTCCAGCTGAGCCACCTTTTGAAGACTTGATGAAACAGTTTTAGCAGAATGTCAATGCCACCATCTAGAATTTACAAACTCAAATTGGGCAGATGGCAACCACTCTGAGTGAGCTGAAAAGTCAAGGGTCGAACCAATTGCCTTCACAAACAAATCAACAACCCAAGAGGCAATGTAAGTGCCATTAGCTTGAGAAGTGGCAGAGAAGTTGACGGTCCTACTCCACCACAACCTGAACTACAAGTGCAGCAACCAGAAGGTGACCAGAAATAGAAGAAAGTGGATAGCTCAGTCCAAAAATCTGTGACACAGAAGAAATGTGCAGAGAATTCAAATCTGGCCATTCCACTACCTTTTCCAAACAGAGTCACACAGTCCAAGCATACTGCGCAAACAGAAATAGAAAGAGAAGTCATAGACACATTCAGGAAGGTGGAAATCAATATTCCCCTCCTTGATGCAATCAAGCAGATTCCCAAGTATGCCAAATTCCTCAAAGAGTTGTGTACTCACAAGAAAAGACTTAAGGGTACTGAGAAAATAAACATGGGCAGAAATGTTTCTGCAATGATTCTACCAAGCATGCCACAAAAATGCAAAGATGCTGGAACTTTCATAATTCCTTGCATGATAGGTAACTCCAAATTTGAACATACAATGCTAGACTTGGGTGCTTCGATTAATGTCATGCCTATGTCAATATATCAGTCCTTGAACATTGGCACTTTGCAACCTACTGGTATAGTGATTCAGTTGGCAAATAGGACCACTGCTCATCCTGCAGGAGTGCTAGAAGATGTGTTAGTTCGGGTGAATGAGCTAATTTTTCCAGCGGACTTCTATATTCTGAACATGGAAGATGAGTCTTTACCAAACCATGCTCCATTGATCCTAGGCAGACCTTTCCTCAAGACAGCTAAGACCAAGATAGATGTGCATGCTGACACCCTTTTCCATGGAATTTGGCGACAATGTGGTACACTTTAACATCTTTGAGGCCATGAGACATCCCCTAGAGGAGCATTCTGTTTTCCATGTTGATGTGATTGATATGCTAGTTGACGATGCTTATGCTGATATTTATGCTGAATTTCTTGATATTGCTGATTTTCTGGATTCTGTTACCTGTGAAACATGTGCTGGCTGTGATATTGTACCATGTGCTGCATGTGCTGAGATTTATGCAGTTATGAGTGGTGATGTAGCTGCTGACTTGAATGATGCAGCATGTGAAAATGAGAGTCAGAAGTATGTTGAATTTAATGTTGCTGAGTTAGTTGTTTCAAACAGCTTGTTTGCGCCTCCATTGTACAACTTCCATCCTTAGAATTAAAGATTTTGCCGGACCATCTTAAATATGCATATTTGGAAGATGGTGAGAAGCTGCCTATGATTGTTGCTAAAAATTTGCAACCTGATTAAGAAGAAAAATTACTGCAGGTTTTGAGGCAGAATAAACAAGCCATCGGATGGACACTTACAGATCTTCTTGGTATCAGTCCCTCCACATGCATGCATAGGATTTTGTTGGAGGAAGATACTAAACCAAGACGGCAACCCAAAGGAGACTGAACCCCCTGACTCTGGATGTGGTAAAGAAGAAGTTACCAAGCTACATGCAAGTCGGCATTATTTATCCCATATCCGATAGTAAATAGGTGAGCCCCGTGCAGGTTGTTCCAAAGAAATCGGGGTCACAAGTAGTTGAAAATCGAAAAAATGAGCTACTACCCACAAGAATTCAAAACAAATGGTGGGTTTACATTGATTACGACGACTTAACCAAGCCACCAGAAAGATCATTTCCCATTACCTTTCATTAATCGGATGTTAGAGAGACTAGTCAAAGTCGCATTACTGTTTCTTGGATGGATATTCGGGTTATTTTCATATCCATATAGCCCCGTAAGACCAAGATAAAACTACTTTCACTTGCCCATTTGGCACATTTGCATACATAAGGATGCCTTTTGGTCTGTGCAACGCTCCAGGCACCTTTCAAAGGTGTATGGTAAGTATATTTTCTGACCTTTTAGAAAATTGCATGGATGTATTCATGGATGACTTTACTGTCTATGACTCTTCCTTTGATGCATGTTTGGATAGTTTGACTCAGGTTTTGCATAAATGCATTAAGGCTAACCTTGTTCTGAATTTTGAGAAATGTCATTTCATGGTGGAGCAAGGCATAGTTTTAGGGCATATAATATCTAGCAAGGGTATTGAGGTAGATCCTGCGAAAATAGATGTTATTTCATGCCTATCTTACCCCACATGCGTGCGGGAGGTTCGTTCTTTCCTTGGTCATGCAAGTTTCTATAGGCGATTCATAAAAGATTTCAGCAAAATTGCTCTTCCACTATCCAACTTGCTACAAAAAGAAGTGGAGTTCCATTTTGACCAGAAATGCAAGGATGCCTTCAATCACTTGAAGCAAGCATTGACCAGTACACCTATCATCCAGCCACCAGATTGGACACTCCCATTTGAGCTCATGTGTGATGCCTCTAATTATGCTTTGGGAGCTGTTTTTGCACAAAGGGTCGGCAAAATATCTCATGTCATCTCCTATGCTTCAAGAACTTTAGATCCTGCACAAGTCAACTACACCACCACTGAAAAGGAACTTTTAGCAATTGTTTTTGCTTTAGACAAATTTCGATCATATTTGCTTGGTTCTAGAGTGGTTGTGTTTTCAGATCATACAGCTCTGAAGTTTCTCCTGAAGAAGCTTGATGCAAAGCCTAGGTTGATTAGGTGGATTTTGCTCCTCCAAGAGTTCGATATTGAAATCCATGATAAAAGTGGAGCGGAGAATTTAGTGGCTGATCACCTAAGCCGAATTGAAAGGGAGGCAGATACTTTTCCTATCCATGATGTCTTCCCTGATGAGCAGCTTTTCAAGCTGCAAGGGTCTGATGCGTCACTGACAGTGTGCTTCTTTTCTGCTTGGCGTTGATTCACTTCTTATCAGGTTGTGTTGCTCTTTTCTATATCTCTCTTTCACATTGAAGGCAATGTTATATTAAGTGTGGGGGAGAGATTTTAGCATTTTTTTTAAAAAAAATAAAAAAAAAGGGTTCATTGCATGATTGAATAACTTTTCTCCCTTCTTGAACTGATATGCTTGGTGATGGATGATTGAATTGATGAATTGAGTTTGATGGATGCATACCTTGTGAGATTTTGAGCCTAATGGATGGATTCAACATTTATGCCATTCTCTTCTTTCTTGTGTGATTTTCACTCATGTTAATGACCACTCTAGAACTTGCTTTGATTCTTTTTGAAGCTACATTTCACTTGCATGCATGAACATGATTGAGGCCCTCTTTCTTAATTAGCTAGTTTAACCGAATAGCCAACCTTCTTTTCAATATGATATCAAGCACTCTTTTGACTTCTTGAAAATTCTCTGATTCCTGCCAACCTTATATATTTTCCTTTACTTAACCCCTTTGAGCTTATTTGACCATTCCTTGTTTCTAGCTCATTATGTGCCTTAAATGAAAAATCGTGTTCTTACTTTACCTTAGGGAATAAAAGAACATTAGCTTGGTTAATGGATGAGTTTTTGAACAAGTGTGGGGGTGTGTTTACAAAATGGTTGTTGAAAAAAGAAAGAGTGCCTAAAAAAAAAAAAGAGGAAAAATGTATGTATATAGTTATGTTCATATATATAAAAAAAAAAAGAAAAGGATTGGGAAATGAATATGTAAAGGGATATATATTAGAGTTGGGATAAACTTTTATGCTTGTTATTTGAACTCAGCTCTCATTTGCTTTTATTCTCATTAGTATTTATCTTCTCATATCCATTTTATCCTCTTCTGTTCCCTTGACCTCACTACAACCTTGAATAAAGTCCTCATGATTTGTGTGTGCATGTGTTTTGAGTAGTGGAGAAGTAGAAGATAAGCAAGCTTATGGTAGTGCAATTTTCATGGGTTGAATTGAGTGAAATACCTACCTTTTAAACACTTGAGAGATTGAGAGGGAATCTTGTGAAGATCTATCATTCTCGATTCATGTTGAAGATACCTTGCTTGTTAGTTTGAGATGTGGAGAATTGTTAACTCATGAATGTTTTGATCCCTTGAACCTTTAGTTGTTCTTCTTGATTGTAAAATTTTGGGCTCTTGAATGTCGTTGGAATTTAAATTTTTGTTAATCTCTTATGTCCTTGTTTTGGTCTTGAGTTTTGCCCAAGAGTGCAAAAAGCTAAGTGTGGGGGAATTTGATAATCACATATTTTATTCATTAAGAAACCCTTATGTTTAGTCATTTACACTCTCCATATTCTTAATTGATTGAGTTTGGTATGATTTTGTGAGTTTAAGCTCAAATTGGTCCTAATTGAACATTTTTAGCATTATTGAGACTAGACACTGTTTCTATATTTTAGCCATAACTTGAGTTCCTGATATCTGATAATCATGAATTTTACCTTGTAGGAAAGCTAGGAGGAAGCTCTACAACTTTGATGAAGAGCTCGAAGTCCTAAACAGATGTCTAAGGGACCTAAGTTTACATGGAAGTCAGAATACGAGATCTGTCACTAGAATCCAAATGGTGTGCACTCATAAAATCATATCTCAAGTTGTAATAATGGAGATGGGCTGAAATTTTGGTAGTTGATAGTTAAGATCCAAATAAACAACTTTTATGAAGAACACTTTTTGAAAAAATGAAGTCTAATGGGTCAGTTTGAGCTTGCAAGTCAGAACAGAGGTGCTGAAGTTGGATTTGAGTAACTTGCGGTATTTGGGTCATATCTTAGGCTGTAGGAAGCCAAATTGGACGATCCAGATATGCATGTTATAGCCAAGACAAAGATCTACAACTTTCATGAAGAGTACTTTTCATGGATCTGAAGTATAGTTAGTTGTTTTTGGCTTCCAAGTCAGACGAGAAATTTTTGTCCTCAACCACCCACTCATCCACTCATCCACTAATCCACCCACTCATCCACTAATCCACTCACTCATCCACTCAACCAACCCACTCAACCACTCAACCACTCCACTCAACCACTTCACTCAACCACCCCACTCATCCACCCATTCCCCTTTGTAATTTTGTTACCCTAGACTTCTATAAAAGGCACCATTGGTTATCATGAATAACAAGTTGTATTCTCCTTCAATTCTCTCATAGTTTCTTCTTGTTTCTTCATAGTTTCTCATAACTTTTGTATATTTTGATGCTCCCCTTCATGGTAATGGATGGCTAAGCTACTTTTAGTCAATTCGGGACTCTTGAAGAGATTGTGGTTTGGATTCTTGAGACCTTGGTTATGTAATGTATTTGATTTATATTTGGATTCTTCTTCTTTCTTCTTCTTCTTCTTCTTCTGTTTTCTTGATCTTGAATGCATGAATAGTGATTCTGTTTATGTTTGGTCAGATTTGATTTTGTTTTAAGATTAAGTATTGTGATGAAATTTAGAACTGATTGATCTGAATTAATCACATAACTGAATGTTAAGATTTGTGATGAAAATTAGAACTGATTGATCTAAGCTAATCACGTAATTGAAGAGGTTAGGTTACTGATTGGTGCCTAGGTTAATTGAATTCGGTGCTTAAATTGACATATATCTACATGAATGGTGCGATTGCAGATTTGTATTTATCACTTGTCAATTGAATTCTGGACGATCGTCTAGTATGAATTCTGGATCTGATGCAGAGATCTCGATTAGATCCAAGTTAACCATTCAAATGTGTTTCAAGTATTTGTTGAAAGGTTTATGATTGAATCCACCCAATCTCGGATAGATTTCTAAATTGACTGTTCTTCTAATTGTTATTTCTTTTTAAATCTTGTCACTGTGATCCTTTAACCATCAAAACCCCCTTTTCTAACTTAACTTAATTTGATTAAATTACATTTACGATCTTTGAGGAGACGATCCGATGTTATTCACTATACTGCAATTTAGGTAATAACTTCGGTTATAATTTTGACTGAGTTCAGCGCTCGTCAGATATTTGAGAGTCAAGCCCATATAATTTTGTTGTGCAAAATTTTGTAATCTTTGTATATTTGTTTTATCTTTTTTTATTTTTAATTATTTTAATTATTTTTGTTATTAAAACCTTAGGATAGAGAATTTCTCTTAGAATTTTTGTTTATGTTTGTTTTTGTTTTGCAAGATGCGGGTAGTCTTTAGGATAATGAAGGATTGTATGCTCCTTACACCCACTGCACCTACACCATTATCACACACATTCGAGTGGTGCCCTATACCTAGGTCTGAGTGAAACTTAAGTTAAGTAGAGGTTGTGTAGTGGTAGCCATTTTGGATGTACATCTTGTTTGGTTATCGCGAAAACCTCATCTAGAGTGTGCATTTTTCACGAATGTCCCACACCTAGTGGTTTACCCACTGTTTGTGGTCTACATTTTGAAATGAGACTCAGCTCTAGAGGTCTTTGGAATAGTAGAGCCACCCAATGAAAGTTCTCATGAATCAGTAAAGACCCGTAGATCCTCAGGATAAAAATCCCCAAGTTTAAGGAAATCCCATTAGGACACAAATGGAGCGTACCTTTCGTTATCTTTTGACTTATTCGTATGACTTGTGAGTTGTTTAGTCCCTTAATGTGATGAACCATACTAGTGTCCCTCTTGATAAAAAAAAATAAAGAAGTTTTTCCCCAAAAAAAAAGAGACGAATCACTTTTAAAGGACCAACAACTCACTCATTATTATATTGTAAAATCATTTTTTTCCATGCATTGATAATTCTTCATCCCCAGGTTTGTTAGAGAACCATTTGAAATTCAGTACTTAAGGACTAGCAGTGAGTATCTTTGATTAAAAATAGAATGTGTCATGGGATTAGATCGCCAGAATGTAGTTTCAAAAAAGACTCTACAACTTAAGGCCAAAAAAGTGGAAATAGAGAGCTTGGCAAGTTTGGGTCGAATGCTGAAGAAAACTCAGCGTTTGACCTTCACTGCAAGATATAAGAAGATCTTGAATCTGTTAGAGGTGGATGTACAAGTAGAAGCTATCACCGCGCTAGCCCTGTATTATGATCCACCAATACATTGCTTCACGTTTTAAGATTTTCAGTTGGCCCATACTTTAGAAGAGTTTGAGCAGATCTTGGGCTTACATTTGGAAAAGGAAAAATCATACCAATATATAAGCCACTATGCATCTATGTCAACCATAACTGACGTCTTGAAGATTTACGTAAAAGATCTGCAGCAGGCAAAACAAATTAGGAAAGGAACAGAGGGGTTTCCGAGGAAGTATTTAGAAGAGCACATGTGTTACCTCGCCAAGGTTGAAGACTGGAGTACTTTTGTAGATGTGCTAGCCTTCACCATTTACGACACCATCCACTTCCCGAGTAGTGAAGACTTGATAGACTTTGCAACAATTGATGTCTTCCCAGCTCGAATAAATGATACCGCAAACCCTATCCATACCATCCTTGTTGATGTTTACTACACTTTAAATTTTTGCCATGAAAAGAAGGGTAAGCGAATCTTATGTTGTCTATCGATACTATTTGTATGACTCACGACTCACGACTCACATGTTCAAGAGAGGCTATGAAGAAGCATGTCCCATTATTGATCTCAAGATGCTCCAGTTGAGAACAATGAATGGTTGTGAATAGGCAGAAGAATTGGCCAAGCTTGAGGAGAGGAAAATTGTATGGTACCTGCGGTGGAAAGATAGGTAAACTGTGGTTTATCAGTGTGAAGGTTTTCCTAATGTTCCTTTCATGGGTACTCGAGGATGTATTAACTACAACCCTGCTTTGGCATTGTGACAACTTGGCTATCCCATGATGGGGCCACCTTCAGAATTGGAAACCACTCATTTTATTTACAACATGTAGATAAACTATACTGAGACATTGAGGAAGGTCCGAGAAGCTTAGAAGAAGGTCGTTAGAAAAAGAAGAGAGCTGGGAATCAGAAGTTGTGGAGTCAAAGAAGGTTATCGGCAGTAGGTCAAGAACAGGGCTTGGGAAGTTAAGTTACCTTTTAAAAGTCTAGCAACCTCTATAGTTAGTAAACCTCTGCCTCTGATTCTGATGGAAGATGAAGAAATAAAAGGAAAGTTAGCAGAAGCCAATAAAGAAAAGAGAAAATTAGAAGCAAAGTTAGAAAAAATTCGCCAAGCATATGTAGTTTTAAAACATGAAAGTTCTGAGAAAAGCTATGCTCTTGAACAAGCAAACAAAAGGCAAAGGATAGAGCAGGATAGTATGTCAAAAATCAAAAGATGTTTGGAAGCTGCAAATAAGGAACTAGGACTCCGAGGGCAAGAAAGGGATAGGGCTCTGGCCGAAACTCAACAACTTAAGGGTTACTTAAGTGGCTTCAGTACTTAAGAGGGGGGTGAATTGAGTAATTAAGAAACTTTTTCGCAAACCCTTTTTAATACAAATTTCTTAAAGCAATATAATGAATATATATAAAGATGATAAAATGTTTTAAGAGCAGAAAATAAACAATTAAACAATGATAAATAAATTGTAATAAATAAAGAGATAAAGAGAAGAAAAGCATGCACGATATTTATCCTGGTTCGACTACCAACCACTTGTGCCCTACGTTCAGTCTCCGAAACACAGTTCAAGATTTTTCATTATTCAAAATAAGCTTAAAAATAGGTGCTTGCAATCTTTACACAACATGGATACCTCACCCTATATACTAGAGGGATACCTCACCCCCTATGAAGGATACCTCACCTTCTTTACAATAAGGGATACCTCACCCTTTTACTGAGGGATACCTCACCCTCATAATTTCACTAAGGGATACCTCACCCTTTTACAAAAGCCTTTGAGGGATACCTCACCCTCTCAGAAATACAGCAAAGAATAGATGAAAAATAAACTTTCACAAAGAGTAAATATCACAAATTGAGGCACTATAGAGCTCTCTAAGGATATCTCAAGATTTTGGCGAAAAGAACACAGAAAATATGAGAAAATAGTGAATCACGTTTTTGGCACAAGCAAAAATAATTCAAGTGGTTAGGCAACCTTCAGAAGAGACCCAAGGTCTCTATTTATAGATCATTGAAAGAAAATAGTTGTTGGGTACAATTAAAACACTAGTAAAGCAAAATATGGCCATTTCTTTCCATTTTCAAAAGCTTCGTAAAACCATTTCTGAGATACATTATTCGAATATCTTATGAGGTATTCGAATACCTTTGTTTTAAAAAGGCTCGTGAAAACAGATTGGAAGATGGTTATTCGAATACCTCTCAATGTATTCGAATACTTTAGTCAAAACATTTTTATGAGATCAGGTGTATTCGAATACCAAACTGGTTATTTGAATACCTTACTTTTTAAAACAGATTTTGAAAAGCTCTGTATTCGAATGCCATGCATGGTATTCGAATACCTCTGTTGAAAACGTGAAACGTATCAACTTGAAAACCATTCTATTCGAATACCTTGGGGTATTCGAATACCCCTGATATAAAATCAGTTTTAAATACTTTTAAATATCCAGAAAATGATTCTTTAAGTTTGGAAAAATAATTTTGAAAACATTTTTTTGCAACCAAAAATAATGAGATATCCAAAAGGCTCCTTACAAAGATCCTAAGTCCTAAACTATTCTTGAAGGTCTTGGACTTGGTCTTGCCATCATCTTCGTGTTTGTTATCATCAAAACAACTATCTATGTCAGCTAGCCAATTACATTCTCCCCCTTTTTGATGATGACAAACTATCATTGAGAAAAGCATCAGTTCATATAAATTGGAATTCACAAAGTTGTTTAGAGATACTTACTCCCCCTCTTTTTCATAAGAGGTGATTTATATCAGAGATGTGCACAGCAGCTCCCCCTTACTTTTGGAATCCAATTTCCATTTTTGTCTTACCGAACTTTTACTTTTTCTCCCCCTGACTTTTCTCAAACAAGGAATTCAAGCTTTTTCTCCCCTTTTTGTCATGATAAAAAAGATGGGGCAAAATAAAGAATAAGGCTAAACAGAGTATATTCTAGTCCAACAAGATATGTTCATTCATAGCATACAAGAATAGCAACAGAGTTTAATTTTATAAATTTAGCAATATAAGCACAATATTCAGCACATGAGCAAAGATATATTCATTCATAGAACAACTAATTGCATTGTATTATCATCAAAACAATCATTACATTTACCACGAGAATTACTTATATTTGATACCACTTGTTATCAAAATGTAAAACATTTACCACTTGTTATCAAATATAACCACTTGTTGTCAATTTCTTATGAATCTGCCATATATCAAGAGAATCATAGATATTAAATATTTTACCTTGATGAAATATGCTATAGGGATCAGAGCATCGTATAGAATTAACATTATTTACCCTATATGCAATGACAACATTAGCAAGATAATATCCAATTTGGCACTTTTGTCAATGCTAAGCATGCTACTCATGTAAGAAAAATATTTAGTCATTTAAGATAGTCTTGAGCTTTCTTCCATTGAGTATTCCATTTCAATGTACTTGAAGAAAGTCCCCTCATGTCCTCTTCATTCATTTCCCTCAAGTTGAATAAACTTTTTCAATTTAAATGTGTACTTGAGGTAGTTATAACCCTACAAAACAATTCAAAGCATTTTCTTTGGTATCCATTAATTTTTGGATCCATTGAGGTTAGCCAAACTCATAAGCAAATAATCATTCAAAATAATAAGGCAAAATAACAAATGAGTTCACAAGGGCAAAAGATATTTCATTGATTAATTTGGCCAATTAACCACTTATTTGTTACCACTTGTTACTACTTGTTATTACGTTCATACCACTTTGTTTGATACTACTTGTTGCACTTGTTCATATATTTATTAAAATAGTAGCCAATTACATTAAGCAATTACATTAAACATTAAGCACTTGTTCATGTAATTTTCATTTAGGCTCAAACGAAATAAGATATATTTCATCAAAAGCATGTCATCCAGAGAGTCAAATATTTTTACATTGTATTTGCATAAAAAAGAATAGAAACAGAACAGAGATCGTGCTGTAAATTTGGCTTTCAGCCATGTGGTATTTGAATACCTCTTGATGTATTCGAATACCCACCACAAATTTATAAACTTCAGAAAGAGCAAGTATTCGAATGCCTTATAGAGTATTCGAATACTCCAGAGGTAAGTGACAAATACTGATAAAGATGAGTCTCTGGTTATTCGAATACTTGTTGAGTTATTCGAATATACCAACTCATAAAACTATAAGAACGTTGTACTGATGTACGGTATTCGAATACCTTATGATGGTATTCGAATAGACCTATCAGAAAAACATAGATTTTCACGTACAAATGCAATGGTATTTGAATACCATAGGGAGGTATTCGAATAACGTTATCAGAAAAACAAATTAACAAGTTCAGAAGTGCATTATTAGAGAGGAAAACTTACTCGATGATGGAAACGCTTAAAAAAAATGCAAGTCCAAGCTTGATAGAGACAAGGAGGAGAGCTTGGAATTATTTCTAGTCTTATGCTTGCACTTTCAATATGCCAAAGTTAGCTCTCAAATTTTCTT
Organism: Ormosia emarginata; assembly: GCA_029884605.1. Classification (NCBI taxonomy): domain Eukaryota; kingdom Viridiplantae; phylum Streptophyta; class Magnoliopsida; order Fabales; family Fabaceae; genus Ormosia; species Ormosia emarginata. The sequence continues at coordinate 7,605,669 of JAQQTP010000083.1, read as the reverse complement.
GGGTCCTTGAATGTTAGTTTTGGGAATTGTACCCTTGGGAACCCATACCATTTTAGTTCTAATTTTTGTATTAATGTTTTTCTTTGCATTACATGTTGATGCACCATGACCCTTCTTCCCACAATAGAAACATTTAATAAATGGGCTACATGAAATGCTAGAATTAACAAAGAAATTTTTATAAAATTTTTGTTGATTTTTCGGGTTATATCTTATCCCAGCTTTTTCAAAAACAACCCTTTGTTTTCCTAATATGATATTTAAATTATCTTTTCCACAGGTGAATTTTGCAAGGGTGTTCTTTAAATCTTCAATTTCTTTTTCAAGTATATGACATGACAAATAAGATGAAGAAGTAGAAGCATGTGAAGTGCAAATTGAGCATGCATCAATTAATCCAAATGTCTCATTTTCAATTTTTAATTCTTCAATTTATTTATTCAAAATTAGAATTTGATTTTCCAAAGAAGAAATAGTTTTCTTAGATGAAGAAATTAATTTTGTGAGCCTTATCGATTCGTCATGCAATTCTTCGAAAGCTTCTTGAAGTTCATCATAAGAAGGAGATAAGTCAAAGTTAGAAATTACCTCAGTGTCGCTTTCTTCTTCTTCTTCTCCTTTGGTCATAAAGCAGAGATGGGCTTCTTCGCTATCAGTGGAGTCCATATCATTGTCATCCCATGCTATGTAGACTCTTCTTTCTTTGGAGGGTTTCTTTTCAAATTTCTTTGGGGGAAAAGACGATCTTCTTTGAGTTCCCTTTTTCCTGAGAAATTTACTAAATTTTCTTACCAGAAGATTGAGATTTTGTTCATTTAGCTCAACATTGTCCACGTCATCTCCATCATCTTCATCTTCATTATTGATAGGAGAGGTGGTGGCTTTAAGTGCAATCCTTTTGTTTTTCTTATCATTTTCTTCACTTAGGTCATGTCTGTTGAGTTCTAATTCGTGCTCTTGAAGTTTTCCAAAAAGCGTAGCTAATGTCATTGTTGACAAGTCTCTTGATTCAGATATAGCCGTTACCTTAGGCTGCCATATCTTGTATAAATATCTCAACACTTTGTTAATTAAATCTTCATTAGAAAAATTCTTTCCTAATGATGCAATATGATTTATTATGTGGGTAAACCTCTTTTGCATTTCCTGAATGCTTTCAGCATGGTTCATTCTAAATAATTCATATTCACGAGTTAGAGAATTAATTCTCGACCTCTTAACTTCACTAGTACCCTCATGGGTAACTTGTAAAGTGTCCCACATTTCTTTAGCAGTTTTACAATTTGAAATTCTAAAAATTCATCATACCCCAAAGTAGTGGTAATGATGTTTTTGGCTATCAAGTTATATTGAACTTTTCTTTTATCATCTTTAGACCAATCATTTCTAGGTGTCTCGATTTTTACACCATCAACAACTCATGTAGGTATAAATGCGCCATTTTTTACAGCATCCCACACATCTAGATCAATAGCCTCGATAAATATTTTCATTCTTTCCTTCCAATATGCATAACCATCCCCATTGAAAAAGGGTGGTCGATTTATGGAAGTTGCTTCTGAAAAACCATTTGATGAAGCCATGTACTCTTGAAGCGGCTAAGCTCTTTATACAAGAGTCTAGCTCTGATACCACTTGTTACCCAAGTGGCTTAAGTACTCAAGAGGAGGGGTGAATTGAGTAATTAAGAAACTTTTTCGCAAACCCTTTTTAATACAAATTTCTTGAAGCAATATAATGAATATATATAAAGATGATAAAATGTTTTAAGAACAGAAAATAAACAATTAAACAATGATAAATAAATTACAATAAATAAAGAGATAAAGAGAAGAAAAGCAGGCACGATATTTATCATAGTTCGACCACCAACCACTTGTGGCCTACGTCTAGTCCCCGAAACATAGTTCGAGATTTTTTACTATTCAAAACAAGCTTAAAAACTGGTGCTTGCAACCTTTACACAACAGGGATACCTCGCCCTATATACTAGAGGGATACCTCACCCTCTATGAAGGACACCTCACCTTCTTTACAACAAGGGATACCTCACCTTTTTACTGAGGGATACCTCATCTTTTTACTGAGGGATACCTCACCCAATTTCACTAGGGATACCTCACCCTTTTACAAAAGCCTTCGAGGGATACCTCACCCTCTCAGAAATACAACAAAGAATAGATGAAAAATAAACTCTCACAAAGAGTAAATATCACAAGTTGAAGCACTATAGTGCTCTCTAAGGATATCACAAGATTTTGGCGAAAAGAGCACAGAAAATATGAGAAAATAGTGAATCGCATTTTTGGCACAAGTAAAAATAATTCAAGTGGTTGGGCAACCTTCAGAAAAGACCCAAGGTCTTTATTTATAGAGCATTGAAAGAAAATAGCCGTTGGGTACAATTAAAACACCAGTAAAGCAAAATATGGTCGTTTCTTTCCATTTTTGAAAGCTTCGTAAAACCATTTCTGAGATACGTTATTCGAATACCTTATGAGGTATTCGAATACCTTTGTTTTAAAAAGGCTCGTGAAAATAGATTGGAAGATGGTTATTCGAATACCTCTCAATGTATTCGAATACTTCAGTCTAAAAATGTTTTTCTGAGATCAGGTGTATTCGAATACCAAACTGGTTATTCGAATACCTTACTTTTTAAAACAGATTTTGAAAAGCTCTGTATTCGAATGCCATGCATGGTATTCGAATACCTCTGTTGAAAACGTGAAACGTATCAACTTGAAAACCATTCTATTCGAATACTTCATGGGGTATTCGAATACCCCTGATATAAAATCAGTTTTAAATACTTTTAAATATCCAGAAAATGATTCTTTATGTTTGGAAAAACAATTTTGAAAACATTTCTTTGCAACAAAAAATAATGAGATATCCAAAAGGCTCCTTACAAAGATCCTAAGTCCTAAACTATTCTTGAAGGTCTTGGACTTGGTCCTGCCATCATCTTCGTGTTTGTTATCATCAAAACAACTATCCATGTCAGCTAGCCAATTACATTAAGGAGTGGCTTATAAATGCCAAAGCAGCACTGAATGATGCTCTTCAACAAATGGATAGTATGAGGCAACAAATGATGATGATATCAGCCAGTTATGAGGACACTCTCAAAATTGAGAGGTTGCACACAGACAAAGAGATTGGAGGGTATGAAGCAGCATTGCAACAAGGACAAGAAGACTTGCGAAAGTTGATGGATCAGGTGAAACAACAACACAAAGACATCATTGAATGGAAAGAAGAAACACACTTTTGGATGGACCACTTCACGAGACTAGTATGCCTCGCCAACTTGGCAATTACAGACATTCCATATTATTTAAAGATGGCTGATGAGATGGTCGATCCTGTTAAGACACCGACAGAGATTAATGATTTCATAGAGTATTATAAGAGTCTTATTGAACAAATGAAGCAGATGATCAAGGTGTACTTGGTTGAGAATAGCTAGACAATGATGTAATAGGATGAAAATTGTATACTACTCTCAATGACGTTGATGATTTTTTCAATTGAATGAAGTATGCCTTTTTGTTCTTCTGATCCCATGTTTACTTGAGACTAATACTTTTGAACGAGAGTTCTAACAATTGGTCATGACGAGAAAGATCAAAGATACTCACTCAAGTCTATTTGGTACAAATTAATAATGGTTTTCTAATAAACAAATAATAATCATGGTTATTTATAATAAATTGTACCTTAACTGTTAACAGGAAATTTAGAACCATTGGGCGACTAAGGAAAGAAGACACTAATCAAACCTGAGTTCACAACACAAAGGCTTGAACAAAGCTTGCGGCAATGGCATCCGAAAACGAAGGAAGGAATGTAAGTATAGAAGTAGAAGAAGTGAAAGGAAAGGTGAATGAGATGATAGAGTCTTAGAGAAGAATAGAAGAAATGTTGTTAGCCATAAGGGAGACCCTCAATTTGATGGGGGCAATCAGAGTTACAGAAGCAAATGGGCATATTTATATAATGCTTCCATGAGGACAAACCCTGTAGTCACTACTGAGATACCTGTTGTGGGAGGAACATCAAATGCTGCATCACTAGTACTTCCTATCAGAGAAGGATATCATTCCTTGCAAGAAACTCAAAATGAAGTTCATGGCAATGCAGAGTATGCATAGGAACCACCACACATGTCTATCCCGATGCCAACGAGATTTCCTGTTGGGATTGGTCATGTGGCCATCCAAAATGATAAGATGAGAGAAGCATGAATGGAAAAGATGGAAGAACAAATTAAAGCGATTAAGGGTCCTGATGTGACCACGGCAAATGTACCGGATCGTCAAGTAATAAAAATGGTGAGAAACCGGATATCGTTCTCAGGGATCGATGGCCAAATACCAATTCACGAAATTAGCTACTATTTAAACCAAGATTTAGATCAAAGTGAGCTCTAATAACAGAACAAAAGAAACACATGAACTCATGCAATGACAATATTTTTGGATTTTTATAATTGGCAAATTAATAAACACTTGGTATGTAAAACGGTTGAAATTCAGTTTATGAAAGAGTTGGGATGAAGCTTCATTTGATTTCACCTATTGCATATCAATTGGAATTAATGCAAGCTACTATTCCTATTTTATCACTGAATTCTCTAATTTAATCAAACCCTAATTCCTTAGGCGATTGACCCTTTGTTCCCAATTAAAAATCCTAATTCCTTAGGTGAATCTAAGAAATAACAAGCATTACGGTTTAGAATTCAAAGAGCTGACAAGCAAATAAATAACTATTCTTAGCCTAGAGATAAGCAAGGTTCATAATCTCGTAGCACAAATCATATAACAAATTTCCATTCAATATACAATCCAAAAAATCATCCTAAAGAGAATCAATCTTTAGAAAGCATTAGGAGAAGAGATCATAAACTCAAAACAGAGTAGCAACTTGTATTAAGTAAACCCAATATCAATTACAAACAGGTTTCATCAAAATCCACCTAATCCCAATAAAGGGAAATTTAGCTATTCATGGCAACAATGATAAAAACTAAAATAAGGGAAAAGAATAGAGAAAACTCCATAAGCAAGTGAAGATCTGATTCGTTTCCATGATTTCTTCTCTTCAGAATATCCCAAAACTCTCCAGAATGGGAATAACTCGTGCCTTCTTGCCTCCTCTGCTCCTGACCGCCCCAAATTAGGTCAGAAATATGAACTTATACTCTGTCTAGAGCGCCTAGGAACTGCGTTTGGAGCGTTCAGGCGCTATACGTCCAGAACGTCCTTTTTCTTCATAATCCAGAGCGCCTAGGCACTTCGTCTTGAGCACCTAGGCACTCAGCTTCCAGGGAATGCCTGCTGAGTTCTTCTAGGGTGCCTGGGTGCTGCTTCTGGAGCTCCTAGGCACTGAGCATCTAGAAAATAAGCCCTTGATCTTCTTTGGAGGCTTTAAGACCTCTCTTCTTTGGTGCTTTCCTGCAAAGACAAAGAAAAATAATGAGGATTCCCCATCCTTTTGATCAACTAAGCTCAATCACAGCCTCACAACAAACTTTGCAAATTATCAAAGTAATAAGCAGTATAAAAAGTAAAACAAGGGAGATTATATTAGAAATAAAAGACATCTAACCATGCCTTTAGCGTGGTTATCAAACTCCCCCAAACTTAACATTTGCCACGTCCTTGAGCAAAGAAACAAAACAATAGGCAAAGCAACCAACCAAGCAGTCCTACGAGTATAACCCACAACTATGCAGATTGAAGTTCAAAGGAAATGAGAAGTTGGAGTAATACCAACAATACACTGATCAATCACCACTTGGAAATTAATGGATTTGGCAACCAATGCATGCAAAATGATTTCAGGTAAATGCTCACTCATTCTCTCTTGTGTTTAGGCTTATGTTTCTCTCAGTCAACATACTGTGACCCATCCCTCATGAATTTGATTTTCATCTCAAACATGCAAGCTCATGATTCACACAGTGTAACAATCAGAAGGACAATATTCAAAACTTCATTGGTGCTAAGGTATAAGGTAAATGAAATGAACATATAAACAACTACCTTAGAGAGCAAGTGAGCATTGGTATTTCTAACAAATCATCAACTTACAAATCTCGTACCTTTTAAATTTTCTCTAAACAATTTTCCCAGTAACCTTCATGGTCTCAAAGGGGTACCTGATCAATATGTCAAGTATTACCCAGTAAGCCATCAGTCTCAAAGGGATAGCCATTCGGCAAGCCAACTCTCATATTTTCTTTTTCTTCTTCTATTTTTTTTTCTAACTCAAAACAAACCAACATAAAATTATCCCATTCCAAACCTAGTTTCTTGTCAACCCCTTAAAATATTACTTCCAATGCTCACCTAGTCTCTTCAGATGGGTCAGATGTCACTCACATGGCTAGGTTAAGTAGAAGGGTTCAACAAAGAAAGAGAATCATTAAGCTCAAGGGCAATGCAAAAGATGTGATCATTAGGTTAGCTTTTGGGTGTTGGCTCAACAAACAAAATGCCTTAATTATGACCAATCATTGTGCAAATCATGAGAGCATCAGAGAATCAGGCAAATTTAGGAGAGTAAAGCCTCACAAGTGTCCATTCAATAATTAAATAATGTTGAAGGTTCAATACTCATACCCAGGACAATGAATGCAAATTATTCACCAAAAGTGGTGTCAAACCATTAACAATCGAGTAACAAGATTCATGCAAGTATGGTATGAAACCATTTCTAATGAACTTCAAACAACAAGATCACACAGTTTCCAGGCTACACAAGTAAGCATGCAAATTGATTGATTCCACCACAATAACATCACACATTTTTTTTTTTAACTAAACTCCCCCAAACTTACTCTCATGCTTGTACTTGAGTAATGACCCAAAACACACAAGGAAAAATAAAGACAAATGAATGAAAATGCAAAACAATAAAAATAAAAGACAAGGAAAATAGAAACTCCCCCTTGTAGATCAATGAGCTATGGGCAGAGATGATCAATCATCCTTGCTCTCACTGTCATCTCTATTAGGGTCAGCTCTGCCTTCACTTGATGAGTCTTCCTCTAGAAGTGGAATGCTGCCTAAGGCATCTGGATCAACATTGAGCTGGATAGCTAAGTTCCTTAGCATACCTTCTAACACTTGGCTTGACTGAACTATATAGTTCTCGATATGTCGGAGACGACGCTCTACTCCACCGGAAGAAGGCTCAAGGCGGGGACGAGGTGGCCTGGCTGCACGGGCTCGAGCAGCTGGAGGAATCTGAGTGGGGTCATCATCTTGCAAGTAACGGTTAATCATGGCCACGTCCACAGCTGGAGCTGGCCTGATTGAGACATCACCACTGATCTCCACCCCAGCTGCCCGACAAAGCTGCGTGATAAGGCTGGGGTACCATAACCTAGACCGCCGGGTCCTACTATGTGCTAGAGTTTGAATGTTACGAGAGATCAGTAAGCCCGCATCCACTGATCTTCCAGTAACAATGGCGAAAATTAGTAGCGCTCGGTCTCCATTCACCTCTTGATGGTGAGAACTGGGGTAGAATCCAGCTTCAGAAAATATGCACCAAGCCTTGGGAATTCAGAGCAGATCAGACTTCTTTAGAAATTTTGGGTAGCCTCCCGAGTCAAGTTCCCACTGTGCCTCCTGCTTGTATATGGTTCGCAGCACTAGGTCAGGGTTTAATGTCTCTTTCTTAAGTTTTGTGTACCCACAATCACCCACTTCTTCGGGTGTCTCCAGAAATCGGTCCAGAGTTTGCGCATCAAATAGAATGCGATGACCCCGGACGTATGACTCAAATTTGTTTCGGTCATCATCCTCTGACCGAAATGCATTTGCATAGAATTCTCGGACAATGGAAGCAGACCCACCGACTGGCAATTTACAAAGTTTTGACTAATTCCTCCTTAGGATTTGGTTGAAGATCTCATCATATTCACCATTCCCCAAGAATATACCTCTTTCGGATACAAATCACCAGTTATAGAGGACTTCATTTAGGCGCTTCTCATGTTCCGCAGAAAGGAATAACTCAGCATTAAACGCTGCCTGTTGGCATGAGCTCTCAGCCTGGGTCTTGCGTTTACGCGTAGGCTGGATCTTGGGTGCCATGAATCTGCAAATGGAACAGAGACAGTATGAGTGTATAATTCAGGAGTTTAGAATCTATCAGAACCTGTACACAGGTAATGTGTGTTCTCTTAGAACAGGCACATCAAATCAGGATATGCACATCAAATCCATAATTCTTTATTTCACTTCAGGGCATCAATTCACAACATGCATATTTCAACTAGACCAAAAATTACCCAATTGAAGTAGAATCACAGTCAAAGTACCCAAAATCTTGAAAATTCCCATTAACCCAAAATCACTCATACACAATCAATGTGTCAATCAATTCAACAGTGAAAATAGGCACATTCCAGCATCAAAAAAATATATCAAATCCAAGAGAGAACTCATACGTGAAATGGCAAATCACACAACCCAAGCATTTACATAAAAATGAAGCATTAAAATGAGGGAAAGAGAAAAACTCACTTGGATGGCAAGGAATCAAGAGGGAGAGACCAAAAATGCAAAAATATGAATGGAAGCGTGAGGAAAGGGGATTAGTGGGTTGTAAAGAAAAGAAAAGGAACGGGGGAGAGGAGTGGGGTACGATGGAAAGAGTGAGAAGGAGAGGAAAATGACAGAGAGAGAGAGAGAGAGAGTTAGGAGAGGTGTAGGGTTCGGGTAGTGGGGCGTGAGAAGGGAAGATAGAGATTAGGGAAAAAAAAATGAAAGGGAAGGGAAGGGTTCTATGTTTTAAAACGCGAGAACTGATATGGCGCCTAGGCGCTATGTCTGTGATGCCTAGGTCTTGAGCTCTTTTTTTATTTTTATTTTTATTTTTATTTTTATTTTTTTTTTTTTTTTTTTTTTTTATTTTTTTATTATTTTTTAAAACTAGCGCCTAGACGCTAAAATAACAGCGTCTAGACGTTTGTGTGCTAGGAATAACATGCCAAGGGTGCCTAGGTGCCCTGTTTACAGCGCTTGGGCGCTATATAGGCAGAGAAGGAAGTCATTATCGTTGTTAATAACGCCTAGGCACTACAGAGAAAGCGCCTGGGCACTCTTACTGGAAGATTGAAGCTTCTGCAAACTTGTTTCTACTCCCTGATTCTCAGTAAAAGTTCCCCAACCCAGTTCTTCTTCACTTGTTTTCCACTCAATCATTTCACTCATCATCAAAAAATAGGGTTGCAAATCAAAATCATATCCAACCTGCAACAATTAATCAAAAGCAAAATAGTAAAATGTAACAAGAATGAAAGAAAACAAAACCAAGCTTGGGTTGCTTCCCAAGAAGCATTTGTTTAACGTCATTAGCTCGACATTGTGCTGCTTCACATGGACATCAAATTGATGGACTCCCTTCTTCGCTCAATATCTCCCCCAAAGTAGGGTTTGAGCCTTTGCCCATTCACCTTGAAGCTTCTATCCAAGTTCGGGTCCTTCACCTCCACTGTGCCATTAGGGAACACTTGCTTGATCTCAAAAGGGCTAGACCACCTAGACTTGAGCTTTCCAGGAAACAACTTCAATCTTGAATTGAATAAGAGCACTAGTTGACCTTCCCGAAATTCTTTCCGTACAATCCTTTTGTCATGCCATCTCTTTGTGTTCTCCTTATAGATCTTGGCATTTTCATAGGCAGAGTTTCGAAATTCTTCAAGTTCATGAAGCTGTAGGATCCTTGACCCCCTTGCTTTGGCCAAATCAAAGTTCAAGTACTTTGTTGCCCATAACGCCTTGTGTTCCAGCTCCAGGGGTAAATGGCAAGCTTTGCCATAAACCAATTAGAATGGAGACATACCAATCGGAGTCTTAAAGGTTGTTCTATATGCCCACAGAGCATCATTCAGCTTCATTGCCCAATCCTTTCTAGAAGAGTTCACTGTTTTCTCCAAGATTTGTTTCAATTGATGGTTAGACACCTCAACTTGGCCTCTTGCCTGCGGGTGATACAGAGTGGCGACTCTATGATGAACAATGTATTTTCTCAACAAAGCCTCAAGCTTCCTATTGCAAAAATGGGTACCCTCATCACTTATTAGGGCCCGGGGCACCCCAAACCTTGAGAATATTTGCTTCTTCAAGAACCCAATCACAACATTGGCATTATTTGTTTGAACAGCGACGACTTCCACCCATTTTGAAACGTAATCCACAGCCACCAAGATGTATACCTTAGAGTATGAAGAAGGAAAAGGGCTCATGAAGTCGATAACCCAAACATCAAACACTTCAACTTCTAAGATGGGATTCTGGGGCATCTCATTCCTCTTTGAGATATTTTCGGTTCTTTGACACCTATCACAATTCTTGACATATGTGAACGCATCCTTGAAAAGTCATGGCCAAAATAACCCCGATTGTAGGACCTTAGCTGCTGTCCTATCTCCACTAAAATACCCACCATACCCAGAGTCATGACAATGCCAGAGAATCTGCTCTTGTTCCATTTCCGATACACATCTCCTCAATAGTCCATCAACACCTCTCTTGTACAGGAATGGTTCATCCCATACATAAAACCTAGCTTCATGGAGGAATTTTTTCTGCTGTTATGAAGTAAAATATACTGGTACCACCTTTCCCACTTTGAAGTTAGTTATATCCGCATACCATGGCAAATTCATCATGGCCAATAGCTGCTCATCACAAAACTGGTCATTGATTAGCCTTTTTTCTTCACTCTCTTCTGCACTTTCTAACCGAGACAAGTGATCTGCCACAGGATTCTCGGTTCTTTTCCTATCTCTTATCTCCAAATCAAACTCTTGAAGCAATAAGATCCACCGAATAAGCCTTGGTTTCGAGTCTTGCTTGGCGACCAAATACCTGATAGCTATATGATCTGTATAAACAACCACTTTGGAGCCCACTAAGTAAGAACGAAATTTGTAAAATGCATAAACAACAGCCAATAGTTCTTTTTTAGTGGTTGTATAATTAAGTTGTGCAGCATTCAAAACATGACTTCCATAATAAATTACATGCAGCAACTTATTTTTCCTTTGGCCTAAAACTACACCTATAGGAGTGTCACTAGCATCGCACATAATTTCAAATGGCAAATCCCAATCAGGTGCAGCAACAATTAGTGCAGTGGTCAGCTTATGCTTTAAAATGCTAAAAGCTAACATGCATGGCTCATTAAAGAAGAAGGGGGCATCTTTTACAAGAAGATCACTAAGAGGTTTAGCAATTTTTGGAAAGACTTTTATGAATCTCCTGTAAAAGCCAGCATGCCCTAAAAAACTACGAATGCCCTTTACATTGGTGGGAGGGGGAAGTTTTTCAATATCTTCAATCTTGGCATGATCAACCTCTATCCCTTTAACAGAGATACGGTGCCCTAAGACAATTCCCTCTCTCACGATGAAATGGTATTTCTCCCAATTTAAAACCAAATTTGACTCTTCACATCTTTTCAACACTAATGATAAGTTATGCAAGCAATTATCAAAAGAAGAGCCAAAGACAGAGAAGTTATCCATAAAAACTTCGATATGTTTTTCAATCACATCGGAGAATATGGACATCATACACCTTTGAAATATGGTCGGTGCATTGCAAAGTCCGAAGGGCATCCTTCTATAGGCAAACACTCCATAGGGGCATGTAAAAGCAGTCTTCTCTTGATCTTCAGGAGCCACTGGAATCTGGTTATAGCCGGAGTATCCATCTAGAAAACAATAGTACTCATGGCCAGCCAATCGTTCTAACATCTGGTCAATGAAAGGAAGAGGGAAGTGATCCTTCCTTGTAGCATCATTCAACTTCCTATAATCAATGCACACCCTCCATCCAGTCACAGTCCTAGTGGGAATCAAGTCATTGTTTTCATTCCTGATCACTGTTGTCCCACCCTTCTTAGGCACCACTTGGACAGGACTAACCCACGGACTGTCTGAAATGGGGTATATAAGACCAGTATCAAGAAGCTTGAAGATTTCCTTCCGAACCACCTCCTTTATTACCGGATTAAGCCTCTTTTGTGGTTGCACGACTATTTTGTGGTTCTCCTCCATGAGAATTTTGTGCATACATAAAGAAGGGCTTATCCCTTTTAAATCTCCGATTGACCATCCAATAGCTTCCTTATGATCCCGCAGCACTCTCAACAGTTTTTCCTCCTCCAATTTACTCAAGTCGGAGCTAATGATGATAGGATAAGAGTTTTGCTCACCAAGAAAAGAGCATTTCAAATGTGTGGGCAATGACTTGAGTTCAACCTTCGGTGCTTCATTTTTCTTCTGGTTGGCTTTCTCTTTTCCTCTCACTAATTCCTCCTATTCCAGTTGTGTAGTCATAGGATAGGGAGATGAGGCTTCCAATAAGCCAATTACTTCTCTCACCAATAAGTCATCCTCTCCTTCAACTTCTTCCTTTGAATCAACAAGGAATTTTTCAAGGGGCAAAGAAGGGTTATTTTCTTTACATGACTTAGAGATAAGAGATTCAAGCATATCAATACTAAAACATCCTTCTCTATCTCCTGGATGCTTCATAGCCTCAAACACATTAAAAGTGACAGCTTCATCTTTGACCTTCAGAGTCAAAGTTCCATCCGCTACATCAATAAGAGCTCTCCCAGTTGTAAGGAATAGCCGACCCAATATCAATAGAATGTCTCTATCCTCTTCCATGTCTAAACAATGAAATCCACCGGGAAGATGAATTTGTCCACTTTCACCAAGACGTCTTCAACTACTCTATACGGATGCTTCACTAACCTATCCGCAAATTGGAGAGTTGCCATGTTAAGCTTTTTTTGTTCAATCCCCAATTGCTTGAAAATGGACAACGACATGAGACTTATGCTTGCACCAAGATCACATAAAGCTTTCCTAAATGTTCTGTCACTAATAGTGCACAGAATTGAGAAACTTCCAGGATCTTTAAGCTTAGGAGGAAGCTTTTTTTGTAGGATTGCACTACACTCCTCCGTAAGCATAATGGTCTCTTCGTTTCCAATCATTCTCTTCTTAGACTACATCTCCTTCATGAATTTCACATAGGAAGGCATTTGCTCCAGAGGTTCGGCAAATGGGATGTTGGTTTGTAACATATTGAATACCTCTAAAAACTTCCCAAACTATTTTTTATCATGCTCCTTCTTGAATCTTTGGGGAAATGATAACTTGATAGTTGGCGATGGAATCTTCACTGCTTGTTCTTTTTGTGACTCCTTTTCATTGGAGTCATTGGACAAATCACCTTGAGATACTTCAACTTGCTCGTGTGGCACTTCTTCATTGGTTTTCTCTTTCCTTGGTTGAGGCTCGAGTACCTTCCTACTCCTAGTTGTTATAGCTAAAGCATATTCATTTCCTCTAGGATTTGGGACTGTGTCACTTAATGAACCGGGGGGGCTTTCCGAAATCTATTTTGCAAGCTAGCCCACCTGAGTTTCCAAATTATAGATTGAAGCATCTTGATTTCTGAACCCAGCTCTTGTTTCCTCCATAAAATCAATAGTGGTTTTAACAAAAGATGAGGTTTGTGTAGCCAACTTCTCTAAGGCTAACTCCCAAGAAGCCTTTTTCTCATTAGACTGAAGTTGGGATGATGAAGGACCTTGATATAATGACTGTTGAGAGTGTCCTGGGAATCCCATCTGCTGTCTTGGTTGAGCTTGATTTTCTTGATTACTCCACGAAAAATTTGGGTGATTCCTCCACCCTAAGTTGTACGTGTTGGAGTAAGGATTATTTTGTTGCCTTGGAGGATTGTTCATGAAGTTCACTTGCTCTTGAGCTGGAGGTCCAAACATATTTCCTGGACAATCCACACTCCCATGTTCACCTCCACAGAAATCACAGGCCAAAGGAGCATTGCTCACCGCATTCACACTAAGAGTGTCGACCTTTTTTGTGAGATTCTCAAGCTGTTGAGTCAAAATCTTGTTTTGAGCCAACAGTGCATTCATGGAATCAATCTCCAAGTACCCTTTTTTTACTACAGCTCTTTCCCCATTCCTCTGGTAGTCATTATTGGCCATCATCTCAAACAACTCCCAAGCTTCCTCTGGGGTCTTATAATTCAACGCCCCACCTGCTGCAGCATCAACCATGACTCTGGTTTGAGGTAGCATGCCATTATAGAAACTCTGCACTTGGATCCAGAAGTCAAAACAACAATGTGCACCTTTCTTCAGTATTTTATTATATCTGTCCCAAGCCTCACTGAGAGATTCCCCATCATGCTGTCTGAAAGAAGTAATCTCGTTTCTCAGTTTTGTAGCCTTGGAAGGAGGAAAGTACCTCGTGAGAAATTTCTGGACCAAGACAGCCCAAGTGGTAATGCTTCCCCTAGCCAATGAGTCTAACTAATTCTTAACTTTGTCCCTCACAAAGAAAAGAAATAATCTCAGACGAATAGCATCTTCACTCACCCTATTGAGCTTCACAGTATCACAAATTTGCAAGAAACCTGATATATGTGCATGTGAGTCCTCATTGTCAAATCCTCCAAACTGATTGTTCTGAACTAAATGGAGTAGAGCCGGCTTCAATTCAAAATTATTTGCCTAAACTAGAGGTCTTGTTATGCTTGTTCCACACCCATCCATGTTAGGAATAGAGTAATTCATGAGAGTCCTAACAGGTGGTTGTGGTGGTGGAGGATCTACATTTTTTCTATTGTCTACCATGTCTTCAACAACTGCTTGAGTGCCACCCAAATTCCTTCTTCTTTCTCTGGTTTGCTTTCTCAAAGCTCTTGCAGTTTTTTCTATTACAGAGTAAAAAAGAAGGTTGTCCGGATGAATGGTACCTCACATACACTTGAGACACAATATTAGAATAAAAATAATTCAATGAAATAAGTGGACTAAAGAAACTAAACACTAAAATGAATAAACGAAAGAGAAATTGTTTAAACTAGTAGCTGCCTTTGATATTACCGATATTGGGAAAATCGATCCCTGGCAACGGCGCCAAAAACTTGATGTGACCACGGCAAGTGTACCGAATCGTCAACTAATAAAAACGGTGAGAAACCGGATATCGTTCTCAGGGATCGATGACCAAATACCAATTCATGAAATTAGCTACTATTTAAACCAAGATTTGGATCAAAGTGAGCTCTAATAACAAAACAAAAGAAACACATGAACTCATGCAATGACAATATTTTTGGATTTTTATAATTGGCAAATTAACAAATACTTGGTATGCAAAACGATTGAAATTCAGTTTATGAAAGAGTTGGGATGAAGTTTCATTTGATTTCACCTATTGCATATCAGTTGGAACTAATACAAGCTACTATTCCTATTTTATCACTGAATTCTCTAATTTAATCAAACCCTAATTCCTTAGGCGATTGACCCTTTGTTCTCAATTAAAAACCCTAATTCCTTAGGTGAATCTAAGAAATAACAAGCATTACGGTTTAGAATTCAAAGAGGTGACAAGCAAATAAATGACTATTCCTAGCCTAGAGATAAGCAAGGTTCATAATCTCATAGCACAAATCATATACCAAATTTTTATTCAATATACAATCTAAAAAATCATCCTAAAGAGAATCAATCTTTAGAAAGTATTAGGAGAAGAGATCATAAACTCAAAATAGAGTAGCAACTTGTATTAAGTAAACCCAATATCAATTACAAACAGGTTTCATCAAAATCCACCTAATCCCAACAAAGGGAAATTTAGCTATTCATGGCAACAATGATAAAAACTAAAATAAGGGAAGAGAATAGAGAAAACTCCATAAGCAAGTGAAGATCCGATTCGTTTCCACGATTTCTTCTATTCAGAATATCCCAAAACTCTCCAGAATGGGAATAACTCGTGCCTTCTTGCCTCCTCTGCTCATGACTACCCCAAATTAGGTAGAAAATATGAACTTATACTTTGTCCAGAGCGCCTAGGCGCTGCGTCTGGAGCGCCTAGGCGCTATACGTCCAGAACATCCTTTTTATTCATAATCCAGAGCGCCTAGGCGCTTCATCTTGAGCGCCTAGGCTCTCAGCTTCCAGGGAATGCCTGCTGAGTTCTTCTAGGGCGCCTGGGCGCTGCTTTTGGAGTGCCTAGGTGCTGAGCATCCAGAAAACAAGCCCTTGATCTTCCTTGGAGGCTTTAAGCCATCTCTTCTTTGGTGCTTTCCTGCAAAGACAAAGTAAAGTAATGAGGATTCCCCATCCTTTTGATCAACTAAGCTCAATCACAGCCTCACAACAAACTTTGCAAATTATCAGAGTAATAAGCAGTATAAAGAGTAAAACAACGGAGATTATAATAGAAATAAAAGACATCTAACCATGCCTTTAGCGTGGTTATCAGGTCCTAGCACCTATGGACCCCTTGGGATAGAAGAATTATGCCCTACTACTAATATCATCATTTCCAAGGATTTCAAAATTTCAGAATTCGTCAAATATGATGGAAGCACCAATCATGTCTTCCACCTGAAAACATACATTACCAAAATGTCAATTTGGTCAAAGGATTGGAAGTTTCTTATTAGCTTCTTTCATGAAAGTTTGACTGGGTCTGCTTTGGAATGGTGTATCCAACAAGACTTTTCTAAAATCTCTTCTTGGGATGATTGGGCAAACTTATTCATGGGGCAATATCGGTTCAACCTGGATACATCCCCAACCCGAGAGCAGTTAGGAACATTGCAGAAGAGAAATGAGGAAACATTCAAACAGTATTCCCAGAGGTGGAGAGCTCTCGCAGCATAAGTACAATTGCCATTGACTCTGACAGAAATGTGCTCATACTTCTTGGGGACCTTTGGAGCTCCCTATATTAGGACAATAGCGGGCATTGCGTACCGAGACTTTACTGATTTGATTGTTGCTAGGGATAGGATTAAAATTTTGGTAAAACTTGAAAAATTGCAACCAGTAATAATGAAAATGGTTTCAAGAAAAGATTTTCCCCTAAGAAAAATGAGCCAGAAGTGAGTTACATACAAAATCTACAACCTTTACAACCTAGATATTCACTATCTTACCCTACATATCGACCACCTCCATATAACCCAAACACTTACCCTCCTTATCAGACACTTACACATTCTCATCCATCTGGCCTAACTGCTCCTCCTATGAATACACTTCAAATCCCGCAACTCCAAATCAATAATGTTTCCGTACCTCACCCATATCACCCAATCTATACCCAATACCTATCTCCACCTTCATAACATTTCCCAAATCACCCACAACCTTACCAAACTTCCAAAATCAAGGTCATTCCTGTTCCCAAAATCTACCTCATTTCCCAAAACTATTCATTTCAAACGCAGATTTATTCCAAAGGTTGTTTGATGCTCACCTTATCTCAGGAAATCCTACACATCCCCTATAACCATCGTTTCCAACATGGTACAACCCGATTTTAACTTGTAAGTATCATATGTATATCCCAGGGCACTCAATTAAAGACTGTGAGTTATTCAAGACTGCCGTAAAGAAGCTTATTTCTTATGGAAAACTTGACATCTAGGAGGAGGCTGGGCCCAGTATTGTCAATAACCCAATTCCTAATCATGGTGGAAGGAATGAGGCGAATGCTATAGAGATGGAAGGACCACCAATAAGAAAGGTAATGAGCCTATGTACACCAATGACTGAAATATTTGAGGGATTGAAGAAAGCAGGTTACAATATCACTACACCAGCTACATCAATGAAAGGAGATGAAAAGTGTGATGAAGAATCAAGTTGTGCTTTTCATTGTGGGAGAATAGGACATGATATCGAAAACTGTTAGGACTTTAAAGTTTGAGTCCAAGGTTCACTCACTTTGGGAGTAATACAGGTTAGGCAAAGGGTAGCTTCCTCTGAAGAGGTTAATGTGGTTGAACATTTTGTGCTCAATGTGCCACATCTCAACCAAGCCCCGACGCCAGGGAAAGTAGTGGTGACAGTCAAGAAGTCAACGCCATTTGCTTATAATAATACTCACTCAGTGCCATGGAATTATGAAGCAAAGGTAGCCAAAGGCTCGAGTGGCTGAAATACACCAGGATGAAGAGTCCGTGACAAATATAATTACAAGGAGTAGGCGATACTATAGCCCAGTAGAAATAGAGAAGAGGAAAGAGGGAAACTCAAAAGAAGAGGATAGAGAAAAAGAAGAAGAGGAAGAATTTATGAAGATCATGAAACAAAGTGAATATGATGTAATGGAACAGTTAAAGATGACTCTAGCAAGGATTTCTCTATTGTCACTTGTCTTGACATCTGAGTTACCTCGAAAAGCATTACTAAGAGTTCTGAATGAGACCTATGTTAAACTCGAAGTTACCCCTGAAAATGTTGTCAGCATAATGGACCCTGTGAAGCATGTCAACATGATCATATTTACTAATGAAGAGATCTTCTCTCGGTCTGAGAAAAACCCACGAGCCTTATATATAACCCTTAAATGTAAAGCGTATATAGATGCAAAGGTTTTGATTGATGGGGGGTCCGCACTAAATATCTTACCGAAGTCAACTCTAACCTCATTGTCAATGAGTGAGGATGAATTATCTCCTCGAGAAATGGTGAGGGCCTTTGACAGAAATAGGAGAAGCATTTTGGGAAAGGTGACGTTACCACTAGAGATTCGCCCAAGTAAGTTTCAAGTGTTATTCCAAGTTATGGACATGGAACCTGGTTACACTATGCTCCTAGGGAGACCATGGATCCATGCCGCTAGTGCTGTTCTTTCCACCCTGCATCAGAATGTTAAGTACATTGAAAATGGGTTACTCATCACCATACACGGAGAGAAAGAAATTATGTTGTCAAAACCAGTTTCAGTGCCATATATAGAGAGTGCAGAGAAAGATAAGGAGAATTTGTGGCATAGTTTTAAAGTAATTGAGACAAAATTCAGTAGGAATGAATGCCAAATACAAAAAGTGAATCAGGTGGTGGGTCGAATCATGGCTAACAATGGGTACTAGAAAGGAAAGGGCTTGGGCTCGCAATTGTAAGGCACTCGATCACCGGTGTCATTTCCAGAAAAGTTAGATAAGTTTGGATTGGGATATGAAGCATCTCTGCAAGAAAAAATAGAGAATCTGACTCTGGAAAAGAGGAATGATATGGGCAAAATGAAGCACATTCCTCATCTGGGGGAAGCGTTCACGACACTAGCCGAGGTAATCATGCCTGAAGAAGTCCTTCGTCCCTAATGCTGTCTCACTATTAATGCACTGCATGAAGAAGGTCCAGAAGAGCGCAAAATAAAGTTGCATGTTTATTCAGCATTCCTCCTTGTTACACTTTTGGCTTATCTTCTTTGCATTTGTCAGTTTTCTTTTTACGTTTCCATTACAAAAAAAAAATCTCACTTTTGTTTCATTATTCTTATTCTTTTTACCTTTCCAACTCCACACAAATTGCTTTACAGGGATTTGAGTCTTGTAGAAGGTTTGCCTTATGAAAGGGACCTTGAAAACTTATCAATTGATTCCCCTGCAACCTTTGATGAAGAAAACCTTGCATCTGATAAAGAGGAAGAGATTGTTGAAAAATTTGAAAAAATGCTGGAATACTCAGAAAGAAAATTAATATGGATAATGAGGTAATTGAAGTGATTAACATGGGAACCGAAGAAGACAAAAAAGAGTTAAAAATAATAGATAATCCTGAGTGTATAGAAATGATGGCGCTACTTAAGGAATATCTTGATGTCTTTGCATAGTCCTATAGAGATATGCCTGGATTAGACCCTGAGATAGCGTCACATAAAATCCCATTATATCTAGATGCAAAAGCAAAAAGGCAAAAATTAAGAAGGATGCATCCCGATATGTTACTAAAGATTAAGGAAGAAGTGACAAAGCAATTAGAAGCCGGATTTGTAGAGGTGTCGAGACACCCAAAATGGGTAGCAAATATTGTGTTAGTACCCAAGAAGGATGGGAAGATCAGGATATGCATGGATTTTAAGGATCTAAATAAGGCCAGTCCAAAAGATGATTTCCCACTCCCTCATATTGATGTTCTTGTTGATAATACAATAGGAAATCATAGGTTCTTGTTTATGGACGGGTATTCTAGGTACAATCAGATCCCCATGGATGTTAAGGACAAAGAAAAGATGACTTTTATTATCTCATGGGGAACTTTTTGTTACACAGTAATGTCCTTTGGATTAAAGAGTGTTGGGGCTACATATCAATGTCCCATGGTTGCATTATTTCATGATATGATGCATAAAGAAATTGAGGTTTATATGGATAATATGGTGGCCAAATCTAAAGAAGGGGAAAGCCATGTAGCAATCTTGCGGAGGCTATTTGAGAGACTCAGAAAGTACAAGTTGAGACTCAATCCTAATAAATGTGTCTTTGGAGCATCTACGGAAAAATTACTCGGGTTCATTGTTAGCAGAGAGGGAATAAAAGTGGACCCGGATAAGGCAAAAGCAATACAAGAGATGCCTCCTCCTAAGATAGAGCGTGAAGTGAGAATTTTTCTCAAGAGACTTAACTACATTGCTAACTTAACCAGCACCTGTGAGCCTATATTCAAGCTGCTGAAAAAACATCCACCGGGAGGATGGAATGAAGAATGTCAAGGAGCCTTTGAAAAGATAAAGGCTTACTTAATGAATCCTCCTGTGTTGGTACCCCCTTTGGCGGGTCGTCCTCTGATACTATACCTAACCGTACTACTAACCTCAATGGGAGTGATGCTAGGATAGCATGATGAATCAAGAAAGAAAGAGCAGGTAATTTATTATCTGAGTAAGAATTTTAATGACTGTGAAGCCCGATATATGACAATTGAGAAAACTTGTTGTGCCTTGGTATGGACCTCAAAACAGCTAAGGCAGTACATGCTCTATTACACCACTTGGTTGATCTCCCGAATAGACCCTTTAAAGTACATCTTTGAAAGCCCTCATGTTTGATTAAGGGTTTTAAAATGGCAAGTGATGTTATCAGAATTTGACATCAAGTACATGACTCAGAAATCCCTCAAAGGAAGTGCAATCGCTGATCATTTAGCTGAAAACCCTCTCGAGGGTGGACAACTAATAACGTCTGAGTTCCCTGATAGAGAAATATTGACAGTGGAAGGAGAAGAAGAGAGAGACAATGAGCCTGTGTCAAAGATGTACTTTGATGGAGCAGTCAACATGTATGGCAGTGGCATAAGAGTTGTAGTTGTTTCACCAAGTAGAAAGTAATACTCGATCGTTGTTAAGCCGGATTTTGAATGCACCAATAATGTTACGAAGGCCTGTGCTAATGGTTTACAAGTGGCAATTGACTTAGGGATCAAGCAGCAAAAAGTATTCGAAGATTTGGCACTCATCATTTATCAGGTGAACGACGAATGGCAAACCAAAGATCCAAAATTGGTGCCTTATCAAAAGTATTTGACCCAGTTGAATGGGAAGTTTGAAGATGTGATTTTCTCCCATCTGGCTCGAAATAGGAATCAGTTTGCAGACACCTTGGCCACTTTGGCTGTAATGACCAAGTTGGATATTCACAGTAATGTCTAACCCATCCAAGTAAAGACACACAGTGAGCCTGTGTATTGTGCCAATGTGGAAGGCGAGCCAGATGGTAAACCTTGGTATCATGATATCAAGCAGTACATTCAGAATATCCAACTGGAGCAAGTGATGTGAATAAGAAGACTATCCGTCGGTTGGCAATGACCTTTTTCTTGAACGGAGAGGTTTTATACAAGAGAAACCATGATGGTACCTTGCTTAGATGTATGGATGCTAGGGAAGCTCATTTAATCATGATTGAAGTCCATGAAGGGATCTGTGGGACTCATGCCAATGGTCATATAATGGCATGAAAAATTTTAAGGAGTGATTATTATTGGTCCATCATGGAAACAGATTGCATGGAATATGTTTGGTAGTACCATAAGTGCCAGATATATACAGATCGAGTCAATGCACCTCCATTCCCCTTGCACAATATGGTATCTCCATGGCCTTTCTCGATGTGGGGAATAGATGTTATTGGGCCCATTAACCTTAAAGCTTCCAATGGTCATCGTTTTATTTTAGCGGCAATTGACTATTTCACCAAGTGGGTAGAAGCGTCCTCATATGCCAATATCACTCAAAAGATATTTCTGAAATTCCTCAAAAGGGACATTGTCTGTAGATATGGAATCCCAGAAAGGATAATCACAGATAATACTGCTAATCTCAATGGTGGTGAGATTCAGAAGTTTTGTGAAAGATTCAAAATTAAGCATTATAATTCAGCTCCCTATAGACCTCAGATGAATGGTGCAATTGAAGCAGCCAATAAGAATGTCAAGAAAATTATTGCTAAGATGGTTGTGAACTATAAAGATTCGCATGAAATGTTATCCTATGCTTTGCATGCGTTTCGTACCAATATACGATCAAGTACTAGGGCAACACCTTTCTCTTTAGTGTATAGGATGGAGGTTGTCTCTCCTATAGAAATTGAGATTCCTTCTCTAAGAATTTTGATGGAAGCAGAGTTAGAGGAATCTGAATGAGTGAAGACTCAGTATGAGTAGTTGAACATGATAGAAGAGAAAAGATTGGCAGTTATTTGTCATGGACAATTGTACCAAAGCAGAATGGCTAGAGCATTTAATAAGAAAGTTCATCCCAGAGAGTTATGTTCAGGAGATTTGGTTTTGAAAAAGATTTTCCCTAATTAAGAGGATGCCAGAGGAAAGTGGGCTCCGAGTTTTGAAGGCCCTTATATTGTCAAGCATGCATTTTTAGGAGGGGCATTAATTTTACAGAACATGGATGGAGAAGAATTGCCAAGGCCTATAAACACTGATGCCGTCAAGAGATTTTATGCCTAAAAAAAAAACGAGACCGTTAGGTTGAAAACCCAAAGGGGCGGCCTAAGCAAAAGTTAAGGCAAATAAATAGGCAAAATCTCAAAGAAAGAAAGTCCAAAGCTCTTTGAAAGAGACACCAAACTAGGGCAATTTTTATCTACATTCAATTGGCTATACTAGCACAAAATTGCTGAAAGAATAAGGGAAAGATATGCTGAAGAAAGTAGTAACAGAGATAATGTTTGAATTATCAAACGATTGTAGGGAATCAATTGAATGAGGAACAAAGAACCAATACTGGGGTAAATTTTTCTTTCCTTATAATTTTCTTTTGTTTCTATGCATGTGTCTTACCAAATGCCCATGTCCATCAGATTACCAAAATGATAAAAGGAAGTTTGTTCCTTCAACGAATTTCTATCCATTCATAAATGCATGTTTAACTCATTAAGTTATATCTTAAATAACATAAATTTAAAGTCAACAGTTTGATTTTGACAATTCTACAGCAATCTTTCAATGATTGAGTCAGATTAAAAGATCGCAGTGGCTCAAAGTACAGATTGCAATGTGATATTTATTGGAAATGATTTTAATAATGACCACGTAAGCCTTTGTTGGCAAGAAGAAATGAAAGAATAGAAAGAAGGATGAAGAAATGAAGAAAGGAAGAGAGTAAGTCAAAAGGATTTTGAGCTAACCAAAAGGTCTGATGAGTAAAAGCATGTGAACAAGGGTTTGATTGGTTAAAGCTTTCCAGAGTCACTGCTGGTTCAACTGGTAATAAAAAAAAGAAAGAAAAAAGAGAGAAAAAAAGAGAAAAGAAAAATGATCTTAAATCCATAGTTTTATGTCATGTTGAGCGCATCACCTCCATGCATTTTATCTTCTAAGCGCATCGGCTCCTGTCATTTATTTTTGAGCGCATCGGCTCATGTTATTTACTTTTTGAGGGCATCGACTCCATGCATTTTAATTTCTGAGCGCATCTGCTCCATGCATTTTAAATTGCTATCATTTATGTTTGAGCGCATTGGCTCCTGTCATTACTTTTTGAGTGCATCGGCTTTTGTCATTTTTTTTTCTGAGCGCATCTGCTCCATGCATTTAAAATTCCTTGCATTTTAATTTTTGAGCGCATCAGCTCATGTCATTTACTTTTTGAGCACATTGGCTCCTATCATTTACTTTTGAGTGCATCAGCTCTTTGCATTTTTATTCTCGTATTGTTTTTCCCAGACAAAATTTGAGTTCGTGTCTTTACTCATTCTTTATCATGATAAAAATGAAAAGCTATGATTCTTCTTTTTATCTAGTAAGAAACAAGCAAAGATGGACAACTGTGAATATCCAATTTTGTCTGGGACTTTTTATTTTTTTAAAAAAAATGACTCAACTTTCACCAATTGACCCATTTTCTAACCTATTGACCCAGTATCTAGCCCATAATCCATTATCCTACCCATTAAACTCATTATCCAACCCATAATCCATCAACCTAGAACCTGACCCATTAACCCATTGACTGATTCTACTATAACCCAAACTCATCATAAACAAACTTATCCTAACCAAATCCTATCAACTATCCTAAACATACTCATCCTAAACAAATCCCAATACTCATCCTAAACAAATTCTAATCTCATTTTAATTCAAACTCTTTACCCTAATCCCCTCTTATAAAACCCATAACCCGTACACAACCTAGACTTTGACCTGAATTTGATCTGACACACAGTTTTAGCTTGCTTTCTTTATTTAGTTTTTCCTCATACACGTAGCCTGCCTCTGCCATAATCTTTCTCTTCAATCCATCTTCAACCTCCAAACTCTACCATCTTCTTTAAACAACCACCATAACCCCAACCTAGAACCACCATTATCTTTATCTTTATCTTTAGCCAAGCACCCACACCACCACTTTCAACTTCCATTAAAACAGACCCTCCATCTTCAATACACTAGCCCAAGCCGTCCAAACGCCCTTCACACAGGACCACAACCGTGAGTCGCATCTTGCGAGCCATCCACGTCGGCCATCGAAGCGTGGCTCGTCATCCGTGAGCCTGTCGCGCCGCTGTGCGTCACCTAACCTATGACCCACTTGAACTGCTTTTCGACGAAACAGACTCAGATCCGTCGACCCACATGATGGACCTGCACCACGCCTTCTCCGTCGTCCATGAACTCGTAACTGCACGACCAGCAGTCTGCGAGCCAGAACCACAAAACCCGACCATCGGACCAGCTCCAGCCGTGCCACGCCAGATCTGAACCATCCGCACGTCGCCGCAGTCACCAGTTCACTCTGTCGTCGCCGAATCTGTACCAGCCCAATCACGTTGCACCCACTGGTCTTCATCTTCTCCACCATTCTGTAACTTTCAAAAAAAATCAAAACCCCTCATTTTGTTTTCTTGCTTTTCGTAAGGCCTGTTGTATTTTCTATTTATTTTGATTTTATTTTTTGTTCTGATTAGTTTTAGCTTTAGTTTAGCAATTTTTTTTTAATTTTGCTTTTGTTTTGGGGAGAAGTGGGCTTATAACTTATTGGGCCAAACTAAAAAGAGGGCAAAAAAAACGAAATTGAGGACTAAAAGTGATGGTAAAATTAAAAAAAAGGGTAAAAAAATAATAATTAAATAATTTAAAGAAATAAAATAGGATTAACTGAGTTGTGACAGCTTGTTATTTCTATAACTTTTGTAATCATCTGAGTTGTGACAGCTTGATGATTCAAATGTTTTCCAAAGTCAAAAACAATTAATCTATAATTAAAAAAAGTAAAAAATATAAAATAAATAAATATTTTTTTAAAGAAATGAAATAGGGTTAACTAAGTTGTGACAGCTTGTTAATCCTATAAGTTTTGTAATCATCTGAGTTGTGATAACTTGATGATTAAAAATTTTTTTAAATTAAAAATAACTAACCCACAATTATTTTCTAAAGTACTACGTGACTTTGAATTCCTTATTGCACCAGAGGATACGTAGGAGCAGAATTCCTATTTCGTCAAGCCAAATTTTAAATTTTTACAAATTATTTGTTTTTTTTAATAAAAGGGGTAAAACAAATATATTATGAGATTATTAAGTTTTGCATAACTAATTTAGGGTAATCATTTTAGGATTGATGTGTTAGGGGTGCTGTGGGGTTAAGTCTCTACCCTTCCCTATGGATAACCGACTCTCAAATCCAATCTGGTTCCAAAGTCCATTTTCCAAAAGGGTTTTCTAATTTTTTCTAATTTAAATAAAATTTGTGGCGACTCCTAACAATTTATTTTGCTTGCCGCTCCCGCCGCGACCATGGTCGCGACACATACAATCCTGGTTGAAGAGATCATCCTAACTTGAGATATAGGAATGCAACACCATAACAGCAGTACAAGCAGCCCTTCCAATAGCCAATGAGATAATATCATTTCATCAACAGGCTGGATCAAGCAGACCACCCTTCCAACAACAACCACAAGGTCTTGCAATCACAAAATCTGAGCCTACTTTGGAGGATCTAATGAAGTAGATGCCCACCAACAATATACAGTTTCAACAGAGGACAGAAGCTTCAATTCAAAATTTGGAAACTCAAATTGGACAGTTAGCTTCTAGTCTGAGCCCATTGCAGAATCAAGGATATGGGCAACTCCCTTCCCAAACAATTCCCAATCCAAAGGGGAATGTGAGTTCCATTTGGCTAAGGTCTAGAAAAACAGTGGAGGTGGATTACCAACTAGTAGTGAACAAACAATTGCACAAGCCATCAACAGTAGCCATACTTGATTCTAATGCACCAGCCCATAAATCTAATAATGATGATGAGAAAGCAGCCGCTAGAGCCAAACAGAAACCTCAACCTGTCATAGCTCTTCCTTTTCTACAAAGAGCCACACAGTCTAGAAATATAGACGAGGCTGAGAAAGATAAAGAGCTGCTTGAGACTTTTAGGAAAGTGGAGGAAAACATTCTACTACTGGATCCAATCAAGCAGATATCGAAGTATGCCAAATTCTTGAAGGAACCGTGTACACACAAAATGAGGTTGAAGGGCAATGTGAGAATCAACATAGGGCAAAATGTTCTAGCCCTCATCTAGCCTATGTCATAGAAGTGCAAGGATCCAGAGACTTTTATAATTCATTGCACAATAGAAAATTGTAGATTTGAGAATGCCATGCTAGACTTAGGTGCTTCCATTAATGTAATGCTTATGTCTATTTTTAATTCCTTTGAATTTGGTCCTTTGCGGGCTACAGGTGTGGTGATGCAACTACTTAATAGGAGTAATGCTTACCTAGTTAGTTTGGTGGAGGATGTGCTAGTCTGGGTGAACGAGCTGATATTCCCAATTGACTTCTACATTTTGAAGATGGAGGGAGAGCCATCATCCAAAAAGATTCCTCTTATTCTAGGGAGACCTTTCCTTAAAATAACACAGACAAAGATTGATGCGCATGCAGGAGTTCTATCCATAGAATTTGGAGATTCCATTTTGAGGTTTAATATTCTTGATGCTATGAAACATCTCATGGAAGAACATTATGTCTTTTATATTGATTTAATTAATGATTTGGTTAATAATTTGAATGTTGACTTGTGTGAGGAGTTTCCTGAAATTGCTGATTTTGGTGACTCTGTGTATGGTGATTTGTGTGCTAGTTATGATGGTGATAAGTTGTGTTTTGTGTATTATGAAATTTTTGCATTTTTTGGGATATGATGAATCTGTTTCTATGTTAGCATATTGTACAATAGGTAATATATATGCAGAGGTTCAGACAGCATAAGTAGAGCAACAATAACCCATTAGATTATTACCTTTTGTAGTGCAGACACCAAAATTGGAGCTGAAGCCATTACTCGAGCACCTGAAGTATACATACTTGGTAGATAATGAGCAGCTTCCAATGATTATAGCCAGAAACCTCCCTGCTGAACAGGAGACGAGATTGCTATAGGTTTTGAGAGAGAATAAGAAGGTTATCCGATCGACGCTGGTGGATATTCTTGGCATTAGCCCTTCCACATGCATGCACATAATTTTACTTAAGGATGAAGCTAAACTAGTGAGGCAGCCCCAGAGGAGACAAAATCCTCTAATTTTAGATGTGGTGAAGAAAGAGGTGACCAAGCTATTGTAAGCTGACATTATCTATCCCATCTCTGACTGTCAATGGATGAGCTCAGTGCAGGTTATCCCCAAGAAATCTAGAGTGACTATTATGGCCAATCAGAAGAATGAGCTGATTCCTACAAGAGTACAGAATAGTTAGAGGGTCTACATTGATGATAGAAGGCTCAATCAGGCTACTCAGAAAGACCATTACCCCTTTCATTCATTGACCAAATGCTGGAGTGGTTGGCTGGCAAGTCACACTATTGCTTCTTAGATGGTTACATTGGATACTTCCATATCCACATTGCACCTGAAGGCTAAGAGAAGACTACATTTACTTGTCCCTTTAGCACTTTCGCTTATAGACGGATGCCCTTTGGCTTCTGCAATGCCCTTAGTACCTTCCAGTGGTGTATGGTGAGCATCTTTTTAGACTTTTTAGAAGAGTTCATGGAGGTATTCATGGATGATTTTTTATGTTTTTGCCTCTTCTTTTCATTCTTGTTTGGATAGTCTGCTAAGGTACTGTATAGATGCATTAAAACTAACATTGTTTTACATTTTAAAAAATGTCATTTCATGGTAGCATAAGGTATAATTTTAGGCCATGTAGTCTTAAGTAAGGGCATTAAAATAGATCCTGCTAAAATAGATGTCATTACATGTTTATCTTATCCCATATGCGTGTGTGAGATGCGTTCTTTTTTGGGACATGCAGGTTTTTATAGGCGCTTCATCTGGGATTTTAGCAAGATCGTCATTCCACTATCTAATTTGCTGTAAAAGGATGTGGAGTTTGTCTTTGACCAGAAATGCCAGGAAACCTTTGATCATTTGAAGAAGGCATTAACCAACAGTCCCATCATCCAGTCTCTTGACTGGACACTTCCATTTGAACTTATGTGTGAAGCCTCCAATTATACAGTGGGAGCTGTTCTGGCACAGAGAGTAGGGAAAGATCCTCATATGATCTACTATGCCTCCAAAACTTTGGATGCTGGTCAAGCTAACTACACAACTACAAAAAAAGAACTCTTAGCCATTGTATTTGCTTTATACAAATTTAGATCATATCTGCTTGGTTCTAAAGTAGTGTTTTCTAATCATGCAGCACTTAAGTTTCTTATAAAGAAATCTGAAGCGAAACCACGACCAATTACGTGGATGTTGCTACACTAAGAGTTTGATCTTGAAATTTGGGACAAGAATGGAGTAGAAAACCTAGTGGCTGATCATTTAAGCAGAATTAAGAGAACTTCAAAGCATCTAACCATCCATGAATCCTTCTCAGATGAGTAGCTTTTACAGTTGTAAGGTAAGACTACCTTTCCTTAGTTTGCTGACTTAGTATATTACTTGGTTGTTAGTGCACTCCATGCATATTTCACTAGGGCTCAGATTGATAAGTTAAAGAGAGAGTCTAAGTATTATATGTGAGATGATCCTTATTTGTGGAGATTTTGTAATGACCAAATGATTAGGAGATGTATACCTGATTATCAGTTTGATTTTGTTCTTAGCTTTTATCATGCATTTGCATGTGGTGGATAATTTGGACTTAAACATACATCTAGGAAAGTCTTGGACTCTGGTTTATATTGGCCTACCTTATTCCATGATGCATACTTATTCTATAAGTCTTGTGAACAGTGCCAAAGAATATGGAACATTTCTCGCAAGAATGAGATGCCCCAGAAACCTTTGTTGTTTTGTGAGATTTTTTATGTATGGAGTATTGATTCTATGGGACCTTTTCCTATTTCTTTTAGTTTTTTTTTTTTACATTTTGCTAGCTATTGATTATGTGTCTAAGTGGGTGGAGGCAAAAGTCACTCAGACTAATTATTCCAAAGTTGTGAATGACAATGGTCTTGGTTTTGATGATCAACAAACAAGAAAGCAATGAAGTGCAAAGATCAAGTCCCAAGGTTTTTCAAGATTAGCTAATAGGACTTAGATTATATGTAGAGGTATAATGACTCACACAAAAGCTCATTTCTTAGTTCAAAACATATTCTTAAATGACTTTGTATAATCATGTTTTCATCTTGTGAAAATTATGTTTAAGATTATATAAAATGCTTTTAGAAAGTTTGGAAAGTTTTTGAATATCCTTGGTTGCTAAATTCCTTGAAAATCCCATGTTTCTTGGCTTCCCATAATAGATTATGAAAGTCCATAATAGATTATATGGAGAAAACAGGGCACTGCACGTTTGCTCTAAAAAGCCCATAATAGATTATGCAATAATGCATAATAGGTTATACGTTCATAACAGAGAGTGGCTTTCATGTTTTAAAGCCTCATAATAGATTATGATTATTTCATAATAGATTATGAGATGTTACAACATATTCCTCTTTTGTTTTTAAATGTTCCATAATATATTATGGAGATTTCATAACAGATTATATATGAAGTCAGAATGTTTTCCTTTTGTTTTTAAATGTTCCATAACAGATTATGGAGATTTCATAATAGATTATATGTGAAGTCAGAATATTCCTCTTTTGTTTCTAAATGTTCCATAACAGATTGTGGAGATTTCATAACAGGTTATGACATAACTCATAACAGATTATGAGAAACTCATAACAGGTTATGAAGCTAGAAAAAGAAGCCTAGGACGTCACATTTGCAGCTATAATCGATTATGGCTATGCCATAACGGATTATGGACACATTCTGAACTCTTCCCCAACGGCTCTTTGAGAGCATTTAATGCCCCCAACAACCTCTAACGTCTCTTAAATGTTATGGGCTATAAATGAAAGTGTTTGTGCATTGATTATGAGTAGGAAAACATTCTGAAAAACATCATTGAGCATTAAATACAAGTTTTCTCATCATTTCATCATATACTCTTTTTTGAGCTTCAAAGTGTGAATCCTTGATACCCATAGAGTTTCAATTTGTATTATCTACTCTTTGAGAGAGTTTATATCATTCAAACACGTTTCTTCTGTAAAGAAGGTGAGGTATCCCTCTGGTGATAAAGGGTGAGGTATCCCTTGTTAAAAAGAATGTAAGGTATACTTCAAAGGTGTAAAGAGGTTGAGGTATCTCTCAAAGGTTGTAAAAGGTGAGGTATCCCTATTTTGAGGCTCAAAGCACAAGGGTGAAGTATCCCAAGGTGTTGGTGAGTGTTCTATTGTGTAAAAGTTTTCAAGCACCCGTTCAAGCTTGAAGTTTAGTAAAAAATCTCGAGTGGTTTGCTTGAGGACTGGACGTAGGTCACAATGGGTGGCTGAACCAGGATAAATCCTTGTGTTTGATTCTCTCAACCTTATCTCTTTATATTTGTGCTTTAATTTTATATACTCGATTGAATACTCTTTATCTTGACTTATTTATTTGTGAGTAAAGTGATCAATCTTGTCTATCTATTTACTTCAATCAATCAATAGCTTCAACCAAAATTAATATTCAAGTGTTTTTCAAAGGATTTGTAAAAAGTTTTTATATACTCAATTCACTCCCCTCTTGAGTATTGAGGCCACTTGGTAACAAAAGTTGTTGTGGATTTTGTTAGATCACAAATTTTCTGCAGGTTTTGAGTCCCGAAGGCCATCATCAATGATCAGGGTTTGCATTTATGTAATCAGAGTATGGAGCCTTTGATGAAGGACTATGGAGTCATGCACAAAGTTTCTACACCTTACCACCTCTAGACCAATGGGCAAGCCAAGGTTTCTAATAGATAGATCAAGTAGATACTTCAGAAGACAGTCCAACCTAACTGAAAGGACTGGAACAAGAGGTTTGAGGATGCTTTATGGGCTTATCGAACTTCCTATAAGACACCCATTGGGATGTTCCCTTATCGGATAATCTTTGGTAAGGCATACCACCTGTTAGTGGAAATTGAACATCGCATATTTTGGGCAGTGAAGAGGTACAACCTGGACCTAGACCAAGCGGGCATGGAGAAGAAGCTACAGTTGCAAGAATCGGAGGAGATTCACTTGGAGGTATATGAGAGTTCCAAACTTTATAAAGAGAAGACCAAAGCCTTCCACGATAAAATGATTATGAGAAAAAACATTTGAGATTGGTCAAAAAATACTTTATATAATTCTCATATTAAATTGATGCTCGAAAAATTGAGATTTAGGTGGGAAGGTCCTTTTATTGTTACTAATGTTTTTCCTTATAGTGTAGTTGAGCTTCAAGATTTGACTACAAATATGAAATTCAAGGCTAATGGGAATAGACTTAAGCACTTTTATGATGGTTTCCAAGATCATACCATGGAGGAGGTGGCCATGCTTGATGCTACTTATCCAAAATTAAAGAGGAAGTTTCATTTCATTACTTGTTTATTTGGTTTCGATTTTTCTGTTTTAAATTTATTTTTCTATTTTTCTGTTTGCTATTTTCTGTTTAATGTTTCAAACTTGTTGTTATTCTTGTTTCTATTTTTTATTTTTATTTTTGTCGTTGTTTCTATTTTTCTATCAATTCTATTTTCTATTTTTTTTCTATTTTTCAATTCTATTTTTGTTTTGTTTTTAAATTCTGTTTTGATACTTTTAAAAAAAAAATTGTGCTTCTTGTTTTTAATTTTTAATTGCTTTAAAATGGCTCTTGAGATGTATAGAAGTTGTGAGTTTAGACAAACTGAGGATTAGAGGTTCATGACATAAGTGAATGAATTGTCTTTCATCTTGAATTTGACTTGTTTGATAATGGAAGTTGAATTAGTAAATTAAGTTTGATAGACTTATACCTTGTGAGAATTTGAGCTTATTGATGAATGGATCAAGTAATTGTATCATCCTTTCCTTCTTGTGTGATTTTCACTCATGGATTTTGATCACTCTAGTACTTACTTTGATTCTTTTTTAGGCTACATTTTCATATGCATGTATGAACATGATTGAAACATTCTTTCCTTGCATTAGCTACTTTAGCCAAATAGTCAGCCTTACATATTTTCCCTTGATTAACTCCCTTGAGTTTATTTTCCTAATCTTTGTTGTTCTTAGCTCATTACATACCCTTAGTGAAAAACCATGTTATCCTTTTACCTTAGGGAATAGGAGAGCATTGACATTATCCTTGGATGAGCTTATGAACAAGTGTGGGGGAATCTTAAATTGTTATTCTTGTTTAGTCTTGTTTGAGGACAAGCAAGGTTACATGTGGGGGTGTGAAAATGTTATGGTAAATTGTTATGCAAAAAAAAAGTTACAATACTTCTAAAAAAAAAGAAAGAAAGAATATATATGAAGAGAATAATTTGCATCATATGAAATCGTATTAAACTTTCATACTTGTTCTTAGAATTCATCTCCAATGTTCTTTTACTCTCTTTGGTTTTTAGCTTGTCATATCCTTATCATTCTCATCCCTTACCTTGACCTCATTACAATCTTGAATAAAATCCTCTTGATTTATGTATGTTTGTGTATAGAATGGCAGAGAAGTAGAAGATAAGTAAGTTTATGGTAGTGTAAATTTTCATGAGTTGAGTTGAGTGAAACACTTACCTTCTAGATATTTCTAACACTAAACACTTGAGGGAGTGATAGTATATATTGTGAGAATCTATCATTCTTGGTTTATGTTTTTCAATAGAAATTACCTTGCTTATTGATTTGAGATGTAAAGAAATGTCACTTCATGAATGTTTTGATCCCTTAAACTTCTTGGTTGTTATCCTTACTTGTATACTTTTACATTCTTAAAGGTCATTGGAAAGTAAATTTCTTTGAGTTTTGGTTTTTGAGTTTTTGTATTCCTTGTCCCTTAGTTTGAATCTTTAGTTTACCCAGGACGAGCAAAAGCAAGTATGAGAGAATTTGATAATAATAGATTTCATACATTAATAAACCCTCATTTTTAGTCTTTTACACGCTTCATGTACTTAATTGATTAAGTTTGACCATGTTTGATAAGTTTGGGCTCAAATTGAACTTAATAATCTTTCCAACATTATTAGGATTTTATACTGTTTCTATATTTCGACCATATCTTGAGTTCTAGATATCTAAAAATTATGTAGCTTACCTTGTAGGAAAGATAAGATATATCTTTACAACTTTTATGAAGAACCCCATAGCTGAATCGAATATCTAGTGGACCGAATTGGGTTTGGAATTCAGAACACGGATTCTGTCACGTAACCCGAGCATCATGCACTAATTTGTCCATAATTCGGGTTGTAAGTATGATATGGACTTGAAACTTGTGGAATTTGAAAGTTAAGACATAGATATTTAATTCTTATGAGACCACTTATCCAAACTGTGACTTTTTTTACGGTGTTTTCATCCTTTTACGTTGGCTGATGGGATCAGAGACCTGTTAAGAGTGATTTGGGCATAATTCTCTCATCTTAAGCCCAAATTAAGTGATTTCGATGGCCAAGGAAAGCTAAAAGGCATATGATTAACTTTAACCTACGGGTAAATTAGGAATCTTAATTTTAAGTTAGTTATTTTTGTATAAAGAGGGGGCCTGAGATAGATAGAAAATCAAAGTCGTTTGACTTGATTCTTCTACCTAGAATTTTCTCCTCTCTTTTGCAAATTGTGTGTTGTAGCCATAAAGAGATAAACATTTGAGATCAATCCAAGGATCTTGAGGAAATTTTGGTTTGGCTTTGAGATTCAATACCTAATTTCGATTTTGAATTGAATTAATTATCTTCTTCTTCTCTTTATATGGATTCGAATTGTATGATTAGATATTTCTGTTGTGTGATGTGATCTGATTGGATCCTTAATCCTAATTGAGATTTGTGATTAAATTGTGATTGATTAATTGTGGTTTAGTCATATGAATTGAAGACAGTTAGGTTGACAAATTTGTTAATCTAGGTTAATTGAATTCTGGTTGTTAAACTAGCATAGGTTACATGAATTTAGTAATCACAGGTTTATGAATCATTTGTTAGTTAAATTCTAGGTGATTATCTAGTGTTGAATTCTATGTGTTTGAGGCATAGATTTCAATCAATCATAGATTAACTGATTAATTCAATCCAAATGCATGTTTAGTGATCGATGACAAGCCAACTAGGTTTCTGACTGTTTCTTGGATTGGTTGCTTTGCAATTTGATTTTTCTTACATTTAATTATTACATTTACATTCTGCTTACACAATCCCCCTTGTTTAAACTTGATTTGGTTTGATTGGTACCTAGATCCTCGAGAGATGACTCAATTTGCTATCTTGTGCTATAAGTTATCGATAGAACTAGAATTTTGTTATTTGGTTGAGCTCGGCACTTGAACTAACCTCCCGGCCTGAACACACTCTCTCACTCTCTATTGGAGATAGGACTTGGTACTCGTGATCCCTTGTACCATCTTCTATCAGCTCTAAGTAGTCTGTGAGTTCTTCAAGCTTCTTCATTGTCCGGAATTTGGACTCATGGTTCCAGACGTCGTCCCCCACCTAGGAGTATATGGTCCTCATGGGGGCAAGCACCATAGATCCCTCAACAACTGGCCTCCTTTACACTATCGCTCTCCTCCTTGCCATGGAACTCCTAGAAACACCCACAGAAGCCGGTAAATTGTCAGAATCAAGAATATTTGTCAACAAATTCAGACATGGAAATGGGCGAACCATGGAAGGAATTAATAAAAGTTCACATCAGCATCTGCGCTCCATCTCTAACACTAAGGGTATCGACCTCTGCACCTACTAATAGAGGTGTCAAAATGGGCCAAGCCCGATGGGCTGACCCGAATAGCCCGACAAAATGGATGGGTTGGGTTAGCAAAATACCAGCCCGAACCTTACATGGCCAGAATGGGCTGAGTCCGAATGGGCCGGTCCAGCCTGCTCTTTTAACACTACATAAGGCTAAAGGGGCTGGGCTGGGCCAGTAAAATGTCAGTCCAAAATTTACATGGCCCGAATGGGCCGGCCCGAAAATGGCATAAGCTCGAATGGACTGACCCGAATGGGCCGGACCGGCCCGTTTTGACACCCCTACCTACTAAGGTTTAAGCCTCATATGGACACCTCCGCCGCTCATGGCGCAATAGAGAAGGTGCTCCACAGAGCGACGACATTATGGACCTAGAAATGCAGGTATCCCTACTCATTTCAGAAGGAAAAGAAAAAGCAATACCCCAAGACAGAGAAGAAAGAAACACTCTATCTTAGAACGACAGTAAAAGTAGTGAACAGAAGTTAGAAGGGGACATACCTTGAAGAAATGGAGGGAAACTGATGACTAAAAGAAGAGGAATCATTAAAAAATGTTGCCAACCACTTGAAACTACACTATCCCGCCTTGAAAAGTCATCGGAAATCACTTCTGCTCACCAGAGATTGAATAAGAATAGTAAAAGTGTGGAGAAGA
This sequence comes from Ormosia emarginata, assembly GCA_029884605.1. NCBI lineage: Eukaryota > Viridiplantae > Streptophyta > Magnoliopsida > Fabales > Fabaceae > Ormosia > Ormosia emarginata. Next base: position 7,569,397 of record JAQQTP010000083.1, on the reverse strand, counting down.
CGTCTCCAACCTATATTTATAGAGGCAAGATGGTTATGGGGTAATTTCGTCCTATCATTTCGGATTTCAAAAGTCACTAATCATGACGCGCAGAACCCTAACCACGTCTACCCAGTTAGAATATGCCACGTGGATTCCATAACTGTCACAATAGTTGAAAGGACAGTTGCACAAAAAATCAAATGTCACGCAAGCCCTGTAGTTAAGTCCAATTTTTTTCTACAGACGCCGGCTACACCCCAAAATGTCTACTTATGGTCAATTAACACATGGACCCTATTTGGACTACGACGCATCCACAAATGTCAAATAACTTGGTCATATACACCTCCAGATTAAAGCTCTTAACCCTATGAGCAGTTAGGACCACGATTTCCAGTAAAGCACGGATCTCGTCCCCTAGGATATTGAGACTTATCTTGCTACTTTGCTATATTAGTCAAGCACCAAGCTAGGGGCAACAAGGTAAGGCTAACTATATTTCTGTTCGATGAGCGTTGGACTCATCCTAGAGAAAAGGAAAAGAAAGTAGAAAATGGAAATGGAAAATAGAAGATACATGTTATAAGATTCAAAAAAAGACTTTTATTCATTCATTCCATACATCATCAACCTTAACAAAAAGAGTACATAAACAACTCTAAGAATGCCCACTAGAAAGATCTAGAAAAGAAGCCAGGCAAAGACAGTGATGATGATATTGACTACTGACCACTAACCACCTCTACAGTTCTTCCAGACAGTAGCACCCATCTTTCCCTTGGTTGGCCAACTTGAGAATGTTTCACCCCAAGTTGTTCCAAGAGAGTGTTCCATCCTCCTGTATATCCAACTACACTTTGGAGTAACCAAGGGCCTCCAGAATAGTCAGGAAAGGAGGAGGACATGGTGTGAAGCATCTTTACGCCTCACAGGAACTAAGGCTGAAACCATGGACTCTCCCGGCAAAAGCAGGAAGGACGCATGCTTTTGCATACACCGGGAGAGAAAGGCTTCTGTCATCTAGAAGAATGTTGACCTAGTCACGTAGGGCAGTTACTTGGTCCTCACCAAGTCATTACATCGAGAGAGAAATGCCTTCACAGGAAAAAACTAGTAGCAATAAAGGGAACACCTTTAAGAATTTTGCGAGGAACAAGAAAATGGTTTCAAAAGGGGGTAAGACCCTCTACATTTTCACAAGAAATGAGAAAGAGGTCATCCTCTGGAAAAAAAATCACTCTCAAACGATCAGAGAACAAAAGGAATGTCAACCTTAATGCAAACAAACCCTATTTATAGAAGGAATAAAATATTCTGATTGACCCCTGAAAAGGCCAACTGACTGCACGTTTGAGGTCGCGTTTTAATTCTCCATCTCTGTGATTGGCACGAAAGTTGCAGGCAGTTGGAAAACAGTTTGAAATTGTTATCCTCTTTAAATGGGTTTTTAATTCCCAACAAAGTCGAAGCGACAGTTTCCTAAGCAAGTTCAGACTGCTACAAACTACAATGTAAAAGCTGCAAGAAAGGACAACAAAGGTCTCGTGAGCTACACATGGGGGCAACATATGATATACATCGGACGACGGAATGATGATGTGAGTGGAGAGATCCTACTCTGATCCTGGCCTTGGACGTTAACCCCAGAGGCGAACTACGATTTATCGTGGACCTCAGCCCTTTAGAAAACATCGTGAGATCCGGTGTTAACTCTGGCTTGGATCCCTTTGTCCACTACATGCCATGTGCTCTTATCACACTTAGATACCTTGACACTTAGCTGTCTCATCTAAGCACCAAGCTGGGAGCAACTGTTCTGGACTGTGATCCGAATCACAGTGAGTGGACCAACCCGGCACGCATACCACCAGAATCTTCCATGACCATCCCAGCTATGCTCTAGACGTTGTCAAGATCTCGGTTCCAAGTATATCGCACTAGGGCATTGGGCAAGTGCATTAGGATCATGAGATTTGTACATAAGATAAATCTCAAAATATTCATAATTGCTAATCACGATCTTACGAAATTATAGTGCCTATAACTACCTCAAGATGCTCATAATTGAAGTATTAATGTTCTGATCTTATAGGGATTTCCTGCTACAATTAAGGGAAAGTAAACCCTAATTGTACTCTATAAAAATACTAGGCTCAATCACGTTATACAGATAACTTATTGCTTACAACATAATTCTACTTATACACAACTTGACTTGAGCATTGAAGTCCCTTTACAGTTCTCAATCCCCCCAGTTCAACATGCCTTACTACTGTGGCACAAGGAGGAAACCACCAGAACGTGCATTTCCAAGTATAACTCACTATCTACTGCTAAACAGTTTCTTTCTCAAATTTTTTCTTTTGTTGTAATTGTGCTATTGGGGGATGTATGTACGCACATACGAGGTCTTATAAAATGGAGGATATTCCATAATCTTGTGTAGTATTATAATGAGCAAGTGCATAGTTTCGTTGTTTCACTTACGGTGTCTTCTGTTGTTTCAATCTACGAGTAGGCTGTAGGCACCATTTTAAGCCATTCAAACTGTCGGAAAATGAGCTTCGAACTTTGCAAAGTCAACCAATTTACTTAACCCTAATTGCATTTATATCTTACAATCTCATCATTCTTTTCATGTCATTTAAAGGCACAGGGTGATAGAATAGAATTCTAAGACTCTGATGAGATCAGGACAATTGTTAACAATACGTATAATCATTTTGCTGACCTAATGAAGTAGTAGTCAATCACTTTTAGGCTTTTAATATTTGCTTGTGTATAGGATTAATTATATCGTATGGCAAGTATAGTACTTTTTTTTTTTTAAATAACAAACAAGAAAAGTTAAGCCGATTTGTTGAATTTAGATGAAATTAATGAATAAAGATTGATTAATCAAGTTGTACAACTAATGAATAACTTCATTAACTTGTTACCATTCACTAATTCTCTTTAGACTTAACAAAATAGTTTTATTTAACTTTTAAGAATCTTCTTTCTTTATTTGATTTATTGGTGTGGACTATATAAGAAGATCTTGCTAACTGACACATCTTATAAATACATTATTCTATGTTTTTCTTTTCTTTTCTGAGTTTCATGGAATCGATTCTATAGCCTCCACCAGAACTTAGTTCACTTTACCAACTTGAAGTAAACTCGTGTGTCAATAAATATAATATCATAATTGTCTATCATAAATTATATATTAATTTCTTTTGTGTAGACGAAAGTTTATTTTAAGGTAATAACATGTCACAAGTTTGTTTCATAGTGATATTTGTAAATGACCTATAATAAGAGACTATAAACAAAAATCAAACCCAATGATTGTTTTTGTATTTATTTATTTATGTAGTTAGATTAGTAAAGAATCTCGAACCTCTTAAATTACTCAGTTCTTTTTTCAGGCTCTCTTTATGTTATCATATATCAATTTTTTATTATTGCTTGAGTATCTTTACACTATTTAGGTGTGAAACCTGTTCGAAATGTCGAGATTATACTTTTTAAAGGTGTGTTTTTGTGGTTCAAACTTATGACATTGTAGAGATTCATCAATTACTTGGCTCATACTTGCTGATAACTTAAGCCACAAACATTTATCATAAAACATAATATTGCATTGAATTATTGATGCCATTGATATAATTTTGGAATTTATAATTTCTTGGGCTGGTATTTTTGCATTTATAATTTTGCATAAACACTAATGCGACTTCTTTGAGTTTAATAAGAATTTAAGGGGCATTGAAACTGCAATGTGGCAGTATTATAGATGTAATAATTGTAATTTATTATTATTATTATTTTTAATCGGAATTGTAATATAATATTACTCTAATGCATTTCTTAAATTATAATAATTGAAGCAATAGCTTTTATGATATAATTACAGACAAAAATATATAAATAAAAAAGTTTACATAAAATATGGAATTTCATTGTCAGAATTTGAAAAAAAAAATTGTAATAAAATTGGAACTGATTTTACAATATGACAATTGATGTGCATAGTGATAACGATTCAATTTAGATCCGAATTTGTCTTGAAACTCATTGTTAATAAAACCGCATTTGCCGCAATTTCTGACCAGAATCGGTGCTAGGTGGCTATTGTTGCTGTTTGTTAAACTCACTTTTCACACGATGATTTGCACCTCTTCAATCATGCTTGCTAAAGTTCAATGTGACAAGTTAACATCTAAAATACTTAATGACTCTTCAAAGTGATAACATATATGTTCCACCTGCACAGGGTGGCATCACATCTTTTTCAACCATCAATACTTTTTTCAGGTTCCCAAATGCACACACACACTAGGGATATGTACTAAAAATTTTCAAATATTACGGACCCTAGTGTCTCTTATGCAGGAGAATGTGGGTTCTGAGTTCATTCTTTCTGCGCAGTTTATTAAGGGCCCCAAGCTTTTCTTTTCTGCTCATTTTAAGGTCCTTTGATCCCATGATCTCTTACCAAAATCATTGGTCAAAAGCTCAATGAGAGCAATGAACATTAACAATTTGGCCCTTGGCTAAACCAACTCTCTAGTTTTCAAGTTTTACGACGTGGTCATGTGTACCAAACGATACAGCAAGTACGTTATTATCTCTGTCTCACCAATATTGGTTAAAGGTGATTTACTTCTTGTTTTTAAACCTCTCGAGAAATAGAACAATCATAAGTGAAACAAATGATACAGCAATAAAGATAATACAGTAGATATAGCTGATTGTGAAGCAGTAGCACTTTTTAATGATTATAATCAACATCTATCTCATTTAAAACTTGGTTTATCCCTTTTTGTAATTTACATATGCTGATGTCCTTTTCCAACTTCAATATATAAATTTTGATTACCTAGTCAAGTGTAGTTTTGCCGTGTCGTATTAACCACCAACTTACTTGATTCATCAGGTTTCCAAGTTCCCAAGTGAATCCACGGGTGGAATTTCAGGACAATTGGGCATTAATGGGGAAGGCATCTCATATGTACCGAAAGATGGAAATGAGGGTTGCCTGCAACGACAAAGCTGGCCAGCCTTTAGGGAATCCAGGAATCCCATCAAACTCTATATTTTTATCGGGGGTTACAACTTACATTGACTGGTACAAATAAGAGAAGATTTTGGCTCCAAATAATAAAATTTGTCAACGGGGGTTCTCACGTTTTGGTTCTTTCCCCTGTAAAAGTTTCTTTTTTTCTTTTTTCTTTTTTCTGGTTTAAGTGGACTCTTTCTATTGTCTCAACAAGGGTGGTGAGTGGTGACCACCATTTTATAATGACAACCCTTCCATGCTTTTCTAGCTTTCAACTCAGAGTGCTTTCCGACCAATCATTTATCTCCCCCCTCTAAGGACATGCTGCTTTTATTTAAATGTCTGAATGAACTGGCAGCATCTTTGCTTGATTCTTAAGCTCCTTTATAAGTGCCCTCCTTTTTATGTTTTACATTTGTTAACTTTCAAGGAATATCTTGATTTCCCAAAGCTAAAGCTTCCAAAATGGGAAGACAGCCTTGTTGTGATAAGGTTGGTTTGAAGAGAGGTCCATGGACTATTGAAGAAGATCACAAGCTTATGAACTTCATCCTCAACAATGGCATCCATTGCTGGCGAACGGTTCCCAAGCTTGCAGGTATTTTCTGAAAATTGTGTTCACATCAAATGCTCTACAATTGATTACTTTGCAGTTTGCATTAAAGGGGTATCTGACTTGGTGCATTTTGCATGCTGGTGAAGGTCTGCTGAGATGTGGAAAGAGCTGCAGATTGAGATGGATTAATTATCTAAGGCCAGACCTCAAGAGAGGTAGCTTTACAGAAATGGAAGAGGATCAAATTATACAACTACATTCGCGTCTTGGTAACAGGTATAATATGCGTTTCTGTATTGTCACTTTGCCAGAGTAAATGGCAAGATTTTTGGACAATATGTATGTGAAGAAGCCTGTGATATAAATAATATGATCCTAGGTGTAGCTCTAAACCACTGTCAATGAATACTTAATGTTTGTTAGCTAAAACGTTGAATCACATTTTCAGGTGGTCTAAGATTGCTTCACATTTTCCTGGGAGGACAGACAATGAAATCAAGAACCATTGGAACACAAGAATCAAGAAGAGGCTGAAGCTCCTTGGTCTGGACCCTGTGACCCACAAGCCAATTGAGCAAAAGGAACACACTGATGATGACAAAAATAAGACCAACCTACAGCCAGATATTTCCAAAGGGTCTGAAGAAAATGAAGTTAAGTCCTTGGACAGTTGTGGCACCGAAGAGATGGAAAAAATAGGAGGGAAAAGAGAAGAAAACAAGGTGACTTGGGATGATACCGCTGAAGTTTTAAACAATTTTGAAATGCTGTGCTCACAGTTGGACTTGGGATCATGGATGAGCCAAGAAACCAACACCAGTACTAGTTCTTCTGTCTCTCTGGATGATTCTAGCCACCTTTCTTTGGGTGAATCCCCTTACCTTCAGGAAAACTCCTTACAGCAATGGGTTGATAGTTTGGATTCCATTCTCTCATGGGATGGCTTCAATCCTCTTGACCAAGATCTTTTCTTCTTGGAAAATAGGCAATAAGCATAACCACCTCATAAAAACTGCCCCTACTTTTACAATTTCTTAAGCGATAAAATGTTATAAAAGATTAATGTAGAGAATATTGCCACTTTTGTTCCTGCATTTTCTTGTTTTTGGCTGCATTGATGCTTAACTTTGTTAATGTGATGATGATTCCATATTGAATGCGAATTGGTTTTATGTAATTGCCTGTTCCTTCAATATATTGCTTGGATTGAACTGCTCAACAACATCCCACACCCCCACCACATGTGGGGCCGAAGACTGCAGGGTTGATAAGATCATCACTCTTTCTTGTCTCCTCTGTAACTGTTGGTTCTATCAAAGGGAAAATGTTTGGTGGCCACCTAAAATACCTCCACCATATGCTCACCGTATGTCAAGTATGAAGGATTTTTGGAGTGCCCCGCATGCCATGATAGATTTGACAATTTGACAGAGTTGTAAAGAGTTGGGGTGAAGGTAGGGTGGAGGTATTTTGGGTGGAGGAATAGCACAACTCTTATCAAAGTAGTCAAACTCATCATCATGAAGTGTCCAACGTTTTTTTATAGGTAATATGTTTTTTTTTTTAACAAACATTGGGGCATACAGCCCAACTAAGAAACTACAAAACAATGAAACTTAATACAAGAACAATCTATCATGAAAGCAAAAGATTTTTTAAAAAAAAAACTAAAGAAATAAAAAGATGCAAACCCAATGGGCAGCCATGCCCATGCTTGACTAAGACATCGATACAAGAATTAGTTTCTATGAACACATGCTGAATATGAACCATCCAATCTCTAGCCAAAATTCCCTTAACTGCGTCCAGCAAGGAAACACAAGGGTGACAAGGATCATTGCCACTATTAATCAATTGCACAACACACAAGAGAGTCCACCTCAAGAATCCCTTTCCTGAACCCCAAGTCAAGCGCTGATTTCAGACCCATGAAAACCTCCCAGAGCTCAGCCATTGTAATGGAGCAATTGCCTAGATTAGCCCAAAAAAAAAACATCAATTCTACTACATTTGTAATTTTTTTGAAAAAAAATATGACATAAAATAAATGTATAAAAAATATTAAAAAATTATTAATATTTAATTATTAATTATAAAACCCAAATTCCTTTGTATTGTCTGTTTAATAAATAAGGGTGGGAACAAATCAATCTAACTTATTTTTACCTACACAGGCTTAGCCTATTTAGTAAATTAGTCATGTTTAGGCTTTTTTAAATGACTATTTATTTATATAGGTTAATGCTTGTGTTTTTGTAAAAACCTATTTGACCTACTAGTTGGCTCATTTGTTTAATTTTTATATATATAATTTATAATATTTACATAATTTATTAATTATATATTAGTATAATATATTTATTTCATATAGAATATAATAATTTTTTTATAAGATATAGAATAAAACAATTTGGTTAAGGGTTATATTAACTTAAAAATAAAAAGTTTGAATTTATTGGCTTATATAAAAGATTTCATGTAATGTAAGTCTTTAAACAAGCTTTTGAGATAGACCAAACTCAAGCTAATCCATTACAAAATAGGCTTAGATAGAGGTAAGTATGTGGATCGGCCCAGTCCGGTCCACAAAGGACCACAATTAAACGAATCAAGTCGGGTTGGTCCATAGCCGCAATAGCCTGCGGGTTCACAAGTTGGTCTGCGGGCCGTGTATATATATATAGGTTTTTTTTATGACAAAAAATGTAAAAGATCAACTTAAAAAATTGAAATAAAAAAATTTAATATTTTTATTTTGGGTCATGTAAGTATGTAGCATGTTAGGTCAAATTTATGAGTTTAAGTCTCTCTCTTATCAAAGGCCCAAAGCAAAAGCTACCATTTAATTTTAAAAAAAATGATTATTATTATGTAGGCTCGTGGACAAGTCTGCAAACTTGGGGACCAAAACCTATTTAAGTGCGGGTTTACATAGACTGAGCCAATAAGCTCGTATTTAAACGGACCAACATTTTGGCTAGTCTTAACCCGCGCGGGTTGTAGGTTTGGATCAATTCACAGACTACGGCCCGTATACCCACCTCTAGGCCTAGGCCTATTTAGGGAATGCATAGCCTAACCCAACTCATTTCCACTCCTAATCGAAATGATGCTCTATGAATTGTGCAAAACTAGCCATATTTTAGTTCTTCTCCGCAGTATCCCTTCGCCCGGAAGGCGAAAGACTAATATGTCATAGTACTGTTGACTCCATAGAAGGCTATCACTCCCAACTGCATTTTTCTCTATGCACATAAGCCAAGAATCGAATCCTTGATCACATGCTTAAGGCGTCCAAACTCATTACTACTTGGGCCAATGCAAGTTAGTTGCAAAACTAGCCACATAATATACACTTAAACCTCCTTAAATAATTAAGCATGTTGGGACAAATTGATAAGTAATGCAACCTTTTTTTTTTTTGGTTAACAAAAATTTAAGGTTAAATGTGACTATCCCATCTTATAGTAAGGACAGGTTTTCAAGTTCAACAAGCATTTACAAATAAGTCACTAATAACTGACTTTAATAAAAATTGAATTCCAACTAACTTAGTTGGACATATTTTATTCTTACCAACCATTGTTGGCATGAGTAGGGCAACTTTAGAATGTATATTAGGCAGCTTGCTTTAGAAATCATTTCTTTAATTGACATTGGATTTAGATGATTGAGAATGAGTCGTGCCAAGCACTGAAAATTATTGATGTGGAACCTCCGCACTTTTCCTTACATGCATGAATCTGAGCAATTAAGGGAAGTAACAAGGAACATGAGATCCACGATGGAATAATGTTTCACATTGGCGTTACTACTGATATGCATAGCACTGGTCAAATAGTCAACGGTTAAGCACACTGAACATGAACGAAGTTTTGGTTTCATAAGTTGATGTGAAATAGACAATTTTGGAGACATAGGTAGAAGGGTTCTTCAGCATAAACTTTGAAGTGATAGCCAAAAGGTTTTGAAGAGTGAGAAGTGAATTCCTGATCGGAAAGCTGAAATGAAAAGGAAGAGATGTAGAGGTACTAGAGGTTTTAAAATATTTTATATAATTATGCTTTTTATAAAGAAAAAAAAAGTTGAGAAATTGTAAAATATGACGTATTCATTATACTCATTTTATTCTTTTCTAAAATAATTATAAGCTATGAAGATAAATTAGTAAAACGAAATATATATGTTACTTTAAGTAATTTAATATTGTTTTAAAACATAATATATCTCAACATTACACTATATTGTTTTAACATACTTTTATAATAAAATTATTATAATTCTGTATACTCACCAAATGATTTATGGCATGTTTATTTTTCTTGTGAGCATATGCCAACGGGAATTTATCCGCAGCTAAGTAGTTGTAGTTTTGGGCAAACATTGGATGCATGTCCAAAAACTAGAATTAACAGGTCTTGTATCACTTAAAAAGTAACTCACTCTATGAACTATTTTTTTATACCTTGTATTTTTTTCTCTTTGCCATATCATGCATATTGTGATATTAAAAGACTTTTTTTTTATTGGTACAATGAGATTAAAAACTTAAAAAATATACAATTAAACTTATAGTGATTTAAGACATTTTATATACGTAGCAATGTGATTCTTAATTTAATTTATGTTTTTATATGAAAATTGAATTTACTAAAAATAAGCTGAAAGTAGAGACAAAATAAATTTAGGAGGATTCTTCAACAAGGTTGCCAGAACAGAAGTCAAAGCATAACCAGTTAAGGAATCGCCACCAAATTAAAGAAAAATTCTTACATAAACATGATGTATTATAATTAGATGCATTAAATTAATCAGGATTTAATATTTTCATGAATGTTTGTATCTCACAATTAATTTTACGGTACTCTATAAAAATATTAAATCTTTATTGACTTAATGTATTTAATTAGGTGCACCATGTTTAAGTAAAAATCTCTCCCAAATTAAAAACACATGGGTCAAAATCACAACTAAACTTAGAAATACAGGAAGTATACAAATAAATATCCCTAACTATAGAGTCATTCTAAAAGTAATCCATGAAGCCTTCCTTGATGCATTCATAGACATTACTTGCATCTCCCCCCAACTCCAAGAACGCATTGGAGGTCCTAACTCCAAGGGCGGCACATCTTTCATTCTAAGGGAGGCGTTGGCCTCCCTCAACTGCTTAATTATCTAATACTTATCTTATTATTTTTTTTATTTTTCTAAGGTGGCCCCTCTCATATATATAGGTATTTTCTGCCTACTCTAGCTTGGCCATTGCTCAACTTCTAAACAAATAATAATTCCTCTCGAGCCGCTAGTAATTCCGTTTGGTGAGCATCATGAACAGAGCTGAAGTTCTTGGACAAAGCTACTACAAAAAGGAGCCTTGCCAGTCCCGCACCACCACACTTATTACCCACCTACCATTCTGCATGGACCATGCAACATCAGCATTAACCCTACACTAGGCTTGGTCCAGTTTACTCCACTTGGTTTGAGTTTCGCTCGAAAGCACCCTCAAACCTAGATTCCTACAATCACGTCTAAAGGCTTTGAAGTTGAGAGTCGTTTCCAGCACCACCACGTTAGGTGGCTGGGCTTGTTTCCCCAACCAAACCTGCTTGCGCTGCCACCATATATTTGCCCATAATGCACGTAGCAGCTCCAACTGGTCAGATCATTGCAAACTCCAGAAGTTTTGAATGGTGTCGCGATAGAGATTTGCGATGGGAGCGACGAACAAATATATTATTAAGAGTCACCATCAATTTTATTTGAAATAGAAAAAAATAGAAAATATTTATTAAAAAATAATCTTTGAAATCAGATTGGATTTGAAAGTCAATTATGTATAAGGAAGAGTGAAAATTTAATTCTATAACACCCCTAATACATCTATCCTGAGACAGTTACCGTAAGTTAGTTGTGCAAATTTTTTATAACTCTTGAAAATATTTATTTTATTCCTTTATTAAAAGATAAACTAAATAAACAAATAAATTATGAAAATTTAATTTTGTCTTGACAGAATAAAGATTTTGTTCATACGTATCTCCAAGTACAATGAGGAATTCAAAGTCACGTCGTTCTTTTAAAAAATGATTGTGGGTTGATTATTATTTATCTTCAAAAAATTTTCGTTTTGAAAATTCATTTAATTAACAAGATTAACAAGCTGTCACAGCTCAGCTAATCTCGTTTTATTCTTTTCAACAAGATTCAATTAAAATTAAGCAACATGTCAACAAATAAACGCATCAACAAAGCAAATTAAACAAGTAAACTAAACTCAAATCAAACCAACCCAAAGAAGTTAAGATTTTATTTATTAATATTTTTTATAATTTTTCTTTGTATTATTATTTTTTATTTTGTAGTTTTTTTTTTTGTATTTTAATTTTTATATTTTTTGGTATTTTATCATTTTAATTTTTTTTTACTCTTGTATTTTTCTTTTATTCAATTCAACCCAACATATTATAATCTAAACCAAAACTCCTATAAAACCCAAACCCAACAGCAAGTCAAATGATTTTTTTTTATGTCTAAATCTAATTAAACTAAATTAAACTTGACCTAAATTTTCAAGTAAAGCCCAAACAACACAAATCCAACTAAGAAAAGAAGAGATCAATGGTCATGGTAAGGACCATGAACACGAAAATGAGAAAGAATGTGAAAGTCAAGAATTTTACCTTAAAGCTTCAAGCTTAGGGCTTGAAGAAAAGTGATGAAGAAGTGAGCTTTTTAGGTAGATTCCAACTAGGAAAGGCCTTAGAATATGTAGTTTAAGAAAATGAGGTTACTTGAATTTTTGCAAACATAGAGGTGCAAAGTGGTGGGGTGGCCGTGGGGTATGGAGGAGAAAGAGAAGAGAGAAATGTGATGGAAAGAGAGAAAGAAAGTGTGAAGAGAGAGAAGTAAAATTTGAAATGAAAAAGTTGATGTAAAATGGTTAAATGAAAATGATATTTTCCCTCTTTTTCCCCCCATTGCTGCGGCACACACACACAAGGAGAGAGGGAGAGGCTTCTCCTACAAGCTTGGTGGAATTAACTTCTCCAACAAGTCAAAAACAAAGCTTCTTCAAGAAGCCAATTCTTACCCTTTTTGAAAAAGTCAAATGATTATGTCACTTTGATGATGTCACTAAAGTGCTCTTCTAGAAAGATGACTAACACTCAACTAAAGCTATTATCTAGTGGACAAAAGTTACAGTTAACAAAACTAGTATTTATTGTCCAACGGATAATAAAGCGTACCACGATTTTATTTTATTAGATAAAATCTAAAAAAAAATGAAAACTTCAGTAACTCAGTCCTACTTCAGAGTTTAGTAAGATTCTCTGTCGACGTTTCCACAGTCCAAGGTTTTCCAGCCTCGGAGAAAATATTTTATTTTTTTTGCCCTGCTCAGTATGTACGTAAATCGAAAAATATATTAAAATAATCAACATTTCCAAAAAAATTCATAAAAATCACAAATATTGTAAAATGAATATTTATCATGAAACAAATAATTTTTGGAGTGTTACAAAACTGCATAGTAACATTGATCATGAAAATGTTATGTCAAATTACTGACATTCTCATTACTTAGATAGCAACGATGTGTTACTAGATACGGCTCACTGCTTATAATATTAAAATGATATTTTAATATTACTGTTAATGTTATGAGAACCTGCAAGGTCACATACTTAGAACAGACTAAATTGGCGTAAATAGAATCCAAGTTGGACTGAGAATTCTATCGTGGGCCAAAACTCATAACAAATGAGCCCAATGCTTCACACCTAACCTTACTACTGCTCTTTCACTGAAGGCTTCTTGGAGAAACTAATGGAATGATTATTGAAGAAGTTAATGCAACGCTTCTTGGAGAAGCTAATAAAAGGCTTCTTGGAGAAGCTAATAGAAGGCTTGTTGAAGAAGCTAATGCAAGGTTTCTTGGAGAAGCTAATGCAAGACTTCTTGAAGAAGCTAATGAGAGGCTTCTTGAAGAAGATAATGAGAGGCTTCTTAAAGAAGCTATTGGAAGCTTCTTGTATAAAAGGGCATGAATTGAAATCCTTGCCACACTACGAGTGAAATAGAGTGATGGGTTTTCTTCTCTTCACAGCTAGCACTGTGTTGGGGAAGCAGGACTCCAAGCGGACATTGGACGTTCGTGGGTCTGTTCGTGTGGACTACGTTGAGACATCGTCATTGTTACGGTGTTAGTGGTTTGCGTTGATCATCTTTCTTCTGACTTTAAGAAGTAAACTCGAAAATCACGTTTCATGGTTCTCTTTTCGCATAGATCCTTGGTGGAAATTCTATTTTTTACTGCATTTTTTATAACAAGAATTCCCAACATGCCCAACAAAAAAGGTCATTCAACCCGGTTGTAAGCCTTGCTCGTGTCTAACTACATCACTTGCTTTTTAAGGCATGAATAAGCTCGCAAGTGATGAGAACATTATCCGTGATATGTCTATTATGTACAAAAGCACTTTCAGATTCTGATATAATGATTGGGAGAATTATTTTCAACATGTTAGTTAGGTCTTTGCTAATAATTTTATAAAAAATATGAGGGTGATAGGTTTATAATGGCTCATATTTTGCGGTCTGGCAATGTTAGGGACTAACACAATAAAGGTGCAATTGATATCATTTATAGCATCACCTCCATTCAAATAATTAAGAACAACTTTTGGTACCTCATCTCCAATCAAATGTCAATATTTTTGGGAAAAAAAAGAAAAGCGTAGACATACCTTCAGGACCTAGAAATTTTGTGGCAACCATTTTAAATAAGGCTCCTTTGACCTCCAGAGCTACGAATGACATAGACAAAAAAGTATGCATCTCCTCGCTAACATTAGCCCCCACCCCTTCCATTACTTTGTCAATACGACTAGGATGTGATGTCGCAAAGATATTAAAAATATGAATTAATCATCTCTTCAATTTTTAGGGCTTCCTTTTGCCACTCTTTATGCTCATCTTGCAATATGGCAATGCGGTTCTTTTTTATCTAATTATGGCTCGTCCATGGAAAAAAATTGTATTATAATCTCCCTCCTTTTACCATCTGACTCTTGAACGTTGATGCCACATCATCTCTTGTTGTTGCAACAACTAATTAAGCTCTTTTTTTAAAAATTCTCAAACTGTCACATTGTTCTATAGTTGTAATACTGTTGGATAGCTCCTGAATTTGCAGCTAGAGATGTTGAATTTTCTTATTTACATTGCCATGAATGCTAGTTGATTCCACTTTTTCAGGTGTTGTCCCACCATCTCTATTTTATTAGCCACATCATGCATCATCTCGCCCTTCCCCCCTTTCCTCCAACTGTCTTGGATGATTTTGCCATACTCGGACACTCGGAATCACATAACCACATTTTTCTTATCTAAAGGGCCTGTCCTTGGTTGTTCTTGGAGTTCGACACCTTAATTTTCAAAGGATCCGTTTGGATAACGAAATTAAAATTGAAATATAAAATTTTAATTTTTTTAAAATTAGAATTAGTTTAAAATCTTAAATTCTATATTTGGAGTTGTTATAGAATTAGAATATAAAAATTGTAATTATAAATTTAATTATAATTTTATTGTTTAAAAGTATAATCTAAAACATTAAAAAATAATTTATAAAATTAAAATTAATAAAAATATTCATACAATAATATTTTTATAATATAATAGCCATATATTTTTTTTCATAAAGAAATTTTTCATAAATTTTTTTTGTAAAAAAAGTTATTGTAATAATTTTTATATAAATATAAAATTAATTTTTTATATAAATATAGAATCTCAATAAATATGATTGTTAATAAATAAATATGGAGAGAGAAAAGAGATAGAATTTAATTTTTAAGTTATAGAATTGGTAATTCTTAAGAATAAACTAAGAATTGAAAAATGCTTAACTTTTTTTATTCCATAGAATTAGTTTATAAAATTACAATTTCAATTCTAAATAACATTTTAAACATAAAAATTAAAATTTAAAAATTTAATTACAATTTTAAACTCTAATTTCATATTCAATTCTATGAACCAAACGAACACTAATAAAATTAAACATTATAGGACGATAATTTGAGTAGGATGACAACAAATACAATACCTAACCTGAGCATTACGCGACCAAGAGAGGTCTTCCATATTGGCGAAAAATCTGTCCAATCGCATCTCCACATGCAGTTCCCCTCCTCTACCAGACTTAGTTCAGATTTAATCAATTCAAATTGATTGGACGAATCAGATAACATTATAAAAATAATCTACACGTAGAGATGAAAAAATGAGTTCAATTTGTTGGGTTAATCCGTTAATTTGTTATTTTTTTGTTAGTTGGATTTAAGATTTTAACTTATTTTTAATTTTTAACTCATGCTAACTCGTCCGCATAACCATGGTTAAGCGAGCGAAATACGGCTTGACTCGTTAAGTTGAAATTTTTTTAAAAAATTGTTATAAATTAATCTTATTATTTATGTTTGTATATTTTTATGAGTATGATACTAAATTTATTTTATTTTTTTGTTTTTTAATCTCTATAAATTAAAATTTTTTATTTTTTAATTTTTATGATTTTTTTTATTTTTTTATATATTTTCTTTTATTTTTTAAGATAAACTCACTTACTTTTTTTTCATTTTTTTTTACCTTTACGCGGTCCAATTCGCTTACCCGCACTAGCGGAGTGGGTTATTCCTACCCATTTTTTTCAACCCGCTAACTTTTCACTTGTCAAACATTTTTTGCGGGTTGAATGCGGGGCGGGTTAATCCACTTTACCACCTCTATCTACATGCAATAATATAAAATGTATTAAAATATTTATGAAATGTGGAAAAAAAAATATTGAATTTTTTTAAACCAACTAGTTCAACCAGATTTTGAGTGATGCAAAGTAATCAAACCGTGAATTTAATTATGAGATTAAACCACAACCATCTAAGTGTCTAGTTGACATATTGTCTATTCTCATCCAATTTTTACAACACTGCTTTAAACTTTTCAAAACTTGCCATCAAACTCTTTCCTTTATTACCTAAACATAATTCATTCATCACATACTTTCATGTATTTATTTATAAACATGTTAGTCTTTTGTTTATCCAAATACCCTTATTATTATTATTATTATTTTACAAATAGCTTTATAATTTATTAACAATGAAAAAAACTCCTAAAATAAAATATTATATATGAGAGGTGATGAATCCTCTAAGCAAACCTCAACATCATTGGCGTAGAGAAAGGAAGACTTGTTGCAGCATATTATGGGTATACACTAATATCTTATTAATTTTATTTACTCCTTTTCTTTTAGTGATAGTTTTAAAAGCTAGATATTCACCCATCACAAATAGTTGAATCTATTTGTGGAAGGATGCAATTGGGCTAGTGTAGCTTCACATTTGGCGATGAACAAATTATAAGGCTATAGAAGTTTTGAATGCGTAAGCGTTTTTTATTTATCTTAACCTTAATGTTTTCATTTGACATTTTTGTTGGGAGGACACAGAGAAGGGAGTGTTGGACATCTTATGATGAAGTACAGAATATGGGCTTTATTAAAACCCAAACTAGAGAGATTTTAGTTTTTGACTTGGATCAAGTTATGAAACTTGCTTGTCTGAATCTCTTGAAATAGTACATATATCTTGTATTTTACATTCAGTGTTTCTTTCTCTGGCTCACCATTGAAACTTGCCATGAACATGACAAAAATTCTTTCTCCAGGTACTTAAGAGGTTGCAACAATATTTTGGCTCAACTACACACAAAACACCCAGAACTCCGACAAAGTTGGTGGCCTTTTGGCCATGCATATAGATGACTTGCGAGCTTTGGCACCAATATTATGACTTGAAAAAACAGAAGAAGTGCGGCAAGATAGGGCTCACTGGGGAGCAAACATAACCGGCGACATCTATGAGAAAGGATGGATCAATGAGATGTATGGATACTCTTTTGGTGTTGCAGGAATGAGTTTATTTTCTTAAAATGGTTTTTTATTTCGAACATTATAACATATTATACTTATGGTGACCCTAATCATCTAGCACTTCGTTTGCAGTGCTTGGACTATTTAACTTTCACTAACTGTTTTGCTTTTTTCCTTGTTCTTTTCTATCTTTCCCTTTGGGTTTTCTCCTGTTGTTCACATGTTGGGGTTCCGCACAAGATCAATGATTTTTTTTTTTTTGATAATCAAAATGTATTCAAAAGGGGAGTACAAGGAGTACTCCAACCCATAATAGAACATAGAACAATTACATCAGTGAATCAAGACACCCAAGAGGATTCATACACCAATCAGAAAAATTTCAATGAGACTTTCTACCTTCCCTAGCCATAAGCCATCCCCAAGAGATCATTTTTACATGAAGAACAATAGCAGAAAATTCTGCCACTCCACCTCTAAAAATTATCATCAATGATAACTTGATGATCTACCCAGGTTATGTTCCCCGAGAGGGAATTGAGCCAATTCTTCTTCACTATGGGCTGCCATTTAGTGTAAGGAATTGGTCATTTTGTAAGGCTGACCATGATGAAGATAAAATTGTTTATAACTGTGGCCAGCTCTTTCCAGAGCCTCCTTATCCTAGGTAGGTATTAGTTCTAAACAAGGTTTAGAGAAATACTTGAATAGGAAGTTGAAGGTGGAATATTCCGTAACACAGCGGCAATGACAGTGGTGCAAGAGGGTGCGTACCTGTAAAAGACACTTCAACATTTAAGTTAGATCATGTACACGGATGATAGTGTTTTGAATTAGATTGGCTACATACCTTTGAGATCTTCAGGATATTTATAGGAACGTTTTAAGTGTTAAGAATCGTAATTCAATCTGAATTGAATGTTGTTATCTAAGATTAGAATCTATGATGTTATTATTTCTTAAAACTAATTTTTTTTATTTGTGTGAGATATAATTAGTATTCATATCTATGAGAGATTTTGTGAGAGATTTGTTCCTCATAAATAGATAAATGTACTTATCTAATAACACGTAATAATATATGATATTCTATTTTGGTAGGTCAAATTACTCCTAAACCGCTAACTCAAAAATCGGTCCAAAACAATATGTAAACCAATGTAGTTTTAGGATGAAACTTGTGTGTTGTAGAGAAACAAGTTATTTTTCCCATGGCATACTGTCTTGTAGGAGAAGAAAGTTCTGTTTATAAAGAAGCACACATATTTTCCCATGGCATGTGTATTTTGTAAGACTTAGCATTTTAAGCTTCATGTTTTTGTCGTTATATACTGAATTTATTCATACATCAGGTTTTTCTTAAGTTTTACTGAAATTGGAAAGTTTCGTATTGCAGGTAAAGCAGTTGGAAATCGATCCTAATCTAAGGCGAGGACTATTTTTAAGTATAGAATGCATTAACATTTTAAATGAAGGTCTTCTATTACATCATGCGGCAAATGGCTGCCCTAAACCAGCGTGGTCTAAATATGTGAACTTTTTAAAAAGCAAAACCTTTGCTGAACTAACTCAGCCGAAATACGTGACTCCTGCTACTCTAGAAATGATGGAAGATACAATACAAGAACATGTTGATCATGATGCTGGAACTCTATATCCTAAAATCCATACTATTTTTCCCACAGAATGCACCTCACACTTTGATTGGCAGACTGTAGGACTAATGTATAGTTTCCATGCGAGTGGACAGCCAGGAAATATCACTAGACTTCTCAGCTGCTCCGATGAGGACTTAAAGCTATATAAGGGCCATAACTTGGCTTCCACTCATTATGTCCATTCTATGAGTTGACATCCATTAACAGGCGATTGATAACTGTGTGTGTGTGTTTCAATTTTTAGTTGTGTTATGTTTACCTTCTTGATTAGTTGCTTGTCATTTCTGCTCTGACATCTAGTCTGTGACACTTGGGACGCAGCAGTCAACATTAATAGTTGTGATTTTAGTCTTATACTCATTTTTTAATGTGTATTATTATTTATTTTTTTTTAAGAAATATAATTAAATAAAAAAAAATAATATAAAAAAATATATATAATAAATGATATTAAATAAAATATAAAAAAAATATACACTATTTAATATAAAAATATAAAAATTATTTATGAAATAAAAAATAATAATCTTACCTTTTTAAAGATATATTACTATTTAAAAAGATAGTCCAAGCATGGAATGAATAAAGGACTAACTTTGTAGCAACTCTCTTTTGAAAACATTTAAATTAATTTAGCTAAAAGCATTTCATATTGATGAGCTCATCCCCATGATAATATTGTCATTCTATCTGAAGCTATATTAGCCATGGTCAAACTCTTGGTTTATTTTTTTCCCGTTTCAATTGCTTTTTTTCCCTCTGATTTCTTTTTCTATTTAATCCTGTGTGCTTTCTAACTTGGAAATCGGATGATGAGTACTTATCATTATTTTTAGTATGCTTTCTATCTTCTTATGGTCTTAATACAAGGCAAAAAACTCTTATAAAATGAATTTATCTCTAAAGTGAATAATTAAAGATATATTTATTTTTAAATCATTTAATAAATTTAAATTTTTATATACTTTATCAAATTAAAGATATATATACTTTTACTTATTTACTTTAAAAATAAACTCATTTTAAATAAATATTATCCTAATACCATATATCCAAACCAATTTTCTTTCCCTATTAAAATAATTGAGTCCTTCCAGATCCAATGTTCAGAGCAACTTGATGTGATAATTATGTGTTTGGTTGGACTTCCATTTTATTCCAAACAAACTTTTTGCGTGTTTGGTTCAGATTAATTGAACCATCCAACAGTTTTTTCTTTCTGAAAAAAAGCTGTTGAGTACTATTGATGTATGTTTGACATTTTTAATTTGTTGATTCAATAACTTTATTTGTTTGAAAAAAGATGTTAGCTAAAAAAGCTATTTCGTGAGCTGTTTTAGAAAAAGCTGTTGAGATTATTCCCAACAGTGATATGTAAATATTATTTTATTCTCAATTAAATAATTTTTTAATTAATTAAATAATTTTTTTTAACGTTATATATTTATTTTGATAATTTGATATATAAAAATAATTTTTTTATATCATCTAAATAAAATAAATTAACTTAAAATTATTTTTTAACTAATATATAATTAAATATAATTAATTATTAAAATAATCAAATTTTCACAACTCAATTATTAAAATAATTGATTATTAAAATAATTAAGCGTTCACAGTTATCTCAAACACACACTTTATATATTTACTTAGAGCTCGTTTGTTTTACGAGTGGGAGAGGTCGAGAAGTACGTTTGGGAATAAGTGCATTTATTTACTAGAAATATCAAAACCGACGTTAAGCCTTGAACTCGTTTTTCAAGTTTGTTTACAAATTTTTCATTCAAACGGGAGTGCAAGAAATTCTTACTTTTGTCAAAAAGTACGTTTGGGAATAAAAAGCTCTTAAGTTCTACCAACTATGATTGCTTCATGATTGGGAAAAGTGCCTTGAAAGGTCTTTATGAAATGTCTTAGAAATTTAAATATTTATCGTAAAATTTTATTATTAAATTTAAATATATTAGTTATTTTTTAACTTAAATTACATAATTCTATTTAAAAGATGTGTTATTTTTTTCTTTTTCAAATATTTTACTTTAAAAACCTTCATTCAGTTATCTCTTTTTAATTTAACTTTACATGATTAATGAGATGTAAATTATTATATATGTAAATACTAAATAACAAATTGTATTTTTATTTATTTACAAGTGTATCACTTACGTTGATCTACCCTGCTTAGTTATAAGAAACTACTTAATTAAACAAAGAATTAGATATCCAAAATTCAAAGGGCTTATAACATTGCCCTTGTCTTAGTGACACACACATAGTCTCATTAACTTACATAATCATACAATACATGAGTAGAAGATGTTAACATTTTGGATCGTAATAACAAGACATCATTCCAATATCAATCAGCAGAGTGAATACAGTCTTTACTACTTTTCTGGAAAACACCATACACATAATGAGAATATTCTTAGTAGGAAAACAAACTAAATAAATTACTACTGTACAAACTATGGTGTTTCCAGCTGCATCAATCACAAAGAACATTTTACACAATACGAGAGTATATAAACCATAATAATAATTACGTCCATATATCAAATCACATAGTGATCATATTCACATTTCATTGTATAAAGCATAATAATAATTACATTCGTATATCAAATCACATAGTGATCATATTCATATTTCATTATGCATTATTTTTTTTCTTCTTACTCATATGGTCATTATCTTAATAGGG